>JAHDVE020005666.1:0-376197 GCA_022606495.2 Halesus radiatus
CCCCAAACCTTGCTGGGAATGTAAGAAAGCACTACGGTACTAAATGAGTTCGTATAATCTTGTCAAATTAGCATTTATTATTTTTGATAAGTTTGAGTAAAAAATAACATTGAACTAATAGATCTCATCAAATTTTCTTGAGCAGTGTAAAACTATGGTATGTTCCACTACAGGGGGACTGCTGCGGCCCACTGATTTTCAGTTCCGATAAATCAGCGTTTATTGAAATACTAGCTGATGTGTACCCGGCCTTGCTCGGGTTTTTTTTTTTTTTTTATAATGTTATGAAGTTGTTAATTCCTGTTTGTTATTAGGGTGCTATAATTGATTTGACAGCGAAAGTAACTATCTCCTAATAAAGAAACATTCATTTGAATATTTTATTTCATTCCAAACCTTTATGTATCTAAATCATAAAGTTCTTAAGTAGGTACCTACTCGTGTTTTCCATTTTGAAAATATTCTACCCAAAAAAAACTTCTTCTTTGAATATGTAATCTGTAGCTAATCAGAGTGGTATATCTATGTGCTAACCTCAATACAATATGGCATGTTCAATGTTTTTCATACTACTTTTAAAACGTTATAGCAACAGTTTTTAATATTGGATTTCATTCAAACTACTTTCCAAACCTTCCTGGCACTAATAAAAACAAACTGTGCTATTTTCAGTGAAACCGGTCCAGTGGGTTTTGAGAACATCGAGGACAAACAAACTTACATTAATTTATATGTACATATAGATTAGGTATAAAAATTAAGTATTTGAAACGTATAATACCATAATATTAATAAATATTCCGCCAATATTTGAAAAGGTATTTCGTGTACATTGTTATAAAAGAGGTAATAAAGTAGGTAGTTTGTTAAAAAAAGAAAAAGGCATTTTCAATCTATATTTAAAAGATGATCAACTGTAGTTTATAAACTTTTGAAATCTGCGCTTTTAAATTAACACTTTCGCAGTCAAAAAACAATTATAATAATGATTTTGATAATACGATTTTTGTAATTTTATATTTGTCATTTAAATATCCTATTTGAACAATTAAAGCTGTAAATGCCATCTCAGGATAGGAGTTTCACACTTAGTGATATGGGAAATACGTCAGCCGATAAGAAATGTTCATATATATGTAATAAATAAATAAAAATACAATATATATATATATATATATATTCTTCATATGGTTTGTTGTATGCCAATATTTTTAATATTTTTAAAAGCATAAATGCTTTTTTTCTAGAAATTACATATTAGATAAAAGTAATTGTGTTTTCTACGATAACTTATAAATAAAATATACACACATCTCATATTTCACAAAAGCGATTATTTATTTAGTATACAGTTCCGAAACTAGGGCTAAAATAACTAAATAACAGCCGAAAAACTCATCAACAATTCATAAAAGTACCGGAGTGTTTCTTGAAGATTATTCTGGTTACTTCACATAATAATATGCCCTAAGCCAAACTTATTTCTGCGGCGGAGACTTCCGAAAGTTCCGTTTGCTTTATGCCGTGTATTCGTGTACGAGTACGTTAGAGCGTGTTGTATGTTCACTTTAGAATGAAAATGTATTATTCTTTGGTAAGCACATACAATGGGAACTCGCTTTCCACATTTGAACTGTTACTATAAATTGTAATTACACAATAAACTATTATATTCGAATAACATTGCCATATTATTATAAAGCAGAAAATTTGCTTCCTCGTTTACACAAAAAAATTTGAACCGTGAACTCTGGCATCATGAAACTAAGGCAACAGTTTGTTGTATGGAATTTCTTAGACAACAAAATTATTTTCAGCTTACAACGTGATTTCTATCGTCAGCTGTATTGCTTTTAAATACGTATTAAACTTTATGAATCTTTCTTAGTAGAATTTCATTCTAACATGAATTTATGATTTTAAAACTTTTATAAAACTGTCCTTATAATAAGAAAAGTAAAATTCGTTTATTTTCCATATCTTCCATGTAATAAAAAAGATAAAGTGTGTTATTACTCCAGCTAAGTATAATATATAAGTATAAAACACAATAGTGATTTTTTTCCATTGTAGAGGCTTACAAAAATCACAATTTTTTCATTCTTATTTCTTAGGGAACAATTTTATTTCCAAATGTTTCATTATGTAAATACTTTGAAATCAAATAAATTTTTGTCACAAATAAAATTGTACGGATTCACAAAAGTAGCTTGTATTATTCACAAACATAATTTTACATGTTAAGTATTTACCTTCTATATATATTTTTTAAAATTCCATTCCATGGAAGTATAAAACCTTTATTTGATGGTGAGAAAACTTTAAAGGGAAAACAGCTTAAGTACCATATTTCTTACAAGATAAAAATTAAAAATTAAATTACATCAGTCTGTGGAAATTTTGCTGCTCACCTTCTGAAATATGGTTCAGCACATTTTCAAGAACTTTGAAAAGTTCAAACCTGGAAACCTTCACCCCAAAAACTTTTTGCAAACATGTCAGTAGCATTTTCAAACTCGGAAAATAAATCATTTATCAAATCCAAAGAAATGAGATGTGCAAAGTACCGTGTTCATCATTTTGAAATATTCCAGCTTGGGATATATTTAGGTGACAGAAACTTACAATATTATTCAAATATTCACCTTTTCATTTTGAATACTTACTTCAACTTTTGAAATTATTTCCTTTTAACGTATTCAAGAAGTACGTAAAATACGCATTATTGTAGCATAGTTATTAAGTTATCGTTCGATAGTAAATTACAACTGCATGTGATTCCAATCAGATGAAGAAACATTTTGTTTAATGTTTTGATTTGCAATTGAGATTAAGAAACAGTCCAAGGCGGAGTTTTGACAACAATTTTAGAGGCTAATAATGTAATTAAGTCTGAATGTAGGCAATGTAATTTACTGTCAAACTGAATGCAGTAGTCACAAATTTGACCTGATAAAGAAGCGGGGTTTTACAAATCATAACAGAGTTCTGAAACAAATACCGAAGTGTTTTGTAACACAGTGAGATATGCAAATGATAGGAAGAGGACATTAGTTTGAATGCAGCAAACATAAATTTTTACTGAATTACGAAAGTGAAGAAATATAATGTCTGAATTAAAAATATATGGTGAAAAATATTACAAAAGTTACATTAATCGGGCAGATTATAACATACTTGAGTCGAATAATACCAAGCCTGCATACGGGAATATGCAACTACGTAAATAAGGTAAGGACTCCAAAATATTAGAGTATTCGATGATGGTTATTTGGTAAAAAAAATGTTTATCAAATATTAGAGCGTCTTTTTATACATACGAGTATAGCGTACATTTTAAACACATTTAGGAGAAAATATGTGGGAAGAAGAGTAGGACTTTAAAAAAAAAGATTTATGTAAAACATATGTTTTAACTCCGGAGGTAATTTTCAAACTCGGCGGAGTATAATAGCAACGATGATACAGCTTTTAAAAATACAAAAGAGAATGGGCGGTGAGCTTGCTCGGTAAAATTTATAACATAGGCGTTGAATAATTTGTAAAGTTTCATTTCATTAGTCTATCATTAAAACGAGTAATAGAACGCTATTTGCATGACAGATAATAGATTACATGTCTAAAGAATGACTAATGATTAAACGTAAAGATAAACCCATGGAATTGTGGAAAACAAACAAAATGAAAATAAAACAGATTTTTTTTTCGTTTACGTTCGGCAATATCCAGCGGCATCTGCTGACATTCATATTTGTCGAATAATTAATCGAGTTTCATAGCGCTTGATTGAAAGCCAATAAAATGCAGTTGAAGCGCTTTTCACAATGTCCTCGTTTGATTGACTCGTGACAAAGGCGGCGAGATAAAAGTTAATTGTTTTTTCAGTGCGAGCCAAATGGCCACATATAAATATCAATCAATTTCAGCGGATGCATTTACAAAGGGAAAAATATAGATTATCCGATTAATAAATCAATGGGCTGCACGTAAATTGCACGTGATTCAGATATAGTCGGTTCTGCATTCTGTTGGTGTTTCAGGTATAGCGATGTATGAATAGTGAAATCTTTGTGGATCCATTACCTTTATGTCATCCAAGAATGAGGAGGTCGGGCCGATGAATTAGTCAATAGGCAGCCGGCAGTAAGCAGCAGTCAGCCTGACAAAACTGAATTATTAATCCAAGCACCCAGAGTTTTTTTTCCAGTATTTGCACAATCGATGTCGATCTTCCAACAATACACTCAATCACGAAAGTTGCAATAAATATCTGTTTCAATTGAAAATTAAACGTGATTACTTCATTTACCAAACAAATAATCAACAATCACTTCGTCGCGAATGTGCCGCTTTGAAAGTAAACAGAATGTGAGTAATGTTTGGGGTGTATGAATAAACTGCGATCGCACGAGTTCGGAGCGAGAAGCGAGAGTACCCCGACCGTCCTAACAGCTCGGCGGGCGAGCTTGCACTGGCCGTCGCACCGCGCAAGCTTTCCTAAATATACCTCCTAAATCGCTAGTATTCGTAGACGTCTAGAATCCACGCGATCTCCTCTACAGTCTACACAACACCCGGCCCTGTAGAACGGAGAACGTACAACGTAGCGCTGGAGAACGGAGAATGTAATGACAAGCGCGTAGACTAACTTACTTTGCTCCGCTTTTCAAGTCTCTTCGTTAGCCTTCGTTTCCTTTTTAGTACGAGTTTGATGTATTATATGTTTGTCGACTGCTAATTTCTAAGACTGAAAGAAAAGCCTTGACAGATGTTGCGGCACCAGATGTTTAAATCAGTCTCTCCGTTTTCCTGAACACGTGCTCCGTTTTTGTTGTTGATTTTGCTTTATATGGAATCTTCAGTGGGGAACTATCTCGCTTTCATCTCGCGTTACAATAAATACAGGACTTGCCAATTTATTACTAAGCTGTTATAATAATCTGCTATTTGGTGTGCTTTGAAGATGTTTCAAGTTCAGATTAGACATATATAGGAGTAACATTGTGTATTGAATGCATAATTCATATAACATATTCATATTCACTCACTAGCGGCTCGTGACTTTTGAGTGAGTTAGAGTGCTTAGATTGAAAAATACAACGTTATTGATGTTGTTGAAGCCGAAAATATATATATATTTTTTTTAAATTTAAATTTTTTTTTGGTGATTTAGATCGTAGGTGGGGCACTGCCCACCTACCACACACACACACACACAGACACACACACACACACACACACACACACACACACACACACACACACACACACACATTTATTGTTTCTGGAGCGCAAATCCGTTCTTTTTAAGGAAGATTAATTATCTTTTTCCTTATCCTTAATAAATAATAAACAATAAGCCTAACGAGAAGGATAAAGAATATTCCTTAAAAAGAACGGGAATTGAACTCCCGGTTGGTCATTAATATAGCGCATTTCTATGAGGAGCTTATTGTATTTTTTAATAAAATGGCTTAATAAATATAATGGTTTTACATTTTAGGAGTTTTAAAATTAAGTGTTATAAATTTATATCCATTTCTCATAAGTTTTTAATATTCCTGATTTTCGTTAATATTTTTATCTTTACGCAATTTTTATTATAGAAACTTACTTAAATACCATTCATCATTCCCTAGTATTGTACTAACCCCGCCCCGTAAAATGTATATAACCACTTACTAGATATTACATAGAGACATGTCATTGGTACCGATCCTTGTAATAATTTTCTAAAACCTCGTAAATTGTACACCACTCATTTTATACATGTATTGCTTGTATCAAAAATAAATTGAAGCATATGATTTGAGAAAGCAAGGTTACCTATAATACCAAGGACGACAAAGCTCACCAAGTTAACTAACTTTTTGAAACTGATAATATATAGTGGAATTCCATTATAATAATATAATAAAACACATATAAAACTTATTTCCACTTTTATTTTATTTTACCGTAAACGGTTTCAGCTTGTTAAAGCCATCTTCAGACTGGTACAAATTAATCTCAATCTACGGTTTATATACACAACATATGGGGGAGGAGGGGTGGGGAGAGACTACAATGGATTTATTCTATTATATGAGTTTTCTTTCCATTTGTTACTAACTGCGGTTATTCTCAGTAAATAATTAGAAAATCGGCAGTCAAAGACGACTTACTAACAAATGTAAAGAAAACCCATATGATAGAATAAATCCCTTGTAGTCTCTCTCCACCCCTCCTCCCCCATATGTTGCGTATATAAACCGTAGATTAAGATTAATTTGTACCAGTCTGAAGATGGTTTGGCCACAAGCTGAAACCGATTACGGTGAAATAAAATAAAAGTTGAAATAAGTTTCATACGTGTTTTATTATATTAATTTAACTAATGTGACAAGTGAGAAATCTCTATTTACGGACAATTACAGCCTCGCTGATTTTTCGTTAGTAAATGATTGTAGAAAATTCTATGAATTTAAAGCATAGAAAATGGTAATCTTTTTAACATATCTATTAGTATCTCAAAACTCTTAAATGGATGAAAGAATTGGGTTTACCATAAATGTGAATATTGATACCTTTTGTAGATTTTTCCGGATGGATACCTTTTTTTCGACACGCTTTCGATGAAAACCCGAGAGATATTGAGATGCCTATCAAATTAAATCCAAGTATATAAATATTCAATTTTCTTTTATTAATTTAGCTTCACCCGTTAGTCAGAAAAATGAAGAAAAGAAATTAGCATTGTAACTCAATAATTCCAAAGAATGTATATAAGTTTTTTACATTTTAATTGTATTTAAAAATGCATAATTTAAAAGGCGGTTTGTTCGTTCATCAGCTTTCATTAATCAAATTGTCAATTTTCGGTTATTTTTTTTTCTTTGTAAGAGCAGGATATTCCTAACGGGGCGAAGAATACTAATTGCTTAAATTTGCATTTCACGTTGCATTTTTATTGCGAATTTTAAAATGTATGAAAGTTTGCGCTTAAAGAATGGTTAGTAAATTACACCAATTCTATGCAGAATTTTAAACGGGGACGTTGTTCCCGTGATAGTTTTTGCGCGAGATATGACTAGCTATGCAAATTCTTGAATGAAGTTATAATCCAATTTTTAGCGCTTCTTCAAAGCGGCAGCGGCGTCTTCCTCCTGATAAAGAAGGCAAAAACAAGGAGCAAGGCATCAGTCCCAGGGCCGGGTAATTTTTTGCTGCGCCCCTGACACTTAATGATTGAATTACGACCCCATTTATACTATATAACCTCTTTGAACTCATTGCACAATAAGGATCTCCAGTGAAAAATATAATAGCTTTAAAAATATTTATTCATATGGATCAGCAAATACCGATTCTGAATATATAACTTTTATTATTTATAATTATACGTAGGATTTATAAATCGTTATTTAAAAGTGGATAAAAAATCAGCTCATCAAAACACCTTGTTTTTTTGGTACCATTGCATTTGTAAAATCTGACATCACGTGCGCATTCTGTTTTTGAATTAGTATGGACATATTTATTTTTAGGTTTTGTTTTTTTATTTAAAATATATATTTTTTAGTTTTGGCGAAATTTAAACTTAATTTGGGTGACTAAGCTCTATAATTGCTATTCCATATAAAAAAAACATTATTAATGAAAGGAATTAGAGTATTTATGAGCAAACCAATTATCATAACGGATATTATGATAATGTTAATGCTCAATACTATTATTATTCTTCGAGTTTCTAAAAGGGTACATAATTTTCTTACTTATGTTTAGCTATGGCTTACTATGAATAGAATATAAAATTATCTACCCCAAAACTATTCAAAACCGACTGACCATAGATTTGCAGCGTTTTGGCGGGCTTTGAAAAATTAAAACTTTGAAAATTATTTATGGCACACTCGGAGTATGGTTCAGCTTGCTGATACAGTGAGAGGAAATATTAGTTTTACTAGTCAATTAAATTAATAAAACCTTTGCCAATAAAATACCACTTACGTACCACCCTATTAATGGTATTTACAAATAATAATTTTATAATTTATATAGCGCTGTTTTGGTGAAAAATTACCTCTAGGGCGCTGTACAAATTTGTGAGGCTGAAAGTAGTGAAGAAGAGAAGGAAAAGGAAAAGGGGAAGAGAAAGGTGAGGAAATACCTGGCCATTCATATCTGGTCACCAAACATGTCAAAAGCTATTTCAAGGAACGTTTTATTTCTTAATGGTGGTATTTCACCAGGCTGATGCTGAGAGTACCTTCCACTCTTGAACGCACACTAACATAGTAAATATTATTTTTAATGAATTAATTGTGGAACAACATAAATTAATTAATTTAAATTTGATTGCACATCCCGAAAGGAACCGAAAATAACATGATTTTGCAGTATATTACGCAGATTAGATGCATTAACGGTCAGCACCCAAAAATAAAAACTATGCAGGTTGCTAACTCAAGAAAAACTTTGTATTATTTATCTGTTAATTCTATTCCAAGTAATTAGGAAAATGTATGAGGTTTGAAAACAATATTTCACAAACTGTAGTATTTTTAATTTTATATGAAATACGTTCTGAAATTTTGGGTAAAACGTTAAAAATTCCGTTAACTTGTATCAAAACTGCATATATTTTCTAACATTTTTAGGATGCATTTCATAGAATTTAAAGAATGTTTTATAATTTTTGTCTTTTGAAACCTTAAACATATTCCTACCTAACAGTGTAGAATTTACAGATGAATCATTTGTGATATTACTTGAGTTAGTAACCTCCACAGTGATGTTTAGGGATATTTTTGAGTGCTTGTCCCGTGTATAAATCCGAAGTAAGAAGAGTTTTTTAAACCTCTTTAAATGCAATTATTTCAAAATACATAAATTGGGATGTATGTGTAAATATACGTATCCAAGAGTAATAACATTATTTTATAAGAATACCGCGCAAGAGTCACAACTGCCCGAAGCAAGTGGGAATAAAATATTTTTTTAAATATATCTTGTATGTTTGAAATTCTCTATAAATTAAAAGTATTCATCCTTTTTTTCCAAAACACTATTAAAAACAATTTATAAATGCACAAAATCTTTTTACTCGATTAGCTTAAAACGTTTATATTTCCAGTACTTACTGTTATTTAATACTTTGTAATCTATTTGTAAACTTGTTAATTAAATACGAACGGGATTTGTAAATGTTGTTGCAACCTAACAGAGATTAACGCTCATGTTATATTTTCTTCTAGAATTAATAGTTTTTGTTCCTTTACTGCTTTATAATTTACCTGTCGTAATATTTAATATCGCTCACCTATTAACTATGCTTGCGTATGTAATATTTACATTTGATTTCATTTAAAAATCTTACTTTTTTATACTAATTTTTGATTCCTACTCAAAACAACGTTCAATATGACTTTGGAACGGGGTACACCAGTAAGGTCACATTTTTTTCGAATTTTGGAAAAAAAATAACTTTGATAAAATAAATAAATTTGATACAATACTTTCTTAGAAACATAAATCAATAATAAAAATGTAGATTTCTGCCAGCCACATTAGGAAGCACGATTTTTTGTTAATTTCTAACGACCTCATTGTTTATTTTACTTAGTCATGTCTACGTACTTGCCTACAACAGTTTATATTCCGAATTCCACAAATGAATAAATTACATTTCAAACTTAAGGTCAGGGCAATAAATTCACGGGCGGGGAGCAGTTGAAACGAATAATTACTTCTGGCTCCTGCCTACTTTGGCAGTACTTTGGATCTCTTCCGTTTTTAATTAGTTACATCATTGCGAACTCTTGCTTCATGATTTGAGCATTTCTTTTTTTGTTTAATTTGTCCTTACAGAATCCCGGAGAGTAGAAACGGCAGTGGGGGGAGGGGTTCAAAGTGGGCAAGAAAAACTCAAATAGTCGTCGAACGAATATGTTTCGGTCTTTTCTTGTAAAGTGGGTAACTTTTCATTACAATATTCTGTCTGAAAATATATCGGGAAAGAAACATTATTTAATTAAATGCAAAGGTCATTGAAATGTTTCAAATGTCTCGTTAGCGTAAATAATTACTATTGGAGACAGTAAATTTGAAATGAAAAACTAGAGGGTGAGTTGTGTTGTACACGTAAGCCCTAGTTATCTGGAGCCAGTGGAGTTTTGTAACACCGAAAGAAGTGGAGAGGAGGGGGAGAGAAGGAGAAGGGGAACATCTTTATTTATATTAGTTAAAAAATATATATATATTTTCTTAACCCAATTACATACCAACAAATACTATTCTTATATTATTTTATTACAAGAATTATATATCATATTATATTAAATAAGCAGTAATTAGTTTATTAAAAACCACACTATTAAATATGTAAATATCTACATGTTTCAGGAGCAAAGCTCCCCTCTTCGAGATAAACAATTTACCTATTAGAGCATAGACAAATAATAAGAAAAACGATCAAAATAAAAACACAAACAACAATTAAAAATAAGTGATGAAAGTACGAAAGCAATTAATTAAAAATGTACAAATAATGGAAAAATATAAAAATTATTATAAAATGTTAATAACAATAAAATAAATATAAAAAATGTGAAGGAAATTAAAAAAACTTTTTTTTTATTAATATAAATAAAATAGAAAGTTAAGATTTTTTATATAATAATAGTTATATTATTATTAATATTCATATTAATAATATTATAAACGTAGTTATTAATGTGAAAATAAATTGAAAACATAACAATTTTTTTTTTAATATTTAATTTTTAATAATATTTGAGTATCTATTAATAATATCTAATTTCTAAAATTTCAAGTTTATCTAATTGCAAACCAGTTTTATTTGCATATTATGTTATTTATATGTTGTTTATATTATTCCTATCTTTTATATCATTCTCATATGACATCGTTATTTTTCTCACTCATTTTTAGATTAAACAGTTTTTTTAATGTTTTTGTGCGAATCTCCGTTTTCGGGCTATTGGAAAGGAAATTACGTATATTTTTTTTATTTTATTTTGATTTATTAATAATTTTTTTGATACATACTTTTATATAAACATAGGTGCAAAAGTTATTAACATTTTTTTATGTATTCAATTATATATATGAATAAAAGTACATAAATTTATGTGTATTTTTTTACAGCAACTCAACACAGGAGGCCCTGAGGGAAATAATTTCCCTTTGACCCATGTTCCAGGATGGAAAAAACAGAGGCTGGCAGATCACTCCACAGCAGAACTATTAAACACAAGAACGAGTTGTAGAAGCGACCCGTTCTCATGTGACAAATGTCAACCATGTGTAAATGTTGGGCGCGCGTTCGACGTTTTTCCCGACTATGCACTGGCGCTCAATGACGCTAGTTCCTTAGAGCATCTTCCATTAATTGCGTATTATTTATATGTAGCAAATATAGCATATATGTAATACATATATATACCCTCACAACATATGTTTCTTTTACCACTTTCAGTCTTAACTGTATTCGTGTAAACTTATAGTGTAGTTTTCGTGTACTTGTGATGTTTTTAAAAATGATGTGTTCATGTGTATAAGTCAATTTTGCATTTTGTAGATTAATAGGCATATTTCATATTCGACAGTTCATTTCTTGGTACAGTTTTTTCGTGGGGGTATCTGGGTTGTAATAAAAATGTTTTTTTTTAACATCATTCTATATTTTTATTTGTAATTTGTTCAAGTATATGATGTGTGTGTTACATACATATAACGTTGACTAGTGCGTGGCTGTTCTATCTGGTCACTAAACAGCATTTCAAGCGACGCACAACGTATTTGATTTTGACGATGGACATTTATTCTTTCAGCGTATTATTTGAGTATTATTCATTCCAGAACAAAGATCAAGTATTTAATTAAATTATCTAAGGAAGCAATCACTTTGTGGCTTGACATTACACTTAATGATAAAAGTTCTCTGTTTTAAACCACTTTACTAAATTTATACGTTTGTCATCTTCAACCTTCCTCAGGATCGTAATCATATAAACGTGTATGTATTTATATAAAATTTATATGATTACGGACCTGAGTAAGTTAAAGATTAACTGAAATATGTCTAAAAATGTATAAATTTAATAAAATAATTCATTTTAACATATTACGTTTTATATGGAATGAACCAATTTAATTATTAATATATTATTTTGTTTCTATAGTACCGAAACTCTTCAGTCAAGAAAAGCATTAAAATAGTTCATTTATTTCTAAATAACGGAAACATGTAGGAATTTAGTCCTACGTAGAAATAGTTTAGATTTGTAATTAAAAAACAGTTTACGCGAATAGTTGCTTTAGGAATCCGTTGAGGGCTGGCCCGGCACACAATTAATTTTAGTTAGGCTTTCTTCCAGATGTTCGCCATAATTAATGAATATTTATTTTACCGAAAAAAATTCCGCGTTTAATCCGCATCAAAAATAATAATCCGTCGCAGGCCTGACAGTGATAGAACCAGCGGAACGTCAGACGGGAACGCGTAACCAATAATACTTCGCAACCCAAATCCCGCATGTCATAAACAAACCTCGGCGGTAGCTCTGATCTGAGGAGATGTGATAACACCTGCTTTAATTATTACAACAAACCCTTTGAGATCCCCTTGCAGGGCTCTGCCCGATGGCGTAATAACTGTTGAGGATGTGTGCATTTTATCATATTTCCATATTCTCCAAAAAAAAAGATGAATCAACACTTTCGAGTAAAGGCAATTCATTTTAAACAACTTTTTGCTTGTGTATAGATGTACTGTGTCGTAAGAGTGATGCGGTGTAAGAGGGTGCGGGCGTGAGTTCCAAACTAATTTGAACCACTATCGGTGTATACAAATACAATTACCCATGTCACAAAATAGTTTAAAAATTTTTATCTTTCTCATTTATTGTAATGTATCTTAATCTCTGTAATATATTAGTGTACTACTATTTTATGGAGACTATGAAAAACAAATAATGGTTGACATATGTCACATGAGAACGGGTCGGCTGTCGAATGATCTGTCGGCCTCTGTTCTTCCTCCCTCCTACAGAATACGTCTCATCAAGACCCAAGTTCACTCCTTCCTATCATCTAAAAGATCCTCCACACAGCATCCCCAAAGATGATATTGATATATGATATAATTCTAGTCCTAAATTCTGAAAAAAAAAAACGTTAATATTTAAAATAAATACCGATTCTACTTTAATATTACAATAAATATAATATGGATGGCAAATGATATTTAAATGGTGGCTGTAATATCATGCAATGTACGGTGTTAAGTGGCCGTTCATCTTAATCTGGAGTGACCTGCCAGGTAAGTGTGTTTCTGTGTCTGTTTGTACATAATAAGATAAACCCTATCAAGTGATATTTGTAAAGCGCCCTAGAGGTAATTTTTCACAAAAACGGCGCTATACAAATCGTTCAATTACTATTATTATTAATTATTAAGATTAGATTATTTGATAGATTGTTTTTTTTTTCGATTCAAACCTTTTTCTTGTTGTATTTATTATGTTATGTTCTGTAAAATACCCAATTTATGTAATAACGGTTTGCTGTATTATAAACATGCTTTATAACTGTTCGCGTTATACAACGCTGTAATAATAATCAACCTACTGCCTATTGCGCTCAAACTATCTACTAATTTATTTGATATAATTGTTATGTACTTGTATATTTGTTAATGTTATGTACTATACTCTTATTATACTCGTTTTTACAACATACTATAAAAAATTACCTATCTGTGTATAAAAGCCTTCAAAGCGTCAAAGAATAAAATAAATAAATTAACTATTATAACTCTACGAGTATGTCCATAAGCTTATAGCCTTAATTTTATCTTTGCATCTGTCAATGTACATTATTTGTTATCATTCTGTTAAATCTATGCACCAAAAACTGTTTCTCAGTGAGCTCTGGAGTCATGAAATTTGCATAACTTTTTGTTTTTGTTTTGTTTTATTTTTTTTGTTTATTTTTTTATTTTATTTTAGTTATTTGTACATTTTTATAAAATAACTAATTATAACTTATATACTATTAGATGTAACTAATTATTGTACGTTATATACTATTGGGTACTTTGCATATAGCTAATGATAACTAAACTAATGGATTTTTTCACGCTTATATTCATTTGGTTTTTACAATATATTTCAAATTTATTTATAGATCTAATTTTGATTAGTACCGGCAGAGTATTATAACATTTCATCCCTTTATAAAACATACTCTTTTACGTATTGGCTTTGTTCATTTTCGGTAGTTTAATTTACTTACATGTCCTTGTATTATGTCTGTAAATGTCCATGTTGTAAATAAAATTGTTAGAAAAATATTTTCGTAACAAGTTATTTCTTATTTTATGTATAAAAATCATTGCGTTCAATGTCAGCATTTGTTTCACCGTTATCCAAATTAATTCCTCTAACATTTTAGCTATTTTGAATATCTATTTCGCTTTAGTATTATTCGCATGGCTCTATTTCGGAGAATTTGTAATTTGTATTGTCCTCTGTTGTTACAAAAGAAAAGTATCGTTGAGCAGTAGTTGAAATGTGGAGCAATAATAGAGTTGTAAATTGTGAGTGCCGTTTTTCCGGAAAATTTTTGACGAATTTTCTTTTACATATTTATCGTGAATATTTCACTTTCGTGGGAAGCAATCAGTTTGTTATTGAACATAATTATTTTTTGAATTTTTAAAAAATGATTACAAGACCACTTTATTGAATATATGAATTAACTGGTTTTGATTTAATCGAAGATGTAAGTTCAGAAGCAAGACCATGTTAGCCGAAATTACCGTCATCATCTGAAAAGTCAAATTTCACTTTGCTTGGCACGTATCACAACCAATGTTTGACCATTGGAATTTTGATATCACTGCCCACAGGTGAGATGGGCTGACGATCTATGGGGATCTGCCGGCTTCGGTTTGTATCTGTACGCCAGGAAGCTAACACGTAAAAAATACTTTTGCATTTGTAAAAGTCCGGTTATAAAAATAATGAGGGACAAAAACATAACACTAGACATGGATGGATTAACGGCAAAATAAGTGAGGGTAAAAAATTCTATCAGAATTCGGTGACATCAAACGCTTTTTTTATTTACGTTTTACAATAGAAAAAATACAATGCAAAAGGTCACGATAAACTACTTTTTTTAGTCTGTCTGACGGGAGCTTGTTATTCAAAACTCAAAATTTACGGTTAAGGTTACAAAATATGTATATAAAATAAAAACATAAAAAAACATGTGTTACAAACTTAAAGCATAAACATTTACTTACTCAAAAATATTTCTACAAAAACAAAAAAAAAATAAAAACATATATTTCCTTATTATCTAATACAAATTGCTTCGTTCAGCTAGCCAAGTTTTCAATATATTTTTCAACTGTGGAAATTTATTAGATAATATGAAAGAAATAATTAACCGACCATTTAAATCAGAGTCTCTGAATCTTTTTACAGCAACTCCTGCGAATAGTACAAATCTTATTTAACTTGCATTGTTTAACCATTTTGCATTTCTATAATCCATCACCAGCAAACCTCAGCGCAGCATCCTGATCTATCCGGAGATGTGATAACACATGCTATAATTACAATAAACCTTTTAAGACCCGCGCAGGGCTCCGCCACTAATGAGTTTTCGCTGTTGGTTTGGACCGGCGAATTCCGGGGAATAATTCATGCCGCGCCGGCCTCCACCCGACAGTCCGCAGTCCGAACTCCCAACTCCACACTCCCGTGTGTTGTGTGTTATGTGTTGTGTGCTGCTCCCTTCGGCTCTGAGGGAGTTGCCGCTGCCACCAACCCGCCGACCCGACAACCACAAATGCTAACGCTCAGTTTTTCAAACCTACATTACCCATACGAATATAATTACCAGACATTGGCACACAATCATGCCACACAATTTTTTTTTTTAAATTAGAATTTTTATTTTGAACTTTCTTAATAATACTGGGAAAATAAAGATTTTGCTTTAATAATAATATTGCTCCGACTTCATCAGAATGAAAATAGTGCAGCGTAAGTGTAAACATACATTCAAATAATCTAAGTAGGTACCCTTTTTAAGACTTGGGAGATTACTTGCTTTATTAGCTAATGAGAAATACATATGGCTAAAATATATTCAAACGCAGATTTTAATGTGCAAAAGTGCAAATGCATATATAAGCTAAATGCTTGATATTATTTTTAAGTTGTTCAAATGTCTGATAATGGAATTGTCTTCGATAAAAAAAATTACAGTGTTATTAATTGTGTTAAATTTGAATAAATTATTTATTTCTTTTATTTTCGGGAAATCCACAGTTTATAATTTATCATTTTATACATATATATTGAGTAATATTTCAAAATGTTTGTATTGATTTCCTACTTGTGACTTTACTGAATAAAATAAAATATTTATACAAATAAAATTACTATAAATTTATAACCAAATCAACAAATTTATAGCTAATAAAACAACAAAAAAAGGAAATTTAAGAAAAATATTGTGTTACGTAGTTCTTATTAGGGTTGAAATTGAATATATTCACATAAGATATCATACACAGATTATAATAAGAACATATAAAATAAATACCGGTCAGTGGCTGAGTTGGCATTGCGTTTGGGTCTCACCCAGGCGTCGTGAGTTCAATTCCTCGACTGGCTAAGTCCTCCATTTACGACACAAGCAACATCTTTCGCTTACTGTGATGGTAGTAGGAGATTTTCAAATATTGTCAGGTTGTTGGTAACCAGGGAATATTTGTCTTTCTTTTTAAGAAAATTATATTTAAAAAAAAATTATATATAACAACAACAAAAAATCAGTCATAACAAGTCAGAGAAACATTTTTTGTGAAGTTCATATATTTATTCAGTTCGCAATTGAAGATATTGTTACGTAACGACAGAAAGATCCTAAAAAGACTCTAGCCACATAACGTTTGCCATAACGGCAGCTTGGACGCCCACGCGCCGGGCACTTCTTTCTCACCCGGCTTCCGGATGACATCTCTGGTCCGCCGCCTACTGCGTCTCTAAAAGAACGCGCGAGAAGCCATTTTGGCAGCCGCAAATTGTAGCGCCATATTATCATGCATGCTGGATTAACACCCACTGTGCGAGATTGCATTAGTATAACCAAAGAGCTCCGGTACATGGTTACTCTCTCGTAAATATAATTTAACTTCAGTGTACTGATGTCCAAGCCCGTGGCTTCTACTAGGATCCTTTTGCCGCCACGATCATGACTGTAAGCTGACTTTGTATTTCCTCTTTTGTGTTGTAACTTATTCGAGTCCCCGTTATCATGCCCGTTTAGAGAATATCAGAGAGAATAATCCCCCGTAACTTCTATTTGAGGTTAGGCTAGCTTTTGATTATTGTAGCATAACTTACCATGTATGTACCTTCCCCTGAATAAACTCTGAGTCTGAAAGCATTTAGTAAATTCATTTGGCGTAGTATTAGAGTCCCCGACCCCAATTATAAGACTGCCTGTCGGCCTACGGCCCTGCAGAGGAGCTTCTTGGCCTGCCGAAACTGAGCTAGTCGAAGGTCCAGAGCCGAGCTCCCTGTCGATACACCACCCTCGGGGTAAGTCTAAACCAACGAACTGTCTCCCGTAACCGCTCTTTCCCAACCTTCCTTCTTTCCATCTCCTTCACACAACCTCCAGTCTTATATTTATTATAACAATATCCACATTTGATATCATATTATTGTAATTATTGCATTTTGTTTACAATTTGTATCACTTTGAATAGGACACAGGGGCATGTGAACACTCAATGAATCAATTTTAAAGTTCAAAATTAAAATATAAAATAAAATTATAATAATAATAATAAATGCTTTATTCCAGAAGGTGTGCAAGGGTAGTGGATGTAATAAGTTCCATAGATTACCATAATAGAACATAAAAATAAATAAAAATAAAAACAAACCATAAAAAAAGATTTTTTTTTAAATTGTGAAAATACTAAATAACAACTGTTTATCAAAAAAAAAAAACAAAAAAAAATTAAATGTCTTACTTTAAAAAACTGGACCTCGGTTATTTCGCTGAGGATTTTATTTAATTATCTTAAATTTGCATGTCAGTTTTTACACTGCAAAACTAACAGTACAACTCTCTTTAAGTGCGCGTAGACTAGTACCATCACTTAGGCAGTAGGAGGGAACCTACATTTGGGATAAGTTGCTATTCCGAAGTATTTCTTTATGAGCATTCTTTCAAAGCATCTGCTAAATTCATTATCTACGACCGTCTTACAAATGAGCGTTCCTCGTTGCAACACATTTCACTGGCAGTTTTGCTACTATAATAATATAATTTGCGTTGGTAAGTTTCAACCAGCATTTCCACAAGCGCATTGCAAAACATCAGTAGCTAATCGTTATTTTTAATTCATTGTTTATTAAACGGGTTCCTTTAAACATTATCATACTAGTAGTTACTACCCGACTTCGAATGTGTTTCGATGCTTTTAAATTACAAAAAAAAAATGATCAAACAATGACGTCGTATCTCAATTTCGTATTTTAAAGATAAAAAGGTCTTTATTTTTTATTTTTTTTGTATTTAAGTGGAAAATACAGGTACGGAAAATAATATTAAAACAATAGACAATATCTGGAGGGCTTGCTGCTTCCTAGCTATTTCTCACTGATTAATTAATATGATTAACGAATTAACGGATAAATAAACCTTTAAAATAGTATTTAGACAAATTAAGGAATTTAAGATTGTGTTACACAGAAAGAATTTAAGAAAGCGCACAGTTTCTAAATAAAGCAACAGAAGGTAAATAAACTTTACAAATAATTTTTACAAGAATTTAAAGGGGGAAAAAATAAAATAGTGTTATACAAATAAATAATAAAAAGTACACAATGTGTAAACACTGTTCGTTGGTTATTTATTTTTTATGTGAAAACAGCTTTCAACTTTATCTTAAAAGTAGTGCATGTAACATATCAAAGAATATGTCGGAATCCATCACAGTTTGATTTTGATTTAATAACTCGCACATTCTTCTGATTGGATGCCTGACACCAGCATTTGGTCATGATGGAAATGACGTTCTGAACTGTTTAAAGTTCCTTTGACCTATAAATTTCAGACAGAAACCGTCAGACAACAGATTTCTGCTTTGTGGTTACTACGTATTAATACACAAATGTCCAAACAATAACTGGACAATTACCCCCAGGACAAAAACCCTCCGGGAGTTAGATTAGGTTATTTGTTGGGTGAAAAAAACTGTTTGTACCTACTGGGTTTTACATACAAATATTTAATTCTAATAGAAGAAGTCCGAGGAAGAAATGGGACAATCAATTACTTGAGTTGGGTCATGATAAGAGACAAAATAATAGAAGAGTATGAATGAGACGTTGTATGAACGCGAATGAAGCAAGAAGTGTATGCAAAGACTGAGTTATTTGGCGACCTATCGAGACTGCCTACCTCTATGGCGAAACAGCATGATGGTTAGTTAGTTAGGAGGGAAGAGGTTGTCAAGGGGGTAATTGTCCAATAACTATAAAATCACATTAGAAACGAAGCCCTATTTGATTTGGATAACCGTTTCGACAAATGTTAATTTGTGTATTGTATTTTTATTTCAATTAATGTAAATAACACAACAAACAAAAAAATACAGTATATATCGAATTTGATATTACTCAACGGTAATGTTTTAAATGATTAGAAGCTCCTTCATCAAATCCTTCCTTGCCGATGCTGTCAACTGATTTGATATATTTCTAATTTTGTCAATATAATAAGTAAATATACTAAACACAGGTTTCATATTTTATATGTTCTTCAGCAAATTTGTGCATTGGAAAAAATAATTAAAATATTCACGTGTTTATCGAATGCAATAGAAAAAAAATTCTGTCGAAAATTTTGAAAAGAAAAATACTACATATTTACGTATGTATGCATGCGTTGATAACTTGCCGAGTGATGCGATAGTGAGTGAGGAGAATACGGCGTGTCGCTCACCGTACCACCATACTCGGTCGTCAGTAGACGACGATCCGCTAGCTGTAATGGACGTAACATGCGTTTTATGTATGGCCGATGTTTTTTCCTCGTTTTCGGAAAACAGTTTTAATAAAATTATTTACATAATAAATCTAAACTAGTCATATTTATATTAAGCAATAAAAATTTTAATATGTGCACTGAGTACACAGCACCGGAGCTCGATGAATTTTCTGTGAGATAAGGGTTGTTGAACTAATATTGTAACAGACATCTACAACTACTATACGTAGTTGAAAATCACAATGATTCGAGGAAATGTTTTCTCTGGTCCTCTGCAATATATGAGAACTAGGACACCAAACCAAACATTGACACGAAACAAACGAGCTTTAGAAATAGGGATCTGCACTCTAAAGAGACAATCCCAAAATACTTTGCAATGGTCGGTTTTTTCGTGAATCAGCTAAAAAATGTACTATGAATGTTTTTAATCATTGAAGAAGATAATATTAACATAACGTAAATGAAACATGAAACCGAAAAAACAACAGAAAATAAAAAGATATCATTCGCATCTGGGACTCGAATCCACGACCTCCGTCTTTCCGGGACACCGCTTTACCAACGTAACTAATGAGACCAGTTTAATTTATTTTATCTTCATCGATATCATATTTCAAAATCAAGACTTTGTCAATATCATCCTCTATTGTTTAATCCCATATTATTGGCAGCTATCTTTATGATGATTACAAAGATCTAATGCAACCTACATAGTGTATGTTAATATTATCTTCTTCGATGATTAAATATTACGATGAGGTTTTTAAACTTCAATAAAATAATTAAAAATTAAAAAAAAATTATATTCTTTAGACTTTCATATAATTAATTTTTTTTAAAATAATTTATGTTTTTGATTAAAAAAACATCACAATTTTCTTGCACTTTTTTTTAATTTAGACCAGACCGGTTTCACCTTACAACGGGAATCTATACAATGGGATTGATACAATTTAAACAAAATCTATGGTGTATATAGTGTTTCTGTCAGGTGTGATGCTGTATATACGAAAAATGTTTGTAGTACACATGAAGCACTTTTTATCAGGAATGATACTATTACTGAAATACTATACATATACCATAGATTTAGTTAAACTATACCAGTCTGAAGATGCCCGTTGTTAGGTGAAACCGGCCCGGTCTAAACTTAACGAGTTGAAGAAAGTTACTAAGGTTTTCAAACAAAAAATTCCTATTAAAATTGCATTCCACCATGAATCGGTAGTCGCAAAAAGATAAATAATTTTAACTATACTGTAAGTACATAAAAATCAATTTATCTATTCAAATTATATTTGCATTCAGAACGACCAAGAACCTTGACGTATCCCATGGGATCATTTGAAGTGTCATATTCCCGCCAGCTGGATACGTTCATAAATACATAAATTATATTTTAGAAGAAAACAATTACTCTGTGGCCTGACTGTTATATATATATTAGGTTAGGTTAGGTTAGGTTAGGTTAGGTTAGGTTAGGTTAGGTTAGGTAAGGCCTCTGAAGATGGACAATGTGATTTGTCCGAAACGTCAGGAGTTAAAAAGTCCTTCTAAGGACTACATTACGCGGGTAAACCGAGAAAATTATTCTATATATATATATATATATATATATATATATATATATATATACGTATACTATTATACTTCAATGAAAAATAAAACTTAGTTTTAAACCAATTTATTCAAGTTATACATTTGTCGATGGGTTTCGTTTAGTTTATAGATGTACTTAATGGTATGTTTTCGACCATTCACTTCTTTTTCTTTAATATTATCATTTTTGCCAGATAATGTCTGTTGTTGTTTATTGTAATTATTAATTACTATTGATATATAAACATTCATGTATGTGAGTTTTAGGCATATTGTCTATTTTACGTACTAAAATAAAATAAAATAAAAATAAAAAATAATTCCCACTCTTCCTTTGGACCGTAATCATATAAACTGAATAAAAATACAGAGATCTTTTATGATAAATAAAGAAGTTAAATGGTGGGGAAAGAGAAAGTATATTAGATTAAGATAAGATAGATCATCGGAGAGGGGGCGGTAGAGGGAAAGGTAGAGAGGCGGTAGAGGTGGCGATAGAGAGGGGCGGTAGCGGGGGGGGGGGGCGGTAGAGGGGGCGGTAGAGGGGGCGGTACAGGGGGCGGTAGAGGGGGCGGTAGAGGGGGCGTTAAAGGGGGCGGTTGAGGAGGGATAGAGGGGAAAAGGTACATAAATTATATCACAATGAATTAAACTACTATGAAAATGCTGATAAGATTTTCGTCTTGTTCACATTTATTGGAAAGTAATTCAGGAGTGTTTTTCATTTAACATGGTGTAATAAGAGTGATGCAAAAAAAACACTTAAAAATCGAGGAGTATTTAATTTCTAGTGCTGATATTTTGACAGCAACTTGATAAAGTTTGTTCCCTTTTCTTTCGCGGTAGAGAAATACAATACCAAACGCCTTTGATAATTGAAAATATTCGATTTCTTTAGAGATTCCATTAACCTCAAATTGAAAATTGCTTCCTGTGAACAAACTCCTGCTATATGGTAAATGAATAATGAACGAAATATAAGCAGTAAATTATAGAATTTGACCATACTTTAGCAGTTGTGAGTTTATTTCAATTGTCTAAGTATATTTTAAATATTTGTTATTCTAACTCTATGAAATACAACAACTTCGCTTCCTTAACCTAAAATTTTCCAGTAATTTTACATACTTAAATTTGGTACCTGAAGCATCAATCACAAAAATAAAAACGCCATAAGATCGTGATTCAAAAATCATGAAGAGCAGCAAATAAAACTGATTATTTTTTGTTGTCAAGTCCCCTTCTTCGTCTTTTGCAAAGTGACTTCACCTTCATTCAGAGGCGTTCATTCCATATAGGCACATAAGCACGGCCTACCTTATATTAGTAATAAATATTACTACAATATATAAAATTATTACAAGAAATCAATCAATCCTCTTTAAAATACGCGAAATGACGTACATTTCATATTCAAAATTTGGTGTATTCTACACAAAAATGTACACGTGTACAATGCGCATTAAAGGGAAGGCTCGTTTGTGTCAGTGTCGAAAAAGGCTGTGCAATATAGCCATATCAGTGCCATCTCTGTTGATACCTCTATTTATTAGGACAACTTTAATAACTAAATCTTTATTCACTATTGTGTTGGCTGTTTTTCGTGCAATTGTTCAATATATATATTTTTTTAATTTTAGTTAATTGACTTGTAATACATATAAATGAAGCGGTTATTTGGATATTTGATATGGTAGGCAATCCCAACCAACCTCGGCTAAAGCCAATAAGCTTTGCCATTCTTAGCGACAACTTACGACGTCTGCTTAGTTTTCCTTCTGCCCACCCTGATTAAACACTCTGTACACTCCACTGATCGTTATATTATCGTGTGACTTATTTTATTCTGACTTACAAAAAATATATACCTACAAAATGAGGTGAACAAATAAACCGTAACGTTATTGCCCACTTCGTCGAAAACGAGTGAAGCGAACAGGTAAAATAAAATTTTTAAATTTATTCGCTTCTCAAAATATTTTATCACCGCTTAAATCACGCACCAACGCGGTGATATAAGAACAAAATATTTCGGCGTGAATTTCGTGATAATTTAGCCCGCATCTACTCAGACGTTCTAGGAAAAAAGTATAAGATTTAAAGGTAGGTACGGGGCCTATTCAGGGGCGTTGCATCCGTGTGAGAAATATGTGCGGCGCACATGGGCGCCCAATCTTTTGCCTCACCCTGCACATCAAATGCACAATCATCTCAGTGATTTCGAAACGACACTAAAAGAAAAACTGTTAAACCGAAAACATTTTCAATTTTGGAATAACTTATCGAAGCTTATAAACCTCATTGAAATACGTTTTTAATCATTGAAGATATTATTAACAACTCTCAAAATGAAACATGAAACCGAAAAGATACAAAAAAGAAAATTGTAACTGTAGCAGCGGGGACTCGAACCTATTCTGTAAAACAGTCCAGAAGTACAGAAAAAAAGGATGTACATTGAGTCGTTACTGACAAAATTAAAATTAGGTGTTTTTGGTTATCGCACATAGGCGGCGGTACCTCTCCCGACGGCCCTGTGCCTTTGCGTAACAAATTTCCAGAAGTAATCCCGTGGCACGCCCCTAGCGCTCTCACAATTCCTCGTGATGTACGCCCTGACATCTACGGTGAGTGAAAACGCTTCTACCATATCAAACATTTAAGTTCTTCTCATGTTTTACAAAGATCAGGTGTTTTTTTCGGGTTTAACGTTGCCACATTTATTTCGTTTTCAAAATGTTGTGATTAAATTCACTTCTCTTTTGGTGGGAGAATCGGGAGCTTTTCTCAGACTAGGTTTATACAATCTTAAATATAAAAATGTTGCCTGTATTTTTGAAGCAGCTATTTTTGCTGGACGGGGGTGAGTAGTGACTACTGGAGTAACGTTAATTGCGCGGTTTTTTCTGTCAGGATTTTCAAAGTTCAACAAAACTGTTCTTGGTTCAACGGTTTATAAACTAAAAACGAGGAACTAGTTCGAAACCGAATTGTACCCACCATGAACATGAATATATTTAGCCTATATCTAGGGAATGGACAGAAATCATATCCTTCTGTAGTAAAACAACAAACGGTAGGTATTTAATGTGTTTTCCTGATTGTGTAAAAATGGAAGGTAAAATAAAGACTTACTTCTGCTTTAAATTTAAATATCAGTTCGAATTTACTGACCATTTACCCAAAAACCTACATAATATTAGAATAAAATTAAGCAGAACCTTATCTTTGTACCTTTTTGGGGTGGCATTAGTCACAGACCAGTTTTAAACACTCAAAAACATGCCTAATGTCGTTATTTTACAAAATAGGCATATACAAAAATGAGGTATTTTGAACTTGCATGGCAATCACCTTCATACACTCAGCGTGCGAAATGGTACCACTATATGTTTTATGAAGCACCAACTCTTTCAATCGGGGAGCGCTGGTGTTTCTCAGCTGTTTCTAAATTTTCTAAGGGCAACCATTTTCTTAGAAATATTTACTTCTTTAAAAAAATATATGACACAACGAAACGCGCAACAACTTAATTTGTTCGGTATTTTTACGTGCACGATAAGAAAAATGATTTTGAAATAATTTTGAAGTATATGCTGCGTAATATATATTGGTTAAATCAAAAACATCATATGTACATCAGAAAACATATTAATTGTTTTTTGTGTTTAATTTGTAGAACTCATTCTTTTTACTTATTTTATGTCAATCAAATTTAATAATATTATTATTAAATTTTGCAAGTATTTTAGATTTTATTATTGTGACAGCTGTGTCGGCGTTCAAGGCCATTTTCAAACTGCGGTTAATGCACATTGCGACGACTTATTTATTTGATTTTATTTACTCCCACCCAATTCTTGGTTGGACGGGAGTTTAAAATAATTATTTATTACCGGTAACACCGATTTATTTAGAAAATAATTAATTTTTCTTTTCTGTGAGGTTTTTACAGGTATAATGTGTTTTCTCCGTATTTAAATGACAAGCTTTTGTTGACTGATTTATTTAAACGTATTATATTATTTTGGTAGCGTGAACATACTGAGAAGAAGTGAATAAATAATTTTCCTTACTTTATTTAATCAATGTTATATTAGGATAATTCGTTCGGTTATTAATTTCCAATTGTTCAAGAAAATTTTATCTAAGACCCTTTTCTTTCTATATGTAAGGGTTTAGGCTCGTGTTGTCAAGCGGGATGTGATTATTCACTACGAGATGTTCTGGGATTTTGAGTGTTTTAAGTGTTTTTATTATTATAACACAGTATATGTTCTTTGAATCTAGTTGAGAAAGCCCTTCCCGTCTACCCGATGTAGGAAGCTTTGCAAATATACACAAACAGCTGTCACAATAATAAAAACTAAAATACTTGCAGAACTTAATAATCACATTATTAAATTTGATTTATATTAAATTTATAACATAAGAATATATACTTATCCCATATACATAAGAAGCCGGAGACGACCAAGGAAGATATGGCACCATCAAGTGAATCAAATAATCGAGTCTGACCATGTCAGAAGTCAGAAAACAGAATGTATGAGACGATATATGAAAATGAATGAAGCAATAAGTGTATGCCAAGATCGAGTTGTTTGGTGGTCCGTCCTCTCTGCCTGTCCCTGCAGAGGAAAGGCGTGATGGTTACTTAGTTAAAAACATTACATTTATAAATCATTTCAATGCAGTTAAAATGAATGACATTAAATTGATAAAAATACATGGGCGTGTTTAACACTGCTTGTAATAGAAAATCATGCACGTGAAATACCATACAAAAGTGCAAATAATGTCTTAGCTCGACAATATATCCAGATAAAGGGGTTAGAGTCGACAAAACAAAGAAGAGAAGCATAATAGAAGCACGATCAACAACAATGCCTTATCCTTTTGTGTTCTTTTTGCTGGCAGGCTTTATTGCGGTCCGTTCACGTGACATACGTTATTATTAATTAAAGGAAGTTGCGGAATGGGAAACGCAATGACAAGTTGTCTTACAAGAGAGGGTCAGTAAATACAATTATTTATTGTGTATGCATATGACTATTCTTCACTGACACAGAGCGATAAGAACCTTTGCAATGAATCCAGAGAACGCAGGTTCAAAACCAGACGATTAATAAATGAATAGGTTAACAAATTCAAATAATTATATTTGATCTTCGTTTTGGAGCAAACGTTTTAATAATTAAAATAAGTCTATAATAATTTAGCACTGAAATTTCACTAGTTTATACAACCCAGTAAACGTGCAATATGTCAAAACTGTTTAATTTTTCCCGAATAAAGTAAAATAAAAAAACTTTTTTTTGTATTTGTTCTGAATTAACTAAAAAACAATTTCTAGATATTTTTTA
Organism: Halesus radiatus; assembly: GCA_022606495.2. NCBI lineage: Eukaryota > Metazoa > Arthropoda > Insecta > Trichoptera > Limnephilidae > Halesus > Halesus radiatus. Next base: position 27,060 of record JAHDVE020005666.1, read on the forward strand.
ATGAAGCGTTTTATCCGCTATGTACATTTGCTACTTTTTTGTTGTTCTATCGATTTCGACACATTCGTGTCACTGGCGTTCTCAAAACTAACTTAAATTAAACTAGTTCAGAAATAAATAGACATTATTGGATGAGGATGACACGGATGTGTCGAAACCGGTAAGACAGTAATAAATTTAAGTAACAAATGTACATAGTGAAAAATCAGACTTGATATTTTTTCTACGTTTAGTGACAATATTAAAATGTAAATACATATCTAATAACTTCTAATCAAGGTGTATCAACCCCCGTCACATTTCATTACCATCAGCCCAGTTTTGCAATATTTTGCAATTGAACGGTCCTCGAAAGCCGATTCTCGGCCAGTTTCAGCTTTTGATCAAATTGTGAAAAGCCAATAAATCCCACCTGTGAATCTGTAAATCCAAACCTTCCCTTTCGTATTCTCTATCCATCCTCACAATTCCACCCACCTCACAACATTTCAGAGGGATAGTGCACTTCGCCATAGTCCAACTTATTTTTCGTATATTTTGGCAGTGTTTCTCTGATTGAATACTTTTTTTTTTATATATGATACCACACAAGAGTCCCAACTGCTCCCAACCGTCTGGAGCCAGTGAGACTATGGCATTCAGAATTGGGGTATTTTCTGAAGCTGAATATATTGAGAATAGAAAGGAAATGGGGAATAAGGAAGGTGGGGAAGTACCTTGCTAGTCAGATCTGGTCACCAAATACGGCTAAAGCCATTTCAAGCAACATTTCGATTCTGAATGCTATTATTTCACCAAGGCGATACTGACAGTATAAACTACTCTGGAACGTGCCGCAAATATACTACGCATTATATAAAATTAGTAATTTGTGAAATAACACAATTTTATCAAATAAAATTTACTTGCGCACGGCCGGATTTTAACCCGCGACCTCCGGATTCGTAACCAAGGATCGTTACCACTAAACCACGGAGACCATTACATTAATACATTATTAAGTACCCGGGCATCCCATTCTTTATTTTTTTCGCAAAATTGTCACTTGTGATTCCCATTTATCATAAAATTCCCATTCTTCACTCTTCGTTATTTAATTGAAGTAATGAAAATTCGTTTTTTTCGGATTTCCTTATTCACAAAATATTTAGATCACCATTTTTTTACGTTGAGAGATATGTTGATCTTCTTTCAAAAGTGTTTTTTTTACTACTCGTTGCCTTCAAAAATTATCTTTGATCTGTACTTTACACAAAGGGAATATTAAGTATGATAAAAACAATGTAATATATTCGTCTCATTTAGCATTTTTTTACTCACGAAGGGTGGTTGTTTTTTAATTGGTCATTTTATTACCACGTTCTTATTTTTACGGCTATAACGTTAAATGTCTTTCATATCTCAAGAACTTTTTTTTTTTTTTTTTGGATGATTAAAGAGTAGGTATGAAAGTAGGTCATGCTTTTTTAACGATTATGTACGCATTGAATATGTAATTTTTTTTTTCAGTTCTCTGAAAATATTGTTAATGGTTAATAGTGTTTAATTCGTAGAACGCTTTTAATTATTTTTTTATTAGTTTTTATTTAATTTGACTCAAATTTGATGATGTTATTATTAATCGGTGGAAGTATTTATTTTTTCATTACTGTTTGACAGCTGTTTTAGTGATCAAAACCATTTTCAATCTGTTATTAGGCCATTTAACAACAACAAAAATATGTGACACCTCACAAGAGCATCCCTAGAAGGAGGCTCTAGGGGGTGGATTAGTTAATGCGGGCCTTGAAGTGGCCCGAATTAAATGTTTGAGAAAAGACAGATGCCGGTAGCTTGTTCCACATACGAGCCGATTTACACAAAAACGAGTCGGCGAAACGACCTATTCTCGTGAAGCCAAAACTGTGAACGGGTGTTCTGCTCGTGTCCAAGTAAATTTTTTTAAATTAATTTGTGCTGTTTCACAATTAATTCATTCAAAAATATTATTAAAAATATACATAGTATATTTCGGCACGTTCCAGAGTGGAAGATACTCTCATTATCGCCCTGGTGAAAGACGACCATTCAGAATTGAAACGTTGCTTGAAATGGCTTTTAGCCGTGTTCGGTCACCAGATCTGAATAGCCGGATATTTTCCCACCTTCCTAATCCCCTACTCCTTCCCTTCCCCAATACCTTCAGCCTCACAACATTCCCCAATTGGGTATTCCATATTCTCACTGGCTCCAGACGGTTGGGAGCAGTTGGGACTCTTGTGCGGTATCCATATAAAAAAATTAAAAATGTGTCCGTCGGGTTTCTCGCAGCAACGACGTGGAGGGTATCAACGTTGCTAGCTCCTTCGAGCAGGCTCTATTGAAATATCCGTAGAACAGAATCACCATACCGACATTGCGTCTGCGCATTAGAGATGGCGATCGGTCTGTTAACAACGGATTATCAATCAGGCGAACCACCCTCCTTTGCACAGAATCAAACAGGTTTATCAAGGATTTGGGAGCTTCAGCCCAAAGATGATTTCCAAATTCAATTGTTGGACGCACTTGAGATTTGTATAGGATTAACAAGTTGGTCACTATTGACGGGTCTACTAGCTCTATACAAGACGCCCAGTTTGTTGGAAGCCAGGTTTACTCGGGCTTCTGTAGAGCCGGACACTTGAGCTGGTCCGATATACTAACCCCTTAGAGTAATATATATTGTTACTCTAAGACTAACCCCAAGCATTTCAATGGAGCCTTTATAGAGAGGCTGATTCCATCAAATTGCACAATTCAGTCATTGACAACCTTTTCTGCCGAGAACAGACACGCTGTGGATTTTATGAGCCATATTAATTTGACTTATTTTTATGATTTTATTTACCCCTACCCAATTTTTTTAAAGGTGTTTCATATGATTTTTTAATATTAACGTTAAAAACTGATTTACTTAGAAATTAATTGAGGTTATTAAAATTCTTAATTCTGTGAGTTACTCACCGTTTAAATTGTTTTCCTTCCTTTTAATGGTGGCAGCATTTTCTTAATTATTTCAAAATTACATGAAATCTATTTAAGTTAGCTAAGAAACAGCTGTTATAATTATAAAAACTGCAATAATTACAGGACTCAATAATAACATTATTAAATTTTATTTACACTGCTAAAAAAAAAATTGTAGATAGTGATAAACTTTCAGAAACCGGATATTTAGGCTGGCCTTGGGAAAATTTCCTTTTTTTTTTACTTGAATACAGATTCTTAAAAATTAAGCAAATATTATTTTCCTACCGAGCAACTTGTTGTAACCTAAACTTAACATTTAAAAATGGACTATAATATATATCAGTTATGGAGGTTAATGATAAGGTGTTAAATGTTAGGTGTTAAACTGTTAATCCTAGGATGGAAGGGAGGAGTAAAATTTATTCTGTCCAATTTCACACAATTTTTTTGCTGAAGCGCGGACTGATTACGCTAGCTTTCTTCAAGATACGCTTTTCTTGAATTCTTTCCTCAGTAATGAGTTTATCTTCATAGTAGCAGGAAGCGCCTATTACCAGTAGATACGTTTTTAAAAAATTCACCGTGGAGGGAACTAATGAGTGAAATTTACTATTCGCTTCTCGGAGACAATATATGCATGTATCGAACGTGTCTACAAATGGATTAGGCATAAGATATAAACATATATCTTTGTCACCAAATATATATTGCACAACACGTCCAATACCGAGCCGAGATTGCACCACAACCAAAAATGCAATACCGAGCCGAGATGCACAATACGCGCAATACCAGCACATCATGTTCGGCCACACCGCACGCGCTTTAAATAGCGTACGCACAGCGGTATGTACTCACTTTTCACTTCAACCGCAGAACGAACTCCATTGGATACCTCGACCTGCCGCTACCGGACAAGAACAGTATTCTACAGCCAGCAACCGCTGAAGTCGACATCGACCGACCATACTGGCTCGGAGCGACAACATCTTCATTAGGAAACTATCAAACATCTTTCTAAAGAGGATTCGCAAATCACAATAGTCGAGCGTCCCTGTATGCCAGTGCCTAAATATTTACACTTGTTTTCTTTTGCGGATCTTACACGTCCAGTACAATGCATATTTTTGATCAATTTAAACAATATCTATTATGGTGAATTCAGAATGTATTTCTCTAAACGACAAAGATTAATCAAAGATAGGAGAAAAATGCCTGAATTAAAAATAGGAGACATATTTATCCCACTAGTTCCAGGCAGGTACGACTCCCCGTGCTGTAATCACATAAAAATGAATTATCCTGGTAGGTAAAAAATTACCTACCCCGATAACAAACAATGAGACATAAAAAGTCCTGCTGAAAGGATTTGTTCTGCAATTTGATCCCGCTACAGTGGTTTTACAATAGTCGGTCTCCTACGCTTTGTTCTCATCATTCTGTACATCTATTTCATAGGACGTTCATTAACGTCAAGACCTTTATTCCGCTTTTTTCATTTCCCCATTGTGCGCTCCTGAGCGTGTAATCGGACAAGACTCTAGAGGTGTTCTTCTTCCTGCAGAGAGGTGCTATTTTCAATACCATATAAAGGCGGAATTACTGAATGGAAGTATTATCTATCATTTGTAATTATTAAATTATTAAATAACAAATAACAAATAGGTATTTGAAAAAAATATTTTAAAAATTCACAAAAAGATTTTAAAGGACAGTATTGTACTTTTTAGGTTTTTAAAAAATATGGAAAGCCAAATCTAAGTGAAGAAATATAATTATTCTTTAAAATTTTTATGTAAATAAAATTTAATAGTGTTATTCTTCAGTTCTGCAAGTATTTTTGGTGTATTTAGTTTATTGTCATTTAAATACGAGGAAAACACATTATAAATGTAATAACCTCGCAAAATAAAGAATTTTAATTATTTTCTAACTAAATCGGTTTTACCGATAATAAATAATTATTTTAAACACCCGTCCAAATTACAATTGGGTGGGAGTAAATAAAAAAAAATCGTATAAATGTGTCGTCGCAATCTGGATTAACCGCAGTTTTAAAATGGCATTGAACACTGAAACAGCTGTCATAAAAATAAATAAGTAAATAAAAAAATAATAATAAAAAAAAAAAACTGAAAATGCTTTACAGAACTTAATAAAAACATTATTAAATTTGATTTAATTTTTTTTAAATACATGGAGATTTACGAATTAAACACAAAACAATTAATAAGAAATATAATGAAAATATCTCACAGATTTATAGCTTAGAATAGTTGTTTTTTTTTTTTAATTTATTCAATGTACGTATGAAAATATATTTATATTTAAAATAAATAATAAATTTTTGATACAATAAAACTGAACTGTTTTGTGGGCAACGTTCACCTCTATGGTTTTTTATAAGTTTTATTATGAGAATATAGTAGTTAATTCATAGTTTTAACATATATTTTAATTAAAATACTGCCACAAAATAAGTTTACCCTTTTTGAAAAATAAATGTACATTTGTTTATATTCCTTTCGTAGAATCAAAAACAAGTATTCCTCTGTTTTAAAAGAAAATAAAACGTTTTTCACATTTCATGTAATTGAATTTAATAAATAAAGATCAATGTTAAGTAATCGTTTTAAAAGATATGAATTATCTGTGTGCCTGAAAAATAGCAATATTTCATGTTTATTTCATTCGATGAATTGGCCACATTACGCACAAACGCAATGCGTACACGCACTGTTTACACGAACCTGTGTTCTTGTTACATTTAGAGGCTTTTTCTTTATTGAAAGAACGAAGTTGTGTATATTAGTACTGAGTACGTATTGCATTGAAGATGTCATTTGACCGCTTCCTCCGAACCGTTCAATACCCTCATGATCCACATTTATACACGGCTTTATAATGTCCGATTACATTCTTTATAGGCATTTGAAATACCCGCCAGTACCATTTCGTCTGGAATTCGGAATTGACCAAAATACCGAAACAAATAAAAATGTCCCCGATTCTTATTATTTGGAAGCAATCGACCTTTGTCACGGCGGCGGAACCACCTCGCTGATTCCTTTACCGGGAATTTGCCAGAGAGGCGAAATTTGTGCTCTTTTTGTCGCGAATTGGAAACGAAACAATGGCGTTGGCATATCTCTCCGGAATCTTATTTACCACTGATAGGGATGAAAGAGGTTTTTGTTCAAGACTTTCTCGATAAGGAAAAGAAAACGGAGAAAGAAATATGCCACGGAGGGTGTTTTTACTATATCTTCCAACACTTTTTATTTTCGCCATTGGGATAATAATCGTCAGGGATTATGTCTTTATTTAACAGAGAGGTTTTTTCGATTTTTCTTTCTAACGTAACGTTTATCGAAAGTAAATGAATATTGCATAATTTCTTGTATTTTTTCGGCATTCACTATATAGCAATTTTTAGACATTTTGTTTGGAAGTTTTATTTACCGTGTACTTTTGCTATTTTTGATATATTAAATTCAAGTTAGTTTTAAGAACGCTATTGAATGGCACGGTTGTGTCGAAACCGGTAGCGAATTTAATATGTCAAAAATATCAAAAGTACATAATAAATAAAACTTCCATACAAAATGAATATTGCATAGTTCAGTCGTTTTCTCATTGCTGAGGATCGTAACCCCACTCCATTTTCCCTGGTGGACAAGACTCCTATACTCTTCGCGGTCCTGTGCTGCGTGAAGAGCTACGTACACCGACATTCCGAACGCCAGTCACTCTTGATCATTACGACGCATCAATGATCTTCTTCGATTCTCTTGCCTTCTTCTTTAAAATGACCATGAATTTCTCCAGGTTTGAGTTCTAAGTTTGGCCACTATTATTATTACATAATATATTGGTACAGACGTATAAAGCTATCAGTGGCGTGAAAATCTATAAAGGCTGAAAATCTGTGCCTATCATAAAAAACGAGTAATATAAATAAACTATAAGATAATATAAAATTAGACAAAATTTCGGCTCAGAACATTTTTTTTATAAAATGGTCATTTTCAAATATTTAATACCCAATTACCTACTGTACGAGACGTGTAGGCCCGCATAAGGGACTGTAAATATTTAGGCACTGGCACACAGGAACGCATAACTATTGTGATTCGCTAGTCCTACTGAGAAAGGTGTTTGGTATTTTCCAAGTGGGGATGTCGTCGCCCGGAGCGTACTTGATTTGTAGCACCGGCTAGAATGATTGATCGCTTGAGGTGGTGTCAGCTGTCATATGAGCGAGGTTTGCTGCGTATCCGGGGATGGCTTTAGGGTCGGACCAGTTGCTGCAAGCTCGTAAGTAAGCTGGGTGGCTGTCGGGCTCAGGTTGCAGCATATCCGGGGACGGCATTACGGTCGGACCGGTTGCTGCAAGCTCGTGGGTAGGCTGGGTGGCTGTCGGGCTCAGGTTGCAGCATATCCGGGGACGGCTTTAGGGTCGGACCGGTTCCTGCAAGCTCGTGGATAGGCTGGGTGGCTATCGGGCTCAGGTTGCAGCATATCCGGGGACGGCTTTAGGGTCGGACCGATTGCTGCAAGCTCGTACGTAGGCTGGATGGCTTTCAGGCTCAGGTTGCGGCATATCCGGGGACGGCTTTAGGGTCGGACCGGTTGCTGCAAGCTCGTACGTAGGCTGGATGGCTTTCAGGCTCAGGTTGCGGCATATCCGGGGACGGCTTTAGGGTCTTTAGGGTCGGACCGGTTGCTGCAAGTTCGTGGGTAGGCTGAGTGGCTGTCGGGCTCAGGTTGCGACGTATCCGGGGACGGTATTGGGGTCAGATCGGTTGCGACAATCTCGTAGGTAGGCTGGGCGGAATGAAGATCTCTCACTTGATGAAAAGAGCAGTTTGGGTAGAGTGGAGATCTCTCACTTGGTAAGGAGAGTAGGTCCGGGTAGATTGAAGATAAATGATGATTGTCGATTTTTACGAGCGTTACAGTGTAGATGTTACTTGGTCGGAGTCGTGAACAGGAATAGCGGGCGTGCTTATGTGCGTACCATTTTTATAGGCTGCCGGAAACGTTATTTGCCTGTGTTATGAAATCATTGCATTTTTGTTGTGAAATCTTGACTCGGTTATTTGCACGTGTTGTTTTGACAACTTGTTTGTTTCAGAGGTCGTTCAACTGACGTGAGAAGTCTTGACTTGCTCGTATTTTTGTTATGAAAATCTTGTTACCAACTCGGATCTGCCTCTATATGACAAGTTTGATGCACGCAGGATTCAACTCGCAGTATTATTGTTTTGTTTACGTTTTTGAAAAGCTTGAGTTTATTTATCATATCCACGTTCGATATACCTTCCTTAGCACATAAAGCAATACATACCACTAAAATATATGTAAATAAATTGTTTTTGCCATACAACTACCAGCTAAGCCAAGTAAAAAGGACGCTCTTCCTCGCCTTCTGCGCAACGTTGTATACGTGCTAACTTTGGGCAAACTACAAAAATAGCAATGTGGAAAGACTTCGTATCCAATACATGTATCCAATGTCTTCCGCATAATGTTTGGCCTCCCCAGATACTGCAGCGCTTTCAGTATGTTCACTGAGTGGCGAGTTTTTGGTTTTGCAGTCCTTAAGATCCAGGATGGAGGAATAAGGGAAAGGATAAACATCTCCAGGAATATCATCATCATGGAAGCCCGCCTCAGTGCAATTTCCACCATCGACGCATACTGGAGAAAGGTATTTTCACCTACTATTTTATTATTTTTCATTTTTATATATAATAAATAAATCCTTGCAATTATAATTATTATTATTTTATCAACTGTTTGGAAAACCTTCAACAATTAGTCTCACATAAAAAGAATGGCTCAGTTGGGTAGGGCGCATGAATGGAAGATAGCCAAGTAATATTAAAACTTATTCATAATAAGCATGTAAGGATACGAAAATCGAATAGGCAGATACCTGGAAATAGACATCAGGAGACTGACAGAAATGGATTCATATCCCAGAAACCAATACAATTATATAATAAAAGTAATGTTTACCAGAGATTGAAAGGAACTTTCTTCTTCCTTCAGTTCCCAGCGCTTTAAATATAGACATGCGTGTATAGGTGTCAAATACACACACGTACATTTCGTCACAGCGTCCAAATCACCAACATGTTTTGTTGCTAATATCAGTGATAATTGTATTTAATGGAATTTTATTTAATGGCTTAAAAGTTAAGAAGTTAGCAGAATGCTTGTAATTAAAAAGTTATATCTCTCTAAAAATGAGATAGATCATGGTGGAGTAAGTTATGAGTTTAATAAGCGATTCTAAAAAAATCCTTCTTTCGCTATTAAATTAGGGTATCACATCATTTTCTGAAGGTCCCATCTAGTTTAGTTTAGGTAAATGTCATTTTTCCCCTCTCTGCAGTACTCATGCATTATGTAAAAAGAAAGGGAGGAACAACGTTCACTTTGGTTTTATTCTAAGACGTTTCTCGTCATTTCTTTTATCTTATTCCTGCGGTTCGTTTTGACCCTGATTTAACTGTCTGCAGTAAGCCGAAACGCCCGCCGTAAAGCATTAGCAAATAAAGAGTTATGGCTCCATTGTTATCGCCACGTATTACAATGACGGATTATTCATTTATGAGTGCACACAAAAACACTAAAATATGCATAACAATGCGGTTTTTTTTTTCAACCAAAAACGAATACATTTCGCACCCCTGAATGTGATTTGCAGAATGTTTGTCGCTGGAGTTTTCAATTCAGCAAATGACTATGAACATTATTCGTAAATTGTACGGATATGCCTAATTATATTACGATATACTTTTTGTCGTTTCTTACACTCTTTTCTTTATACACCATGTTGCATGCTTAAACAGAGAAATTTTACCAACACTTTTTTTTTCATTGAGGTAAAAATAGTGTTTTTTCTCCTCTCTGGATATCTACTCCTTCAAGATGTTATACAAACACGAACTAATACGGTTGACGCGCTTATACTGAATTCACCAAAACAAAATAAGTCTCCCGTAGTTTACCTAAACTCTCCCCTATCACCCTCGAGGTCTGTTAGGATTGGCGGTATGCTCATGTGATTCGTAGTATTTAGAAATATCAAAAACCGTTAGAAAAATCTTAGAAATTTTCAAACATTTTTATTAACGCTCAAATGGTGTTCGTTTCGTAAGAACAAAAATTCAAAGGAGCTCTACAGCAATCAGATCGTAATGAACATCGTCCAATAAAAACGTAATTTAAAAACTTCAAGAACATTTCGTTCTTGTCTTCAATTAACTTTATGTTCATTTTTATGGTTTCTTCATCCAGAAAACATATTTTCATTTACCTCGGTAACTCAGATAAAACGAGATTATGCGAAACCGGCGAGAAATTTGTTTCCAAAACAAACAAGAAAAAAAACAAATAAAAATACCACGAAGTTCATCACTAATTCGGCCTTTGTTCAATCCACAAATAATTCAGTCGAAATTTGTGAATTGGAAGAGTCTGATCTCGTTTGAGGCATAAAGGGAAATCGTCGAGCTTACAAATTTTACAAGTACTTGGTCTAAGTTATTTTATAAAACCTGCATTTAGTGAAATTGTTATTACAGGAACAAAAGGCGTCTTGCCGTGAGGGAAGAAAGTCTCGCGTGAAATAACCCAATTATTCTGAGCTGCGGAAATCCGCGGGTTTCCTCAGTGCGACAATCAAATGTTTATATTCCGTAAAGTCTTTAGAACCCTTCCACGGGATATACAAAAGTAGTATGGGTTACGGTTGAAGGTCTTTCGTATGACGGATAATTCTTTATTGTGCTTTTATTCTCAATGTGTATCTTAGTTTCTCAAGTGTGATGTCATTTTTATTTTAAGGACTATCTAGGACTCATATAAATACCATTTATTTTACTATCTTTACATTCTGGTTTTATCACTTAATGTAGTTTTTATTTAACCTCACTATTGATTTGTTTTTTTGGATCATATCATATTTCAATAAAGACCTCAACCCGAAACACAGTGTGTGAAAGCAAATTTTGTACTAGAGCAAATTATTCGATACTCATGTAACTATTTAATTTAAGTGTAAGCTTTTACACGTGACTTAATTAATATATAGGAAGCGACAAATTATGAATGCCATCATAATACGTAATTTATGTTCAAGTTGCCATTCGAACATGTTTAGGAATAGTAGGTAGCAGAGTTGACAGATGAGTCGGGCATTGAGGGTTCAATTCCTCCGCTAGCAAGTTCTCCACCATTGTATAAATTCATTTAAAATCTAAATACAAAGAGTATGATTTTTAATGTCCTCATAATTAAATTTAATTTAAAGCGAGTAAAATCTTTGAACTTTTTTTTTTGACATTATTTTGCCTTCAACATTTTAACATCTTCGTTTGTTTGGCCATCGTGCAAACAAATAATATCGTTATTGCATTATCGTGTTTTTGCACTCACCAACTTCCAGTGAGATAAATAAAAATTGTTATATGTTAAATTAAGAATAATCACTTTGTTTAAAACCACTGTATTTAATATGTTAATATCTATATGTTTCAGAAACAAAGCAGTCTTCACATTAAACAATTTACCCATTATATTGTAGGTAAATCTTTTATCCTGAAAAGCGGAGCTTTTCTCCTGAAACATGTAGATATTTACATATTAAATTCAACTGTTTTAAAGAAAGCAAATATTTTTAATTTAATAAATATGACTTCACGAAGTTATTTTACAACATTTGATGAAATCGTTATTTGTTATGATGGTACATATCAAGTTTATCAAGTTATAATAATTTTTCTTTCTTAAAGAACATATGCTTTTTTACGTTCGCAATATTAATATATCCATATAATAAATGTGTAAACAGAAATAAATATTCGTTCTGAATTCGTGTAAATAACCAAGAGACTACAATAGGGGAGATTACTTAGTTACAACGAAAGCTACATTTTTCTCAATGGGAGTACCCACCTGTCCATCAAGTCTTCCCGAGTCAGCCCCGGCTTCCCACTTCTGTCTGTTTCGTGATGAGCGAAATGGCTTTCTTGGACACTCCTTCATCCCGTTTTTGCACATGTCCAAACCCTTCCCTCCGAACAAAAATGCTGAGCGGAGGAAAAAATTAAGAAGATTAATTATGTGTGGAAATGTAATACTGGGTAAATTTCCTCAGTGTTGCGGGAAGGGGGCTTTTTAATGGAAAACCCAAAAAGAAAAGGAACACAGCATCACTGGGAAAGCGACAAGGGGGTCGCAGAAACGGATAATCCGAAAACATGATTATTTTTTCCTTTCAAAAAAAATAAAATATATATGTTTCGGTTGAGATTTTCACGGGTGTAAGAAGTAGAATAATTTTCTCGGTTTACCCGCCTAATGTAGTCCTTAGAAGGACTTTTTAACTCCTGACGTTTCGAACAATTCACATTGTCCATCTTCAGAGGCCTTATGTCTTGAGTTTTGTTTTGAACTGATCGCTTGCGCGTGCCCGTTCAATCCAAAAGTCAAAACCTAAGTGATTGCAAATCATTAATAGTCTAGGACGCAGCACGCGTGTCGATAATGCATTTTTTAGCAAAATTATTATTAACATTTTTTGTCCAAATCAATAACATGAGCGCTTCATAATTTTTTTATCGAATTATCTGACACCGTTAGTGAAGGTTATACATAATTTTGTTTATACGAAAATTCAACAAAAAAAATATATGTGAATAAATAACCGAAATCTATAAAAAAAATTGTATGTGTATTTATTATTATTTTTTTAAAAAGAAATGAATATTTAGGTATATGGCCGATTGTACAGAAAATTTTAATAGTTAATTAATTAAATTCTAGATCACGGTAATGTACATAAATGGTGAACCTATCTGACGGAAATATGACGTTAATACCTATTTTCAAAAAATGGAACATTTGGCAACATGTGATACATTCTGAATGTTTACAGAAATTGAATAAAACATTTTTGTGATAATCCTCGGCATTTAGAATCGAATATTCATTTCCTAGCCGTATTGTTTTCGCGCGAAATAAAAAAAGGCTAAAAATAAAATTACCATCCAGAGGATAAAGTTTCGGTCCAGCTTTGTTCTTAGTTGATTACGGTCTTCCTTTTGTTATATACTGCTTTTAAAAATGATGGATGATTTAAAGCTCGCGAAAAGCTCCAACGGAAACTTTGATAAAAACAATTACATAGCAAAAAAGTTATTGCGGCTTCGTTCCGGCAGCGCCAATCTATTAACGTCTTCCCTGGGAAGAATTACGTTAAGATTTGACATAATGCTGTCATTAACATCGCATGGAGACGTAATTAAACTGAATTTTGAAGGTGTGATAAGTTTAATTTATAGGTTTATATTAATTTATTTTGTAAGTGACATGCCAAACGGCAAGTCCATCGGAAATGAAAAGAATCCTACTATTTGTGTGTGTTATAATTATTAAACCATCACAATGTTATATAAAGATAATTAATGTTTCAATTTTTATTTATAAGTTTTGTTACACAGTTTACATTATGTTCTGTTTGGAATTTTATTTACTATGTAATTTTGTTTGATTTAATAATTTCGCTACCGGTTTCGACACAACTGTGTCATTCACTTGCGTTCTTAAAACTAACTTAAATTAAACAAGTACAGAAACAAATTAGTCACCATTATTTGAGGGTAGTGTAAGTGGTGATTTGTAGGGGGGTGGGCGGTGGGAGGAGTCAAAGTTACTAGGAAACATGGTTAACAAAGTTGATTTACAGGGAGCTATCATTTTGTTTACTAAATTAATTTTAGATTTAATTTTTTTGTTAATTTCTAAAGTTTCTAAGGCGCACAATTTAAAATATGTATTAATATTTGAGTGGTTAAACTTAGTTTTTCTCTTTATTGAAGCTATGGCCTGTCTCTAATAAATGATTAGCAAACTCGGAAAAGTTATTATTTCGTAAACAGAGTTCATGTTCTCTGATTCTAATTAATAAATCAAAAGTAGCAAAAGTATATAGTAAATAAAACTTCCAAACAAAATGTCTAGAAATTGCTACATTGTGAATGCCGAAAAAATACAAAAAATACATTATGTTCGACTACCAAACTAGGCACATTCCCGTATTATGGTAGTCGTAATACCATAGTAATAGTATTATGCTAATAACCTTAATTTTATTTATTTAAATGATGTATCCGAGGTATATCCTAAGGTACATTTATAATTTGAAATTATTTCCACTTAAGTATTTATTATTTACTAAACGCCCTATTGGACTTTTATATGGTAATATAATCACAGGATAGGAATACTTCTGTAACCACCACTACCCAAAAAATGGTCTGTATACACCATTCGGGTAATAAGAAATTTGTGGTATAACAATGTAAGTAAAGGAAATAGTTTAATAGTAACATTTTACCTAAGTACGTAGTATTTATTAGTATTAAAAATAAACAGTACATATTATGAAACTAATACTGTGAATATAGAATTTATAAGCAATATTATTTATAACAATGCGTGCAAATTTCTTGAATAGTTTTTGGGATACTATGCCTACTAAGAAAATACTTTTGGCTGGGAACCTCTGAAAACATATTTGATGCATGTAGTATACATTAATAGTTATGAACTACTGACGTTACATAAAGTTAATTAACCTCTTTAAGTGATATTTATATAAATAAAAAAAATGTGTACTTACCTATAGTTCAACAGAGGGGATAGCACTCGAAACTTTATAGTTTTAGCATATTGTGCTATAATGTTCTGTCCCCTATGTTCTATACAGTGGCTTGCACGGAGTTTTTTTAGTCAGGATAGGCAATAGTGAACCATTTGGTATTATGTAAACTTACTACGGACGTGGTAAGTTTTTCTTAAGAATGGCTAAATTGCTGCCTTCGGACGATGTTTCTTGTGGCAGTTTACCTGCCACATCAAATATCCTAATAACCGCTTCATTTATGCAAAGCACAAGCCAATTACGGCGTGGTAAGTTTTTTGTTAAGAACGGCTAAGCTGCTACCTTAAGCCAATATTTCTTGTGGTAGATTACCTGCCATATCAAATATCAAAAAAACAGCTTTATTTATGCATATAACAAGCCAATTACAAGTTACATCAAATTTCTATATTTTTATTAATTTGTATTTTTATTTGTAAATTTGAATATTACAATTTCATGAAAGAAAGCCAATATAATGTAATTATTATTTCGTTAGTAAAGTTGTACTAATTAATAGAGGTAGGTACCAACAGATGGCGCTGGTTGCCACATTTTCAATTTCTACCGATAGGCACGGCCTTTTGCAACACTAACAGAAACAAGTCTTCTCTTGAATGCACGTTGCGCACACTTGTTCATTTTTTATATAGAATACCATCAACATTTGAATATAGCATTTTACATACTTAGTTCTTGCTTTTGACACATTATTGTAGGGCGATCGGTAAGGCCCGCGCGGCGCTGCGATTAGTACCTGTGACCTCGCTCGTAAAGGTAGATTAGGCAGTGGTTATGTGCCTATATGGACTGCACACCTCTGGTTCTACACGTAACTGAACTAATATATTATTAAAGTAATTTAGTCATCAATCAAAACCTAATTAAGCCGGTGCAACAAAATTACCATATTTCATTATCTATTAATTGTTTTAAATATTATATTACATAACGGTAGTAACGACCACATTTATTTAATATGTGACATCACCGTACCGAAATTATAGTTTAGTAATTACTTGGCCGATTTTATTATTAATTAGACAAACATAAACCATGGTGAATGCCTGGGGCTAAATTTGACTGTTTGCCGAATACTAGATTGTCATTAATTTTGAATGGGAGTTGTATTCAACGATATGACATAAAGTTAATTGAAGTTGAAGTTTCCAAAATATTATCATTTTAATATTGAAGATATAAGTGAAATGTATCCATTTAATCGAAATTGATGCGTTTTTTAATACCATGCATGTGTATTAATTTTAAAATATTCGTTAAACTGTAATAGAGATTCCCAATCTTTTTTATGCGAATTACCCACTTTTGGGGTATGTTTTTCTTCTAACCTAACCTAACCTAATTTTTCCCGATTCTGATTTCATGATATGCGAGTAGCCCAATTTCTGAAAATCCATGGTGTAATTCTTATGTACTGATTAAGGATAACGACAAACCATGACCGAGGGCCAAAAACTACTACGACTGGTCACCTCTACCTCCCAACAAATCTCATATAAAATCGCCTCCCAAAGCTCACTTAACTCTTGATCGCCCAACCAGCTACTTAAATCACATTCAAAAGATTGTTATTCACTTTGTGGCGTCATTAATAATAAATGAATTTAAAATTACTTTGTAATCATCACGTGTAATAATCACCAGAAAAAGTCAAATATAATCAAATATAATTATAATTAATAATCAAATAAAAAAAATCTCTTAAATTTATTCTAATATTACCTACTTTAATCAATTTTTGTTTATGTTTATAATTTGTTCAAATTTGGCTTTTTTAGTATTCTGTGTATTCCTTATGTGGAAATCATCGCTTTTGAGACATGTTGATGTATATATTACTAAAGTGGTGATGGCAAAGAAATTTTTAATTCATTTACTTAAATCGGCCACTGGCGATATTGCCCAGCTTGGGAATTACCTAGAATATACAGATAGAAATTTTTTGCAAAATTTATAAGGTCTGAACTCACAGTTCGAGTTTTTTTTTTCTTCTCTAGATAAATCGATTCCGTGGTTCATAATTTTTAATTTTTTTTTTATTAATGTGTTGTTGAAAAATATTTTCTTATAATACTTTTAATGACGTGTATTTATAATATCATCACAGTAATAAGATGGGCTCCAACTATAGAATTTCTGAATTACTTGGCACATTCGCACGTCGATACTACCCGGATTCCAGAATATGCCGTCGGTGTTCGCCATCGCCATCGTCAGGTCTGACGCAAGTTTAATTAATCAGATGCAAGTATTTCTGATTCGGTCTCAAGTTCCAGCATACTTCTAAGGCAGTTCACACCCACTTCGGGTTTCTCTGCTCCTGGCAGAAATACTGGTACTCCTGGTACCTCGAACTGAATGATTCCGTGGAATTAAATGAATTAGGGAACTTTACTCATCAGAAAATCATGAATTTGTAATCAAACCGGGCGATCTTTATCACAGGATATTTTATAATATGATCGGAATACATGTTAGCTTAACTCTTCCAGACCGGAATTAAAATTTGTATTTTTTTCAATACTTATGAAGTTATTGCTACCTTCACTTGAAAGAACATTAGGTCTCAGAGAGCATGTTTCCCAAAAAAGAATAAATCGTGTACTGAACCTATGCAAAAAAAAGGTTTATTTATTTTGAAAAATTTGTAAAAAAATTAATAATACAAACATGTTTTCTAAATTTATATTTTTAAAAATCGAGAAAAGAATTCGTTGGGGATTAAACGCAAAAATAACATTTCAAAATATAAAAATATCTACCGAGTAGCTAATATCCAATGAAAATAATAGCACGCAAAGCCATTTAATGCAGAACTATGAGGAAAAAGAGGTATTTTTAAATATACGTACGGTGCGAAAGGGTTAAGAGTGTTCACTAGATTTTAAAGATTTTGTTTCCTAATATTTCACTTATTTAAAGTGTCAAAGAAAGTTAAGATATGTAGTAGCAGCTTCTTTAATGTGAATACCGCACATGATTCCCAACTGCTCCCATTTGAATGAAGTCAGTGAGATTATAGCATCCCCAATTAGGGTATTTTGTGAGGTTGAAGGAAGTGGGGAAGAGAAGAAGATGGAGAAGAGGATGGTTGGGAAGTACCAAACACGGCTAAAGCCAGTTCATGCACGTTTCAATTCTGAATTGGCGGTATTTCACCGAGGCGATACTGAGAGTATCTTACACTTGGGAGCTTGACAACCAACGAACTGTGTGTTTTAAATTCATTGATTTTTTTCTGTTTTGACAAATCTCGCCCCACCGACTAAAAAAAATAAGTCCGTCGATCTGCACATATGATTGAGAGAGCCACGAGCTTTCAAACATGTCTTTTTCAGTGCATTATTTACAGTTTCCGGTGCACAAACTTTTTAGTGAAGTCTGGATCGTTGTTAAGTTACTTTTATTGTCATTTTATGAGTCTATGAGTTTTACCTTGTATTGCCTCACAGAATGGAGAATCCATTCTCACTCAGTTTCTCGGTAAATCAGTTTCACCGGTAATAAATCATTTTAGGCACCATACAAAATTAAATTGGGTGGAGGTAAAAAGAATCATATAAATAAATCGTCTCAACGTGGCCTAACTATAGTTTGAAAATGGCCTTGAATACAATAATAAAAAACGAAAATTCTAGTAGAACATTATTAAAATTGATGATTTACATTAAATTAAAAAAAAAATCTCTTTCGGCCGCCGGCATCGATAAGTTTATAGTTTTATGTAACGTATCATTGAACAATTTACCTTGCACGATGTATTTTGTTAATAAACCATATTTCAAATATCAATTGAAATTAACCGTCTGGCAAAAAACGTACTTTGTAAAATATCCAATTTATTTTATATTTTTATTTCGGTCGTTATACGGGTACAAAGCCTAGAACTATAAAAATAAAGATGACCCAACTAATACATCTAACTGATCATCCCCGCAGATTCAGGCAGAGGTAATGAAATGCCGAAACACTGTATTGGCAAACACCCGTTGCTTCCTTATCCTTCATACATACTTTTCTGTTTTACCAACTGCTGAACCCCGTGCCATTTCATTACGTGGCATCTATGACTCGTTTTTTTTTCATTTACTGTAACATTATTGTTATTAAATTGAGTTGTAATTTTTAAGTCGATATTTCGATAGAAAGATTATCGATATCGTTCATTTTGAAGACATTCGAAATAGCATAAGAAATTCCAGTTCATTCTGCTAACTTAAATACCAGGATTTCTTCTTCAAAAGGTGCGTAATCACTTTGTGGCGTTATGATTAATAATTTAATAAGAATTATATAGTTGGACCACTGTTTTTAATATAACAATATCTACATGTTTCAGAAGCAAAAGCTCCTCCATCATGATATACATTAAAATTAAGAGTCAATGAAATATTAATAACATAAAAAATAATTATATAATAAAAGTTACCTTTTAAATTTATTTTCACATTTTGTAGTATCAATAATATGAATTTATTATTATAACCATTATTATTTCATTTTTTGTGCCTTGCTGTTTCTTGATTTTATTTATATTAATAATAAAAAATATTTTTGATACAAATTTCTTATTTAATATACAAAAATATATATTTTTTATTTTTTCTATTATTTTTACATTTTTAATTAATTTCTTACCTAATTTCGTAAATTGTTTTTTTTTTATTTTATTTTTGTTTATTATTATTTGTGTATACTTGTCATTATTTTTAGTATATTATTTATCCTGATAAGGAGAGCTTTGCTTCTGAAACATGTAAATATTTATATATTAAAAACAGTGGTTTAACCAAAGTAATTGTTATTAATTTACGAGTATTTATTTTTTAGTTCATTTTCATGGTGAAATTACTTAATTCTCAAATAATGATATTCTTAAACCTACCAAAACCGTCGGAATCCGAGAGGTAAGTGACGCAGGGTGTACGTGACGTCACAAAAACGTTACATGGTTACACAAAACAGCTGCATGACGTCGATCCAATTATACCAACCAATTAGGGCTGTTTGATGAGACGGTGTTTTAAATAACGATTTATGAATTGTGCTCATGACTATATATAATAAAACGTATATATTCAGAATCGGCATTTGTTGATCCATATGAATTTTTTGTTTTTCTTTTTAATGCCATATTTTTTTCACCAGAGTTCCTTCTTTTGATTTCACTAATACAAATCATATTTTAACAAATGTTTTCGACGGGGATTGACCTATTTCCTCAAATTGGTAATTATTTATTTATGATATTTGACTATAATATACAGGAATATATATCACTATATCAACCAGATGATACTGTTAGCATGTAGAATGTACATAACATAACCTTAGAATGTGGAACGTTCAGTTTATTGCATAGTACATCATTAGAGGAGACCTGTTTAAATTTATGGCCCATCTATAATATGGTCACCTGACCCAGATTAGAATTCCAATTATGTAAATATACGTGTCGTATCGTAAACTTGAGCCTTGAGATAATGTTAATGATCAGAGAACAATGTTGTTAAATATCTTGTGAGTGGTAAGGGAAACACACCTTATTACCCCTTGACATACTTGCCATATTAGCTTAGTGTCTGAGCTTTGCTCTCTTTAACTTGTGGGTATTATTTGATAGAAGATAACGTACTGAGTAGAAATAATTGATTTTTTTTCGGTGGCTTCGATTAACGGTCGTTCCCAGTTATCCAGTTACGTCAAACACTTAGCCGTAGAAGGTATTTCAATAAAATGTAGGAGTTCAGGAGTTATGAAATTTCTACAAAATCCATCTGAAAATGAACACTGGAGCTCTTAAATAACAAAAAAAATATATTAATATGAATTTTCCAGAAAGAAAAAATCGCTAACTCCGGCACCCCGAGACTCTGGTCGTTTTACTCAAAGCAAAAAGTAAAATATTAAATAACTACCTATAAATAAATAGGGAAAGCGTCTTTAATAACAAATAAATGAACATAAGTTATTCGAAGACGTTTTTAAACATAAAATTTATTATAATCAAAAAGCAAACAATTTTATATGATATTTTTAATGATAAAAAAAAGTATTTTTATAATCATTATAGTAATTATATTATATTTTCTATTAGAATTTAAACTGTTCTTTCCTATTAATCTACTGTAAATGAGTAAATATATAATACATACAAATTTAAAAAATATTAGCTCTATAAAAAACTCCTTTTTATTGCTTCTAACTAATACCAAGTATATATTCACGCACTGGACTTACCCAGATGAATTTTTTTGTGATATTTACATAAAGTTATACATATTTAAATTTAATCTTTTTTGTTAACTAAATTCATTTGGTTATTTTTTTTTTATCCACATTATGACTTTTTTATTACTGATTATGAAAAATACTTGTTTTTCTAGCCTTTGTAATTATTATCAACAAATGTATGTAAAATAAAATTTATTCACAATTTTTATTAATTTTTTTATTTCTTTTATTTTTTCTAATATAAATATTTGTTTTAACATAAGACCCCACCGATTTTGGGTTTTTAAAATCAATTTAATTAATATATAAATATTTCGCAAAATTTTTTTCTTATACTGTGGTGATTATTTCGATCCCTTTAATATATTTTTTTTAATATCTTGCATTTAAATAAGTCGATTATGCCCAACGTTTTATTATTTGTTCCACTGCAACAGTTTGATTCCATGATTCCGTAGACAGCCAGGAGCACTAACATATTCATTCTGGAATAACTAGGCATTAAATAATATGCCTCGACGCTGGCGCTCGGTCTTGTGCTTTTTTAATGGAAACATTTAAATATTTACATCTATTAAGAGCGGTGACCCGGCAGTTGATCCCCCCGACAGTTGATCCCTCGGACAGTTGATCCCTCCGACAGTTGATCCGTCCGATAGTTGATCCCTCTGACAGTTGATTCCCCTGACAGTTGATCCCCCCGACATTTGATCCCTCGGACAGTCGATCCCTCCGACAGTTGATTCCCCTGACAGTTGATCCCCCCGACAGTTGATCCCTCCGACAGTTGATCCCTCCGACAGTTGATCCGTCCGATAGTTGATCCCTCTGACCGTTGATTCCCCTGACAGTTGATCCCTCCGACAGTTGATCCTATGTCCTCATTTGTAAAGTATGCAGAGAGGATATGCGGCCGTATAAGAAAAGTTGATATACTTATATCTGCAGGCGTCTTGAGAGGAAATATAGTATACAAAATATTTTTTCTAACAATAATGTAAATCCAAAAGAAGTCTAACAATTATAAATTAAATTAAATTTCTCACAATTTATTAAATCAGTACTTTATTCCCTTTTCAAAACCACCAGACCGAGGGCGAGCGGTGACGCTTATAACTGTTTGTATAAACCTAGTACCATCTTTAAGAGGAACGGCTGCGTGGCCTGTTTCATACAAAACTAAATTTTTGATTTCAGGTCAAAATACCCACAAAATCTAAATTACCTTTTTTTGAAATTAAAGATATAGTTAACATCTGGCACGGATTAGAAATACTTTATTTATTTTTGTTTTAAATTATGAAATATAGCCCATTAAAGAATTTTTTTATCGTGATTTTAGAGGGAACTTCAGACATTATTTGCGGGTTTAAGGTTTTATGTTCGTATTTAGTATTTAAATATTATTACATAAAATATAATAAATAAAAAAAAAAACATTTTTTCCGGTCAATATTATAAATCACGTTACGCAAATTTGTGTTCCAAAGTAAATTAGTCGTTTTTAATTTAAATGTATGTACAAGTATGTATGTTGATTTTAACACTTCTTTATTTTTTTTAAATTTTATAAATCATTGTATTTTCATAGTAAACAGGATGATTTTTCTATCTTTTTATTACCATTAATGTCCAAATAATTGTTAAGGTTGTCTCTAAAATCGTGAAAAAATCGATTTATTTAATGGCCTTTATTTCATAATTATAAACAAACAAAAAAAAATTCTATACCTTTTGATGAAAAAAAATCATTCCGTGTGGGTGAAAATTTTGGCCTAAAATCCAAAATTCAGTTTTGTATGAAACAGTCCGCGCAGCCATTCCTCTTAAGGTGATCTGTTCATGAGAAGCTCATTCAAAAATACCATATCCTTAACTCCTGCGTTAATCACAATTAGGTTCTGGTTAAAAAGGAAAAATTCAATATGTGCTTTAACAATATCTTTCACACTTCACTCTCAATCAAAAGATATAAGTTAGAAAAGAAGATCGAACAAAAGATTTTAGATTCAATTAACCATTCGCCTCCTCTGTAAGCCGGTTATTTACTGGGCTAGAGTTAAAACTTAAGAAAAAAAATGTTGCTTTAAAGATAATTCGCAGATTTATAACTGGCCGTTCTTCCCTTTATTGCCTCCCACATTTCTTCCTTGAACTATTAAACCAAAGGCGGTCCGTATTAAATTACAAATTACCAATATTTAAGTGGATCTAAAATAGATTGGAAAAAATCGTGTTGCCGTAGTTAGGAAAGTTTTTAGTACTAGTGTATTGTATTTTTAGATTAGGTTTCCAAACTGTATTTGGAAGACGATCATTTTTATTCTGTATTTAAAATGCGTAATATTATTTAAATCTGTACAAAATTTCCTAGCTTTCATCTTGGAAAGTAAAGTTGATATATTCCTTGATTTTTCACTGTAAAAGAACTCGCACCACATTAAATAACTATTGATTTTTTACACACATTTCATTATGATTGCAATTCATTCACGGTTATTTATTTAATATTATGTAAGTGTGTTTGTTGTTTTAGGTACCTACTCACCACAATAAAAAATATTTAATATATATACATATGTTTTATTAATCTGAAGTTAATATTTGTTAGATAGTTTGGGTATAAAAATTTAGAAAAAAAAAATTACAAAAAAATACAATTTAAATATTCTCTATTTATCACACTTCGTAAATGCTGATACTACTCGTATAATTACTAATGGTAGCTTCAAGTTACATTTCCATAATATTTTACAAGTATTTAGCATAAGTATAAGTATTTAGAATCTTAGAAGCTTTCTGTATACTTTTATTATGAATTTGTTTTCTTTCGGCTTACCATCTTAATGTACTGTACTTAACTCCTTTGGCATAATTTTATTTAAATTTAAAAAACTTCTTTCTGGGAATAAAATAAAATAAAATGTAGTGCAATGAATGTATTTACAGCGTATGAAAATTATCGATTGTAATCGAGTAGCATACCGATGCAAGTCCAAAACGCAAAATTTTCAGAAGAGCCAAAAAACAATGCATTTTTGGCAAATATAACGTAACTTTCAAATTATAAAAAATGTCATCCTTCAGATTCTGTTTATTATAACTTGGTATATATTTTATTGTTTGTTTCATGGTTTGCATCTCAATGATAAATAACAATAATATGAATGCACTTATGATACTACTACTAGTTATAATTATCTCGTTTATTACGTAATGTTACCTACTATTCCATGTAAAAGCCCAATGGGGCGTTAAGAAATTAATAAAACTTCAATAAGAATTTAGATAGATCTTAAAATTCAGATTTATTTTGCTAAGAAAGCAAAGTTGTTGCATCCGTATGCTTCCCGGTACAGTTATTATATATATTAAAAAACTACGTTTCCAGCGAGCTTAAATAAAAAGAACACCACCCAGTTAAAATCTAATTTTTGTGAAAATTCAATGTACGAGTATATCTTTCCAAATCGCTAAACCATTTATCCACTTTACCTCATTTAACTCGTGTCACTGTAACAATATTTTCACTTGTCTCAGTATTTTAAATCTAAAGTAAACTTAAAATATCTCAATATTTGCATACGCGGTGGAAGAGTGAACCCTGATAAAGGCAACCGAGAAGAATCTAAAAGCCCCTGACACGTTGGGAATTCCCTGGATAGACCCTATAATTAATATGGCGTTCATGATACGACAGGTAAAACACAAAATTGTCAACTCTGCGAAAAATGCATTTAATTTTTGAGCCATTTAAAAGAACACAAAAATGGGAGAGAAGAAATCACAAAAAATAATACATTTCAATCATTACCACTGGGACATACGGACTAACACAAGTGCTGGAAGAAGGTGAACCACGTCACGAATATGGAATATTCAAAAGTGATTTTGTCGTAGTAGAGTATCGCTGTTCTTTATGTAGTGTCAATGTTTCAGGTCTTAAGCATGTTGGCCAACCTCCGATAGGAGCAGATCGTGAAACTGAAAAGTTATACCCCATCGATTAGGATGACGACCCGCCGGTGCTCTTTATCTGGTACCATCTCCGGGTCTTTCAGAAAAAAAGGTTTTCGCAGGCCGTTTGGGAGGCTTGCGGGGGCACAACGGCCGGCCAATTTCGTTTCATCTTATCTTTCTTTTTGATCCCCCCCACCCCCACCCGCCGTCCATAACTCCCCTCACTATGCCCGCCAGCATCGCCATTGTTGTTTCCCCGCCTTATATCGTGCCTAACACCCAGGGGCGAACTGGCTATCAATAATAGTTTTAGATTATTGACGATCCAATTCGTCTTTGCGATAACGAATCTGCGCAAAATTTACAACACCTGTTGAGCTAATCAGGTTAAAAAGATTCCGGTTAGATGCGCAATACAGGTAACGTAGTCGGAATTGGTCAATGCAAGCATGGTTATTGGTAGCAAGGCCTTGTCACCGCTATTGGTGGAATTCATTTAAAGAATCACGCTGTCGATAATAACAAGATCGAATAAGCTCGACAAGCGGGTCCGTAATATTACGCTCCTTGCGGATTAGTACTGCCTATTCGAAAAACAATTTCAATTTTTAAAAGATACGAACTGAAAATTTTGTTAGAAAAAGATATTCTAAGATATTCTAAAGAGTGGTAAATACTGTCAGTGTCGCCCTGGTGAAAGACAACCATTCAGAATCAAAACGTTGCTTGAAATGGCTTTAGCCGTTTTTGATGACCAGATCGGAATTGCCAGGTACTTCCCCACCTTCATCTTCTCCATCTCTTTCCTTTCCCCACTACCTTTATCCTCATAAGATACCCTATTTGGGGATGACGTAATAATAATAATAATAATTGGATTACTTCTGTAGTGCCGTTTTCGTCGGAAAATCACCTCAAGGGCGCCATAGTCTCATTGGCTCCAGTTGGTTGAGCAGCTGGGACCCTTGTGTGGTATCACATAGAAATAAAAATAAATCATTGATTTATTTTTTATTTTTAAAATAACAATGAATCCGATATTATGCCTTCCTGGGCAACTTTCTGGTATCGAGCTTCTTAAATACCTAAATATCTAAGCGCCATCTGCCAAGATAGCCGCTGATTTTCTTCAAACGCAATATCTTTGCATGTAGGAAGTATCGTCTGATTACACATAAGCCAAATATTGAAAAAAACACTTGTCAAAACTATGCACTGGTAAAAATATACGAATTCAAATTCGTTCTTGATTCAAATTTATGATTTCGAACAAGATGCCATTTTTTCTACCGCTAGAGGCGCTGTCAGTATCTGGGCATTTGTACGGGAAGGATTTGCGTCCACCCCTGCAGCGCTCCGCGCACCGCGGCCGTTACTGGAATTAAACCCATTTGATGGTCATGGCCGACCTAGCCACTGTGCCACCGTGTCGGGTGTGTACTCTGTTCTCTGTGTAGGCGATGCCGTTCATTATTCGGGCCATTATTATGATGTTTAGCTCCTTTTCAAAGGGTGTACTTTTACAACTTTTAAAACCTCATATCTCAGAAGTTCGTGAGATAAGAAGTTTTAACAAAGCGTGGGACAGCCTTCTTGGTTTTATGAATTTCTATGAGATATCATGAAAGCAGGATGCATATCTTATTAGTACATTTTTACCGAGCTTATTTCCTTTCTTTCTTCACCATTATTTAGAAAATAGTATAGTCATGCAACTAATAAAATAGATGGATATAAGTAAAGGAGATATTGTGGCAGATCCATCATTTTAAATATTAACGTTGTACCATTATTTTAGAAGTTATTTTTGAATTTCATGGTTTATTTGTAGAACTCGAGCAACAAACCAACTCTGCAAGAGACCAGTAGGCGGTCGAAAATAAAAACGAGTTTTTTTTCTTATTTCAGTGTTAATATTCACCATCATTCGTATTTTATACAACGAGAAAATAGAGTGGGAATATAAAATTGTTTATTTTTGCTTTGTTATAGTTTAGTTTTGTAGAACTCTAGTAATAAATCAACATATTTTAAATATTACTTAATTTGATAATTTATTTGGAGTACGAGCTGCCACGCGTATATTAATAGCATAGTTAAAAAAGTGTTTTTTTTTTTTAATTTGTCTAATTGTAAACCGGTTGTATTTGTACGTAAAATGCGTAAACCTTTATTAATATCAAAAGAATGATTGTTTTGAAATTTTCGGAATTTATAATTTTAGAAATTAGACCGAGGGCCGAAAACTAATACGACTTATCACCTCTATCTCCCAACGAATCTCATATAAAATCGCCCCCCAAAGCACTTTTAACTCTTGATCGCCCCACCATCTACTTAAATAACCTTCAAAAGATTGGTATTCACTTTATGGCGTCATTATTAATTAATAAATTAAAAATTACTTTGTAATCACCACAAGTAATAATTATCTGAAATAATATTAATAGTCAATTAAATATAATAAAAAAAACTTATTTTTTTTTTAATAATTCTTGAATTTATTTTCATATTAAAATTAATAATAAAAATAATTACTTTTTTTAAATTGTTATTCAATGTTTTATAACAATTAATTCATTTTTTATTCAGTATCACCTATATAAATCAATTTTTGTTTATGTTTATAAATTGTCTATTCTTACATTATTGTGTCCTATTTTTTATCATTTTGTCTATACTTAACATTATAATTTTTAATATTCTGTATATTCCTGATGAGGAAAGCTTCGCTTTCAAAATATGTTGATATGTATTTATTTATAATGTGGCGATTACAAAGTAATTTTTATTTCATTTATTGTATTTTAAGTTCAATTAAATATATACTTTTACTACCAGTATTACAAAACTTTTTCTTACATTTTAAAAATTCGTTCTCACTTTTAGAGAATCATTTTGTATTTATAAAGTAGGGCCAGAACTAAATATATTTAAAACGTTGAGAAATAAAATAACATCTGTTTCTAAAAACCGTAATTAAGTCACCATAAAAACCCTTTATTCCCAAAACTACAGCGTACCTACCCCCACATTCCAGAAAAAAAATCTGAGAACTAAAATTTTCTGCCCTCAAAATAATTTTTCACGATACTCGATTCTCAAATGACGGCACTCAGCAATCTGCACAATTCTTTATCTCCCATTGTTCTAGGGAAGGTTGTGCTCGGCGGTAATGAATATTGGATGTGAAATCATCATCCTAATCTGCAACGACAAAGACTGAAAGAAGCCAATCCTAAATAATCACCCAGCCGGCAATCAGTTTGCCCCAATCCCTTCAATTCTCTCTGGGCGAATTGTGTAACGAATTATTTATTCTTCACCCCGTGTAATCTATTTTCTCATTTCAAGAGAGCTTCACCATGGGTAACAAAGTTACGCACTACCTTTATATCTCCGGGATAAATACATTTTGTACTTGCAACAGTGTTTTATGGGTAATATTTCTTGTAAAATATTGTATTGAATTATGGCTGCAAAATATGACTTTTCGATGTGAGATCTTTTTCTTTTTTAATGAGAGATACAAAATTTCTGTTAAAAACGTGCATCAAAAATTTAAAAAAAAGTTTTTATTTAGTATAACAGCTCTCAACCTACCCATAGACTATGGCAACCCCAATTGGAGTATGTGGTGAGGCTGAAGGTGTAGGGGTGGAGAAGGAGGTGGGGAAGTAGTACCAGGTTATTCAGATCTGATCACCAAACACGGCTAAAACCATTTCATGAAACGTTTCGATTCTGAATGATGGTCTTTCACCAGGGCAATACAGGACGTATCTTCCACTCTGGAACGTGCCGCAAACATACTATATATTTTTAATCATTGAAGATAATATTAACAACTCTCTAAATTAAACGTCAATCCGAAAAGACAGAGAAAAGAAAAGATATCAGCAGCAAACTGGGATTCGAACCCAAGACCTCATGGTCTATCCAGGATCTTGCGCTCTAATCCACTGAGCTACCCCCAATCTGTCCCTCATTTTTTTTAATAATCTGACTCGATTTTTAAGAACTGTTAGAATTAATTCTCATATATTTTATGCCATAGAATCAAACACATCGATATTAATATATAGTATATGTATACGCATATATAGTATTTTTAAATTAATAAATTTTGAAACAATACAAGTTAATCGAATCGGGATTTGAACCCACGACCTCCGGATTCGTAACCTGGGATCTTAACCACACAACCACGGAGGCCGTGATTAATTATCAAGCAGATAATACCAAATACTCCAAAATCACAATAACTCTGGGTCCTGATATTTCATGACAATATGCTCACTAGCGCCCTCTAGCGGCCAGAGTTGTACAATTTTTTTTCATACATTTTGATATATTTTATTAATGCATATATACTTAATAAATTATATAAATCTACGATTCAAAAAATAATTATTAGCTGAATGAAATATGAAAACTAAAAAAAAAAATCTTTTTATTTTTTGTCGTTTTTTTCCGTTTTCATATATCATTTAGGTTATTTTAATATTATTTTCTACAATGATTAAATATTAAAATGAGGTTTTTAAATCTCAATAAAAATAATTAATAATTAAAAATTGAAAGTATTAGTAGACTTACATATGGTTTTACTCCTTTTGTATATGCATTGTAAAGAGGCTTTTAGGATTGTATTAACAGTTAAAGCCTCGCTGCTCGTGCGCTGTCTAAATTCTCTAGAAAGTGAATATAATATTTATTATAATAACAATACAGTCCGGAAGAGCGTTATATACGTTATATATATACGTTATATGCGTTATATACGCTTTATACGTCGGGCCGCTAGATCCGTTAAAAAATGCCTCTTTTTTCATTTTTGAGCAAAAGTTGAGTAAAATCATAATATGTAGGTTACCTAATAGTTTTTTTTTTTTTTTTTCGATTTCCATAATTTATTAAGAATATATTTCACAAAAAATCCACAAAACGTATGGAAAAATGCAATTCCCCCAACTCGCGCCACTAGGGGCGCTGGTTTACCACGTTGCCATCTCAATCTATCGACACCTTGGAATAACAAGGTTCCATCTGACACAGTAATGTCATGCGATATTGTGCTCTAAGGAAAGCAACTTTAAGGCTTATTGTCGCATAACATTGCCGAATCAGATAGAATCTTGTTATTCCAAGGGGTCGGTATGGTATATGTCAGGAGCTAGAGGTATTGTCATATTTATACAGTATTTGGTAATATTATGTACAGTTTGGTCATCACATTTAAAGTTTGATCGTCATTTCAAATTGATACGTCGCTTGGATGTTGATTTAGTTTTGTTTAGTGATACCTAAATTTCATGGAACTCCCAACATTGTTTTTTCCACTAACGTCATTTAAAACCCTCACAACGCTCCACAATACAGGGGGAGACACAACATAAAAAAAAAAACATATCGATGAGTTTGTCGTCGGATGCAGTAAACTTCACAGGGGCAATTCGGGAAAACTCTATATTTAACTATGATATTTCATAAAATTAACAACACGATTCTACAGTTGCAACTTTAGTAGTTTAAAAATAAATATACATTACAAAAGTATGCTACAAAAGAAGTACTTACACAGGGCGAAAAAAATTGCTTAAGAGTCTTCGGAATTATTTGGCTGTATTATAACGAGGCAGCAGTATTAGGGGTATGGTTCTCAATAACGCTATCCAGCCTCCAATAAGGAACTCCCCTGAACAGTATTAGGAATTTTTTGTTTTGTATTTTATAATGGTTTTTTTCTTCAATTATTTGAACATTTTTAATTAATTGCTTACTTACTTTCATCACCTATTGTTAATTATTTTTTTATGTGTGTAATTTGCCTATTATTTCATTATTATTTTCTATGTTTATCATTTGTCTATGTTATTATTTTTTCCCTATGTTACTATTTTGTACTTTCTATCCTGATGAGGAAAGCTTCGCTTTCGTAACATTTTGATATTTATTTTTTCAAAACAGTAGTGTAAACAAAGTTATTATTATTATTTTTAATATATTTCGGCTTAAAAAATATTAAATCATATGGATTAACAAACGACGATTCTGAATGCATAAGTTTTATTATATATTCAGAAGAATTTATAAATCTTTATTTAAAACTGCATAAAAAACCACCTCATCAAAACCCCATGTTGGTACCATTGGAATGACGTCAGGCGGTTACTCAATTCGAATTTGAAATTCATTCCGTGTGACCGCATCGCTTGTGGGAAATCACGTTGTCACCGCTACTTACCTCTCGGTTTGAGGGTTTAAAAAAAGCAAACTTTTAGGATTAATCAGATTTTTTTTTCAAATCCTGGTATTAAGTTAGAAGGTCGGGATAGATTTTTTTTATATAATTGGAGTCTTATTGTAGAAGAACACGATGAACAATGTGTTATCATCCTTTTGTATAATTTTTTTTTTCAAATATATTTGTTTCCAAAACAATACACAGCGGATATTATTGCGTTATCGCCAAAATTTTCAATTAAACTGCTAATAGTACACATCCTTACAAATAAAAATAAAAACATATAAACTATTTTTTGGCGGTAAAACAAAGCACTTGAAGAAGTTTCTTCGAAAACCGGCTTTAATATATGAAGTTACACTCCGCACAAGTCGTGGACAACCTGTGGCTTGTGGACTAATTTTGTTGACGGGTCCAAATATCAAAATAATTTTCAACAACACCTTTGGTAACTTGATCTCCAAAATACATTTAAACGTGAACAGCGTACTACAGAACGGATTTTTTGGGTTTTATTCATTGTACCTAGAGGGCTAATTCGTAATCGTAAACGAAAAGTTGCCCACACCTACCAACTGTAGACACTCTACCAGTTATCTGATATATTCAGTTTCTGATATTCTGAAACTTTTTTATCGTTTCAAATGAAACCCTTCCATCGTGCATTTCATTAATTAATCGGAGTTCCTGTGAATCTTTCCGGCCATATCCTTTCCGTTTCCAATCATTTCCATGAAAAGCCTTTAACATATGGCCGTAATGCCAGTGTGGTAATCAATACCTCTTCATTGGCACACATTTCCTATCGGTCCGGCAAACTCTATGAAGGCATCTAGATAAATGATGTTCGGCAGTTTGTATGGAGCAGAATGGGGTAGGTTGGGATG
The DNA here is from genome assembly GCA_022606495.2 of Halesus radiatus. NCBI lineage: Eukaryota > Metazoa > Arthropoda > Insecta > Trichoptera > Limnephilidae > Halesus > Halesus radiatus. The sequence goes on from JAHDVE020005666.1 coordinate 59,119, forward strand.
GGGTGGGGTGGGTTCTCAGGGGGTGACGGGCCGACTAACTCCTTCTCATTAGGATTGCGGTAGTGGCACGGCTGTGGAGCGCTCCCTCCCCCGCTCTCTTCCCCCCACCTGGTTTCTCCCTCAGGACCTCCTTGGGACGATAGTAACAAGTAACAAACCATAGTTTGGTATAAAGCGTTATTTTAACAGATTATGTTTTAGGCGATCTACTTTTTGTCTTATGAAATATGTGCTAAGAAAAGGTGGTCGAAAAAATCTTCCGGTACCTAACTGACTATTTTCATTAAATATATAGAAAAAAGCGTTTCTTTTCACAGGTTATGCTGACAATTTATCCGCGTTCAATTGCTTCAACATTAATGTGCGTACATTAATTATGTAACTTTACCAGGCGCAATTTCTTTTTTTCATGACTGATATTTCTTACTTATTCGCAACTCAACTTAGCAAACCCAACTCATCCTTGGTACCATAATTTATCAGCTTAATTTATAAGTTTATGCTTACCTGTGACAAACATTAAAGAAAATAACGCGTATTTTATGACAAGTCACCTCAACGAGACAAAGCCGAAAAATAATTTACAACTATTATTATCTTACCTTACAAGCACTCGACTGTAAATATTATTCACATTATTATTTTATGATAGACGTTATAAAATAAACTTCAACATGTATTTATATTTACAGATGTTACAGTGGGGGGGGGATTATTGCTGATCTACTGTATGGTCATATTTTAAAGGGAAAGTTTTATCTTATAACCATGAGTTGTATAAAATAAAATGGTAATATTTCTTTATAGTATGGTCATTCAGTACACCATGTTCCGTAAAATGGGGTCATTTCAATGTTTATTGTACGACTTTTTAGGATCTGTGTCGCAATTGAAATACGAGTAGTGGGAAAAATCATTTTAGATGAAACCCCTGAGTGGGTTATAAAAGCAATCTTCTTTATTAAAATTCTTAAGGAACTTGATGAATAATAATTTAATTTTTAATTTATGAAGAGATAAACATTGTTACAGTTATTTGTGATCCATTGTGGTTTTTGCCTAGCAAGCTTTCCAGAGATCTACCGTAAGGTAAAAAAACATTGCAAAAAAGAAATTCCCAAGCAAAATTCGTCCAAAATATAAACAATGAAAAGGGAAAATAAACATAGTATGGAATGAAATAATTTTGTTTTTAACCGCTCAATTTTGGTGAATTTTTAGTAAAATTGGTGGTAAAAATTAAATTTATTATTTCCTTTTATGTAATTATAACAATTCACATAGTGATCGATCATAGTCTATGGTTGGGAAGACAAATGTCATTGTGTGCATCCATTAATTGTTTTTGTGTTTAATTCGTAGAACTACGTTTAATTTCATGAAAATCAAATTTAATAATGTTATTATTAATTTCGTAAGTATTTTTAGTTTTTTTTTTATTATTGTAACGGGTGTTTCGGCGTTCAAGGCCATTTTCAAAATGTGGTTAATCCACGTTGTGACGACTTATTTATATAAGTTTATTTACTCCCACCCAATTCTAATTTGGACGGGTTTTTAAAAATAATGGTTTATTATCGGTAAAACCATAAAAAAATCTTTATTCTGTAATGTTTTTACATTTATAATGTATTTTCCCCATATTTAAGTGAAAATGTTTTCTTAATCTATTTATTTAAATTTGTTATATTGTTTTGATAATGTGAACATACTGAGAAGTGGTGAATAATTTTTCTTAATTTATTAATTAATGTTATATTAGGGTCATTCGTTCGTTTATTAATTTCTAATTGTTCTAGAAAATTTAATCTTAGACCCTTTATTTCTATATTTAACGGTTTTGGCTCGTTGTTGTCAAGCGGGACGTGATTATTCACTAAGAGATGTTCTGCGAATTTTGAAAAAGTGCTTTTATTTTTATAACATCGTATATGTTCTTTGAATCTAGTTGAGAAAACCCTTCCCGTCTGCCCGATATAGATAGCATTTTAATTCGTATATGCCACTATTATTAAGTTCAGGATTTTTAATTGAGTTTTTTTAGGCTTGTTCCTTTGGTTTTAAAAGCTATATCAAACCATATTTTTTTCATTTCTTTTGCAATTTTTACAGATATTGGACCGAGAAATTCTAGACTAAATTTTCTAATATTTTTATTATGTTCCGGATATATTAAGTAAGTTTTATTTTTATATTTCTTGCTTTTGAATTTTTTTTCCGTGCTATTTGCCTCATAGCCGTTATTAACAGCGATTTTTTTGTGTGTACCTAACTGAGAAAAATTATCGCTACCTATCTATCAAGAGCTAAGAGACACGAAGTTTTACTTTTGGAGCTATAACTTGCAACATAATATTGATTAGCACATGTTCTTCAGTTATAGTGCAGATTTAAGGACGTAGAAAATAAGATAAGTGGAAAATCGATGCTTTGCTCCGAGCCGTGGTCTGTAAATCGCCGCCGTATTTCCCGTATCGGGAGCCGGAATGCACCAACTTTCAGCGGGGGTAAGTTTTCACTTTGATTCCCATTCATGAGATGATGCATTAGGCGCAGGCGGCTTTGTGTGGAGCAGAGCCTTACGTATTCAAGCGTGTTGGTAACTTTAATAATAATGTATACACTGTGCAAGAGCTGCACATATTGCGTTATGCTTAACCCAACCGCCCAGCAATTTATCTGTCTACAAATACTCGGTAAACCTTAGCAATTCATACCATCTCTTCACAGTTCCAGCTTTTTTCAAAGGGAAAGCCTCCCTCAAAAACATTAAACAATAATTTCTTCAAATGATTGGTATTCACTTTGTGACGTCATTATGAATAATTGAATTAAAAATTACTTTATATTCTGTATACCCTGATGACTAAAGCTTTGCTTACGAAATATGTTTATATGTATATATTAATAAAGTAATTTTTGTTTATTTATAGATAAAAAAATGTTGGTTTGCGGGTTTTTAGTAGCTAAATCTGAGTACCCACGTGCATTCTAATTTACCTCTCCTTCATTCTTCATGTTCGCTCTGCAACAGTTCACAAATGAGAATGCAGAAGTTAACTTATCTCCATACAAAGCAAGAGGATTCTCAAATGCAGTCACTACAGCGCCCTTGAGGTGATTTTTCACAAAAACGGCGCTATACAAGTCATCCAACTATTATTATTATTACATGTTTAAGGCTAAACGAAACGTAATACGCGATCACAGATGGCACTAATTTAATTTTATAACGAAAAAAACACTTTTAGCATGTAGTGCTTTCAAATATTGAAATGAATTATTTATTGGCAGGTATAAACATGGCACATGAAATTAAATAAATTTTTAATATAGATTTAAAGCCCAATTCCTTCAAGAAACAAAAAAAAACAATATTCTACTGTAAAATTAATTGAGCTTTTAATTTACAATAACAATTTATTCCATTTCATATTTCGTATATACACCCGCCAACAAACAATTCATCTCAATATTTAGAAGCATTAACTGCTACAAGTATTTTTTTGTTCGTAAATTATTTAAATCAGTGCCACCTGTGAGCGTGTAGGACGTTTCGTTTAACCTTAAATGCAAAAACTACACGATTGTCTGTCCCAAAAAAAACACGATGGAAATGTGAAAAAATATTTGTATGTATAGATTTATTTTTACCATTATAATGTTTTATTAGAGACAGTTTCAGATATATGTGTTATTTAATCGTTGAAATAAAGTAAAATTATCTATTTAGTTTGAAATTTTATATTTACCAAGTAATTTGCAACATTTGTAGATTTGAATTATTTATTCAAAATTTTTGCGGTTTTATTTAAACTGCCAACTGCCAGTGGAACGCCACCAGCCATTCCGTTTCTCAATTCCATTTTGAAATATGCATTTGAAATGCTTGCCGTTAATGACCTCCACAGCCATTAACCAGTGTGTAGTGTGTTCACCTCTCCTTTGTGATTGGTGTTGCACTCGGAGTGGATATGGCAACGGGCAACGCTGAAATAGTATACTGCCAAGCGAAATGGTTTTGCTAAAATGGTTACTTTGCATCCGTACAAACTGAAAACTGCGCCAAATGGATTTGAGATCTGAATGCCCCTCCATCTCCGCTCGTTTCCCCTTCCCTTCCCCAATCTTCTCCCCATTCTCACACTGATCACCGTTTACTTCTCCACAGCCAACCGCGACTTAAAGTACTAGCGCCCTAACTCTTTACAACCCCTGGTCCTTCTAGCAATTTAAAAAGTTTCAAAGGTTATTAAAAAGTTGCCTGACTCTGGACCCAGAGGTCGCTGGTTCAAGATCTTATAATTAACAAACGCATATTTATATGTTTTTTTTCTAAAACAGAGCATCATCATGTCTTTTTAACACTTCTCATGATAATTTAATAACCAACTTCAAAATAGATTTTAATCTTTTTGTTTTATTTTGAAGAGTTTTATCCACTACGTACATTTTTTAGTTGATTTTATTTATTTGCTACCGGTTTTCTTACATCCGTGTCATTCGCTAGCGTTCTTAAAACTAACTTAAATTAAACAAGTACAGAAATAATTAGATCTTATTAGGTTTGGATGGTGGGAATAGGAATGGCGATTTGGTGGGGAGGGGGAGGGGACGTAGTGATGAGTCAAAATAACAAGGAAACATGTTTAAAAAATTAATGATGCTATTATTTTGTTCACTAAATTAACGTTTTGTTTATTTTTTCGTTTATTTCTAAAAACTAAGTGCCACAATTTAAAATATCAAATGTGCATACTGGAATAAACTCTTTAATGCTTAAGACACACAAATAATCTTTTTTTTTTAAATTGCATTCAAGGTTAATTTGGAAAACTACATTTTTAATAAAAGTTTTTAAAATTGAATTATAACTATTATTATTCAATTTGAAAAACGGTTAGTTAATTAATAATAAAAAAATCTGCTAGGTAATTGCATTATTAATTACAATTAATAAGGGTATTGGTAATAAAATTGAAAACGTTTTATAAGTACATGCATAGAAACCTTTTTAAAAGATTGCCTGTAAGTGGCTTTTCCACAGTTCGAAAATGCCTTTGAAAGACGAATCAGCTGTCACGCGTAATAATAATTACCAAGCAGAACTTTTTTTATAAATAAAACGCCTATACTAATAATAGTTATTGTAAAATTTTTAAAACTATAAATACCATAATCTCCCCATAGTATTTATTATATTATTCTTCGGGATTTAATAACAATCTGATGCAAAAAAAAAACTAATTACGTTCATAAATTAATTCCTTATTATTGACATTAGCGACAATTTGGAAAATCTTTTTGAAATCCTTAGGCATAATGTGTACCACTAATATTTAATATCTTACGCCTTTCCTAATACCAATTACATTATACCTACCACTTTGAGCGATCGCTTTCCAATGCTTTAATAATAAATACCATAATAAAATTTAGGGCATCAAAAGTTTTTGGCGTTTCATCCTTTAAGGTGAAGCTATCAGTGATATCCATAATTCGATTGATCTGTCCTACGAATCGGTTTACATTATGAAAACCAAAAAATATACTTTCGATAAATTGAACCTTTTCCTAGAAATTGCCTCGATAAGAATAAAAAAAAATGTTATTTGTTAGTGTAAATTGCTGAATAATATATGCTTTCAGTAGAAAATTATGAACGCATGTAATAAACCAGATTATTGGTGAAAAATTACGTGATAACTTTTTTTTTTTCTTAAAAATTCTTCACAAAATAAAAATCAATCGCTTTTTGCACTTTCAACAAATATTTATAGACTTCGCTTGCCAAGCGAATTTTATGACAATTACCTATATTCGTTGTGACATAAGACACACAGCTTGTGGGAATATTTTTGGCTAGTATTCCTCTTAATATCACCATTAAAAGTTCCACCGGCTTGCTCTGACCAGTAACCACACTAACATGTCACAATATTCAACCCTTTGAAATGAATAAATACCTCTGTAAGCTTGTAAAATAATTATGAATAATTGATTTGGAAACATCAACTAGTACCCAAGCCCTCAGCATGAGAAGGGTTAACGAAATAATATCGTATTTAGGTTCCTCTTCTCCTGGGAGTGAAATCGAGGCTTAGTCGAGGATTGATTGTATTTTTTTCAGAGTATCATTACACTTTACTAATTGCGGTTCGCTAAGGGTAGTTATTTTACCAGTTAAGCCGAATCGCCTTCGCTTTGAGATGTTTCGCTATCGGGTTAATTATTATGGTAATTATTTTCAACTTTACTACGATTATATACAGTTTGGCAAAAAAAAATAGAATTTTATTTTAACTGGGCCTATTTTTTTTATTTCTATGGCAACACCAAGCTCCCAATGTCTTGGATTTTTTTTCTTCGCATAAAAAAAAAATTGCATTCGAGTTTAACAGTTCCTTTTAAAGAAGCAAGGAAAATCAACATAACTCGAATGTATTAACATTTAAAATAAATTTATAGTTTGAATCTGAGAATTTAAATTTAAATTTAATAATAATAGTTGGATGATTTGTATAGCGCGTCTTTGTGAAAAATCACCTCAAGGGTGCATGTAATAACTAGATATTTTCATACTTACATTTCAGAAATACAAAAAAAAAACTGTCCTTTTTGGCAAATTACCTTTATTGTAAAGCGTTAAATAAAGAAAAAGTTAACGTGTGAAAATTATTTAGGAATGAGAAACATTTCTTACTAGTACTACTAATTTCTGATTATCGTTTGCGAGCCAAAAATAGCCACATAGACCATTGTGCTTCCTTTTTTCTTGGTGTTGTCATTTAAAACGATCGCAGCGCCCTCAATTTTTGTCTACCATTAAATGTCAGACTGTAAAGTAAAGTAAAATGAGCGTTTAAATAATATATACTAAAGCTTTATCTATTCCTACTATTTGTACTTAAATTACTTATAATTAAATATTTTATATATATATATATATATATATATTTTATATATGAATACCTCACAAGAGTCCCAACTGCTCCCAACCGTCTGGAGCCAGTGAGACTATTGCCTTCCCAATTGGGGAATGTTGTGAGGCTGAAGGTATTGGGGATGGGAAGGTGAAGGGGAAGAGGAAGGTGGGGAATACCAGGCTATTCAGATCTGGTCACCAAACACGGCTAAAAGCCATTTCAAGCAACGTTTCAATTCTGAATGGTGGTCTTTCACCAGGGCGATACTGAGAGTATCTTCCACTCTGGAACGTGCGCAAATATACTCTATATTATTTTTAAATGAATTAATTGTGAAACAACACAAATTAATTAAATAAAATTACTTGCGCACGCCGGGATTTGAACCCGCGACCTTCGGATTCGTAGTCGAGAGCCTTACCCCTCGACCATGGAGGCCGTCAAATTATGTAAAATAACTTTATGGAGTCATATTTATTAAATCAATAATAATTTATTTATTTTAAACCACCGTATTAAATAGTGGATTAAAATAAATATATTACTACAATGGTTTTAAACAAAGTAATTATAATTAATTTAATAAATATTTTACACAATGGTTTAACTCTGTTTAACCTTTGTTTTTTTTAACCTTTGATAAAATAGAGGAAAGATTATCACGTTTTGCCCTCATTTTTGATAATGGATATTTCAAAGCAAAATAATTCATGACAAAATAAAGTTGCAAATTTCACAACGCCGTAGCTCACTTACAGTTTATACTGCGTCCGTTCTCGTGAGATTAATAAAAGAAATTAAAAATGCATTTTATCAATCGAAGAAATTTGTTTTTAAGACCATCTTTTATAATAAATAATAACACAAAAACGATTTATTGGCTAATGATGATTTAAATTATTTTTTTACTGAACCGTGTTTTGCATTATCGATAAAGCTCTTCGTAATGTTCAGAACTTGTTTATTACAAGGCTTCCTTACCCTAACGTCGATGAAATTTAAGGACAGAAACCATTTGAATTGAAGTCAGCGATCTTTCTTGACATAACTTTTAGTCAGCCACGAAATTAAATTTTGAATTCAACAAAAAATCTCAGCAATCTCAATGAGTTTATTTAGTTTAATTACTAATGAGAGAAAATGGCTATACATCTTTCAAATACTCTGCAAAGTAGTGATATTTTGATGAGATTGAATGTTTTGCAAATGACAAAGCAAAAAAGAAATTGGACAGACGGTAATTTTTTTTGATCCAATTACGCAAATAGAATTTCTAAATGAAATTTTGTCGCGCAGCTCGTAACTTGTGTATAAATGGGACAAATCATTTGTTTGAGATGACGATAATTAAATATCTCTCTTAGACTTCTTGTGTGACGACTAAGGTGAACTTATGTTAATTGAAATAAAAAAAAATATGTCCCACTATGAATCAACCATTACACAACCTCACCAACTTTTTAAAAAAAGTGGGAGATACTTTTTTAATCACCCCGTTGTAAGACAACCATTCAGAATAAAAAAAAATTGCAAAGTTTCTCATTGACCCATTTTTGTGTAAATTTTTAAAAAAGAAAGACTAACATTCCCTGGTTACGAATAAAATGACAATATTTTAAAATCCCCTACTGCCATCACACTTAGCGGAATATGTTGCTTGTGTTGTGATGTAGGACTTAGCCTGCCGGGAATCGAACTCATTACGCATGCGTGGAACACAGACGCGATGCCTACTCAACCACTGACCGGTCAAACGACTCTTTCCTTGAAATTTCAAAAAACCGTATTAAGATACCAAAAATGAATAGCCAGGTACATCCTCCCTTCCTTTTCTCCATCTCACTTTCCTCCTCATATCCCACAACACACGATACCCGAAATTGAGGATGTCATTGTCTCAAGGATTTCAAAAATGGAGGAGGTACAATGTATTTCATACAATCATTAAACGTGAAGGCCTAAATCTAAATGACTATAGTAATAACATACGTCACTTAATACAGGCGCTTGTATGAGTTTTTGCTTCGACGCCATAAAGCTTCAAAACGACGGTTTTTTTACTAGAATTAACATTTGCCCGGAGACATTATGTAGCAATTATTTGCTCCTCCAACTTATAATAAAAAACCTCTTTAAATTTGACGTAAATTCGGCGAAGCTAATGGACGTTTTAAGTTAAGAAGTAAGGATATAAATTTATTTAAATACTCCCAGAACATAAAGTACGAGCAAGGAGCTGTGTTTCGAATCCTGGTACATATTCAAATGACGCCAGATGTACTTCAATTAAGGAAATATCCGGATGTTTTTGAGGCTGAATTAATTTCTTACATTTACATAAATTTCGCTTGGTGGCAAAAAATCACGGCTTCCCTCGTTGAAACAATAAACCTTGGGACAAAGGACTCAAGTCTCAAATTGGCGAGACAAAAAGGACAAAATCTTTATATTTACATATCTCCGTGGAATAGAATGGGATTGTCCTTTTCCCATTATATAGTCGTCCTCCTCGCACTTGCCGGGACATGCTTGACGGATGATTTACAATTCTGATTTGAATTTAGAAGATTTCGTCTCTTTTCTCAGAGTTTTAGTCTTTTTTACGCCCAAAGGCTTTCCTTTCAGATGCTTTCATTTCGTGAAACGGAAACTTTGATCTGACCTTTATTACACAGCGGACAAACAAATGTATAAACCTACTTCAGATCTTTAGAAAACTTTATTTACCATGAAGCCTTCAATTTCGCATCGACCCCCGAAAGACTTTTTTTAATATCTTACCCTTAAAATTGTAAAATCTTTCTGGCACAGAAAAGGTATGTTTTAATTTGAATATTTTTGAAACTCTTTTAGAAAACTGCTTCATAAATATCACAATGGACTTAAAAAATTCTAAAATATCAATTAAACTATTTTTCTACCTTAAAATCACACCATACGAATACCAGTGTATTTCGATGTAGTAACTGGAAACTTTATATGAAATAATTTATCGCTGCGTACCCTTCTATCAGAAGTTCTATTACAAATATTTAAATTTCCAGATTGGTTACACTTGGTGAAAATCATAAAAACGTTACGCCGGAAAAGGCCTTATATTTTTAAGAGCGCCAAAAACTTCGAACAAAATTTAAAAACTTAAAATTGGTACAAAAACTTGAAATCTCAAAAAGCCTCGAAACTTTTACCTTCCACTCATCAACTCTTTATTTCCCTGTTAAGCAACTTTTAATAGATCCCACAACTTTTAACGCCGTTTTGGTTTTTTTTATAAACATTACCTTTACTTGCCGGTATTATCAACTGAGTCAACATGCCTCTAATGATTTCATGTACTAAACACTGAGTTTATGTTTTAGTTATTCCTCCGCAATTAAATACATGTGTGTGTTGGATAAAATAATTGCAATATGTAACTCAACTATTCAATATACATATACGTATGTCTGTGTGCGTCGTTAACTTTCCGAATCGCGCAGTAGTAAGCAAGAAAAGTGCGGGGTTTCGCTCGCCGAGCCATGATGCGCGGTCGTCAGTAGTAACCGGCCGTCTGCCCGTAATAATGAACGCGTCGTGCGTTTTATACCTATTCAATATTATTTTACTTATTTTCAACACGTATTCACAACATTTTACTTATTATGTAAATAAGGTTTAAAATTGTATGCCAAACCCTTAATGTCCGATTAAAAGTAGATCAATAATAATAATACTAATAATATCTTTATTGTAATTAAATTTAACTATAACTAAAATACTTGTATAATATAATAATGTAAGTATACAGTGGTTTATAAAGTAAAATATAAAATAATATAAAACAGTTATAGTTGAATTTTCACATAATCATATAAAAAACACAAGATTTAGTGAAAATGAGGTAATGGTCATTCCAAAATGTACAAAAAAATACGGGCAGTGAACATTCCCTTTTTCTTGTACATACAATATTTAACATCATACCAATGGATATAAAAATCGAAACTAAATGCCCCACCCCACTTTTATAAATGCTGAAAAACTGGTTATTAGATCTAGAATGTTTATATTGATATTGTCTATATGTATATCGAGTATAATATATTAGTATTCCATTGATTTTATGTACTAATCTCATTATTGTAGGTACAACCATTATACATAATATTAAATGTAATTATTGCTATATATAGCTTAACTTTTGTTCCAGAATTCGTGTAGTTATTACATTTAAGGGATATATTCATATTCCATTTTTAATTAATAATTTTTTTATTGAGATTTAAATATTTATTGTAATTTTTAATTATTAATTATTTTTATTGAGATTTAAAAACCTCATCATAATATCGCTCAACCGACTTAGCTAATGAGACAAGTTTAATTTGTGTCATCTTCATCAATATCATATCTCAAATTCAATATTTGTGAATATTATCTGCGTTGCCCCGGATAGGCAGAGGAGCTGGGTTCGAGTCCCAGATGCGACTGAAATATTTTTAGTTTCTGTCTTTTTGTCCGGTTTCATCTCTCATTTAGGTTATGTTAATATTATTTTCTTCAATGATTAAAAAATAATTGTAATATTTAATCAATGAAGAAAATAATATTAACATAACCTAAATGAAACATGAAACCCGAAAAAACAATATGGGATTAAAAATGCAGAATAATATTGACAAATCTTGAATTTGAAATATGGTATCGATGAAAGGAGTGTAAGGAGAATATATGACTCGTGAACTTTTTAAATTGCTGTTTTAATTTGCATGCATATATAAAATTTTATATATTATTTTCTAATTATATTAGGTTTGGTTATTTTGTGTGGATTTTCTTGTTCTTTTGATATTTGTACTTTACCTGTGATTATTTATACCCCTAGTTTATTCTTCTGAATTGTACATGTAAGTGAGTCTGCTGCTCATGTGCAATATTTTATGTCATAGTTTTAATTTCCATATATGTACTATAATAACAGATATTATATATAGTACATCAGCTGTTTTACTATTATATTAGGTTGGGCTAGTTTGTGTAAAGCGCACTTCAGGTGAACCTTTACAAAACTGCGCTGTTATGATTATTATTATTAGGGCTTGTTGGGAAGATTGCTTCGATGAAAGGAGACTGATCTAATGAGAAAACAACCCAAATACTGTAGCGTAGAATTAAACCCACCAATAATAGAATTAAGACTGTTAAAAAATCAATGATAGACGTAGAAAAACTTTATTAAAATTCTGAACAAGCGATTTGTTAAAGTACCACTTTCTTGTGAGACGTCAAATATGTCTAACTCGGTTACTGAAAATATCTTAAAAGTGAAATTATTTCAAACCCTCCCCGAATGACACTTGTTATTTTGGTTGTAATTTGGTGATATGGTCGCGTTCTGACGAATTATTCATTAATTTAACATTCGTCAACGTTCATCAATGGCATTCAATTAAATCAAAACTTCAGGGGTGTTTTCAAGACCGGCTCCTTCGTGATGAAAAATGCAGGGCCGAAATGGTAAATAAATATAGGGACTGTGATTATGGAATTAATCCACTGACATTCAACATTTCGTTCATTGCTGAACACGCACGCTGTGGTGTTAGTATTGCCACTCGACAAAAGTTGCCTACAGTTCCTAAATAAATATATTGTTTCATAATAAAATTGTTGATTAGTAATACAGAGAAAAGAAGAAATGACAACAACAACTCGTTATAATTATCCAAAAAAAGGCTTAGCTATAATATTGATAGATAAATATGTTTATTTTCTTATATTATATGTTTAACAAAAGGTGTTGTTTCTCTCAAATATATAAATTTAATGGAACAAGGAAATAAAACGGATGTAAAAGTGTACAAAGACGGTGTTGAAAACACAAAATTTTATATTTATTTTAATAACTTTTTAAAGCTTATAAACCTCACTGTAATATTTAATCATTGAAGAAGATAATATTAACAAATCCTAAATGAAACACGAAACCGAAAAAATCACCGAAAATAAAAAGCTATCACAAAGTTATCGTAGCATCTGGGAATCGAACCCACGACCTCCGTCTGAACCGAGACAACCGCTCTACCAACTGAACTTAAGTTTACAACATTTTCGTCGATATATTTCCTCAACGTCGAGTCGATATTATCCTCCGTTAAATCCGAATATAGAAACATACAGATCTTTGTAATCATCAGAAAGATGGAATCCAATAAAATGCGACACCTTTTTATTTTCAGTGGCTTTTTACGGTTTCGTATTTCTTTTAGGATTTGTTAATATTATCTTTTTCAATTATGTAAAATTTTGTTGAAAACATAAACGCAGCGTAGATACGTAAAATGGCAGGCACGGCAAAATTAGTTTCTTACATTATTTATAAACACATTCACGAACCGTGTAATGTGAATACTCCCTTCTGTGCCGTGCTTGTCACTGTACGTGACTGCACTGCATTGTGCCGGTAGATGTGAATAGACCTTAAGGCATTGATTTTGCTCGGTTTCGATAATCGAATACTTGAGAAAGGTCTTTTAATTTTTTTGGAACAACATAATACTATGAATTTTGAAAATTCAATCAAGATATAGCCGGATGAAGTAAATCAAATCTTTTTTTACCGGATAGAACAGTGTACGAGTATATCAGTCGATTACTGACTAAGTGAAAAAATATTATACTATATGTAAGGATATTTTCTTCCTAGCCCAGCCCTTCTCAACTGACTGGGCGTGCTTTTGACATGAATTAGACTTCAATTTTGCTGTTGAATACTACCCCCCCCCCCCTCGCCCGCTTCTAATGTCGCCAGCCTCCACCCCCACAGTCTCCGCGGGGGAGACACGTCGAACCAACAACCCCGTGAGCATTTTTCCTTGGACAAACCATGCCGCTGTTCACCAGATAGGGGTACGTACCGTTCACCGCTCACTGTGAACTGTGCAACCAACGATTGCAGCCTTCTGCCAGCTCGCATTATATAGAATGATGTCTTTTTAGTAGACTATTTTCTGTAAATAAAATCGAGCGTTCCGTATTTATATTAAAATCCAGCTCCACTACCCGGTTTAGCCAATCAGCACGCGTTTTAAAAAACTAGTTCTTATTAAAGAATTGCTAAATGTGGAATTAACAATACGTCATTTAGATTTTCCTTTATTTCAAATGCCTCGGGGAATATTTTGAAGTCTGTAATTTTACAACTGCTGTGCAAAATACGATTTTCTAATTGTAAAATTATATTTCTATCTTCTCATAAACAGCTTAAATAATCGTGATACAAGTAACTTAATATTTGGCGTACCTAGGATTTGTTTTAGACATTTATGTTGGTAATTACAGTAGAAAGCAAATAAACCAACCAAAACAACATCTTATAAGAAATCCTATGACCGCTGAAGGAGCCTGTTGCAAATGTAAAATAAAACCCACCTAAACTATATGATTTTTTCAACCATACAAATGAAGACAAAACATTAATAATTTAAAAAATAAGTGTAAACCCAACCTAAGTCAAATGATTTTTTCAACCATGCAAATGAAGATAAAGCATTAATTATTAAAATAAGTGGTAAGCCAACCTAGGTCAAATGATTTTTTCAACCATACAAATGGAGACAAAAATTCATTATTTAAAAAAAGTGTTAAGCCAACCTAACCCAAATGATTTTTTCAACCATTTATGATAAAATAAGACAAATCATTATGTTTTTAAAGTTTTAAACTAGAATACACAGCTACTAACTTAACAATTGATGACTTTTACATTATAGTTACGGGTTTAAAACGAGCCATCGGAGCAAGAGCACAATTAATGTATATTAGTTTTACGATTAGTACATGAATTAGCTCGATTGTATTTTGTACGAGTTACGAAACGTAATCATTAGTACTTAAGATAGAATAAAACCTCAGTATTTTAACAAGTTCTCTAAGAAATATGGATCTTACGTATATGCATTTCTAAAAACCATGCAAACATTTTTTTCTCTCATTGTACCTCGCATTAGTATTATAATTTTAAAATTACAGACCGTAAAGAATATGTACCTCTTTATGTGTTAAGAGTGCTCTCAATAAACACTTTAGCATCTTGTAATACATTTCAACGTAAACTCGTAACTCAATTTCCTCTTTATCAAAGAGACAATTTTTGTCCATCAATAAACTCCGATAAAGTAATCTCATCAAGGGTTGAAGCTGAAGTGACTTTTCTAGATAGATAAAAAAACTCATTGGGCTTAATTATTTCTAGTGTGTTAAATATTGGGAAGCTTTTTTCAAATTAGGCGAACGTTATTTAGTTGTTATCCAAATATAATGCATTCTAAAAAAAATCTGTTTTAAGTTGAGAGAAAACTATCGGCTGCACACAAATAGTGCATTTACCTGGCGGTGGTTCCATTACCACATCACTCACTCATCTGCTGCTTACTAGCTGATGCCCGGTACACTCGAGGCTAGTTAAACAAGCCAAGATAGCAAGCTAGTTTGCCGGCTTTGCACAAACTAGAGCGGTTTACACGATGCTAGAAAATTTTAAGCCAGTATACTTTAGTGTCTACTGTAACCGCACATCCGCGTCCGTCAGTACTGAAAAATGAACAACTTACGTAGAAGAAACACAGGACTAAAACAATTGCTAACAAATTTATTTGATATTTTTGTAGAGAAGCGTATCGTCTGCGTAAGAAAATACACATCGTATCTTCACCGTATAGCAGCCGATATTATCCATCATGCACTAGCTACGGGCGGTCACACGAAACTAGACACAAAGCTAGGATGAAAAATTCGGTAATCAGGGGCGCTACTGTTTCAAATAATAAAATCCATTATATTATACTATCCTGTTTAGAGACGCTAGCTTACTGGCTTCATCTCTCTAACTTACTAGCTCAAAAACAAAGCTAGTTCTGTCTACACGTAGCTAGCTTCCTGGCTTACTAGCTTACTAGCTTACTAGGTTACTAGCAATAGCTTGCCATCCTGGCTTGTAACACTAGCCTTGTGTGCACCAGGCACGACGACGATATAGTATGTCCTTTAGGATGTAAAATGGAGTAGTACAGCAAGATGATACAGCAAGACGCGCAAGTTAAAAAATCTTCTAGTTATTGTTCACTATCACCTCAGGGCGCTTTGCTTATTGAAACTATTTTGAATGAATATCTCAATATGGATAAAGAAAAAGAAAATAAATGAAGTCCTCAATAACGTATTTTTGAATGTCACATTTGTAAAAAATAAAAAAGTTGCGCTGTTTCACAAAATCGAGTTATTATTAGTATGGAATGCTTCATACCCAAAATAATCTGTTGATGGAGAATGAATAATTTTGCGGCCCTACTGAATACCAATAATACAGTATATCGATACCTTAGTTCAATAGGGAAATAACTCAAAATTTCTGGCTTTTCAGGTAATGATGAAAAATGGTAAAGAAACTCTCCCTTCTCATATTTCAATAAAAAATAAGTCTAATACAAACTAATTATGTAGTCAGATAATTCTTTATGAAATTATAATGTAATCAGCACATTCTTAGTTCAATGGAGAAACATGTCAAATGTTTCCGTTTGGAACTTAATAAATGTAGCCATTTACACCTATGATATGATAGGTTGATAAATTACTTACACGTTGCATATATTGTTATGTTATAGGTGGACAAAAAACTTTACATCGGAGCGATGTCTTTATAAAAAAATTTCAAATCCAGTTTTCTCACAATGAGGTATTTTGAGTTAGTTCCCTATTGAACTAAGGTATCGATATATATCCTTTTAAAATATATTTAATCGAGTTCCTACTATAAAGAAATATAACGATCTTTTTTCTTTATTTTCAAAATGCACTTCAGCCATAAAGTATCATCGATATTATCAGTGAAAAAATTTAATTTTTCTCGGAAAATTGTATGAAAGCAACAGTACGCCACTGTAAGTCCTGAAATCCTTGAAATTAACCATAAAGTGCAACATTTGATTAGGTTATCATACTGCGAACTGCTGTTGGCGTAATATTAACTGGCCGTCGTTAACCCCCGACTTTTCCCCGACAGACGTCAATCTCTGAGGACGGCTCCTGATTATTCCCAGACAAACTTTTTGAAATCTGAAATATGAAAATGAGCCATGCGTCTGGTACATCTCATAAAATAAATTGTAATTTAACTAAAATATGGAGAACCTGTAAATTTACTGTGTAAAATACGTGTATTTTGTTATTTATTGTAATCGCATTAATTTATTTAAATCCATTTTATTTGTATAACAGGCACGATACTCGAAAAATAATTAATAAATAATGAATAATAAAACCGTCTGCAAATAATTATTTCGAGAACTCACTTGACTTGGTAATGAGTATAGTTCGATTGATGTTTACCGTAACAACACTGTGTCTAGGCTAAAAATCAGTTTATTTGATTTTTTTTTATTAAATTTATTAAGTTTTTTCATGTGCACCTTTTTATCGTTGTATTTATTGTATTATGTTTCCATAAAACACCCAATCTGGCGTCATAAAGGATTGTTGTATTGTAAACACGCTTTACAACTGTTCATGTTTTAGAAAATCATAATAATTATAAACTTTCTTGCTGATATATTATACCCGGCCATGCTCGGGATTTTTGTTTTTGGAATAAAGCTATGAAGTTGTGAATTATTGCTTGTCATTAGGGTACCATAATTGATTTGGCAGCGAAATATTCACTTTAATATTTTATTTCATTCCAAGCATTTATTTTTCAAAATATATCTAAATCAAGTTTTTAAGTAGGTTACCTACTCGTGTTTTCCATTTTAAAAATAATCTACACAAAAAAACCTGTGGCTCACGAGAGTGTTATGTCTATGGTGTTACGTAACAAAAGGATGACCCTAAGTTAAATCCTAGCTCCTCGTCATAACAAATAGCCGGCAACCAATTACGACGTTTCCCTCAAATGTTCACAGCAATCAACCAATCAGGTGATTTTGCCGCTCAAATTAACCAATGAAAGCCACACATTTATGGCTGACCGATATAACAGAGTAACGGGAAGCAACTCGACAGAACGCTCGGCCATTCCTGTGTGGGACCTACTACCGATCGGATCAGCTATCCGTCAGCAGTGACTTTGTAAGAGTTCGCGGCTAAAGTGCTATTTTGTCAACGAAATCTGTGAGGCAACGTATTTCGCATGCGGGCTCGAAGCCCGTAGCTAGTCATGCTCTTTTACTATGATGCACCTAAGATGGTGACTCGTAACTTAAAGACTAACTTAAACTCAGTGTGGAGATGACCAGCTCTTGTGACCCTGCACGCAGCTCTTACCTATCCCCTGTTACGTGTTGTACTCGCCCTTGCCATTTGCTATTCCCGGTTATAGACTTTCATCAGAGAGAGAGGATTTAGGTTAACTTCATGTCAGAAATAGGACCTTTTTACTAATTACTCGATGGTTCATAACCTGCAATGTCTGTTCTCTTCATACAATAAATTCCGAGACTGAAAGTACTTCCTCGACTCATTTAACGTAGCCTAGAAACACCTCAACCCCAATTATAAGACCGCGGTCGATCCACTGACCTTGATGGAGAGAAAGCCTCATTCTGTTATCGAATCTGAGCTAACCAATGTCTGGACAAAGACACCCTACCTAAGAGGCCATCACCAGGGTAAGTCGCGCTGATATTATTGTCTCCTCTATCCATTTGTAATACCCGACCCTTTCCTCCATTTGTAACCCTGACACCCATCGTGGTGCATTTCCTCCTACCTGACCTTCATCCTACCCAAAATTACCTGCAATCCAACAATGGGCTAAAATAAATAAAACATGGCAGGTTCAATGTGTTTCATAGTAAATTTAAAACGTTATAGCAACAGATTTACATATTGGATTTCATTCAAACTACTTTCTAAACCATCCTGGTACTAAAGAAAACAAACTGTGCTATTTTCTGCGAAACCGGTGAAACAATTTTCGAGAAAATCGAGGACAAACCAACAAACTTACATTGATTTTTATATATATAGATAACCTACCTATTGCGCTTTAACTAACTACTTACATAGTCTCTAACTTCTTTCTTATTTTATACTCATATTATTATATTACGTACTAAGCTACTTGTTACAATATAATGTCTTGTACAACCTGCAGTTATAATGTAACCACAGGTAAAATTGTTATTCATTACTATCTAACTACATACTTATATTGTACCTACTTACTTATGTTACCTAATTATTATTGTATGTACTATGTTATAATACTATTTAATATAACTATGCGACAAATGTATTGTTATGTAACGAAAGATTGACCCTGAGATGAGTTATAGCTAATCGTCTTGGCAAATAAGCCTGGCAAGCAACCACATTATTTCCCTCCATAAATTAACCAATCAGGCGATTCGAGCGCCCAATTAAACCAATCAGATCATAAATGAACAAAACAGGAGCATGCGACACGAGCGCCCACGGCGGTTTGGGACCGCTCCTTGCTGCGCTTCACGCACTTCCCGTCTGGCACCCGAAGAGATAACTGCCTCTCTGAACTGCGTCTCTGAAAAAGAGGCGGCCATTTTTGTTATTATTTATTTACGAGCAAATAAAATGCAGGCGGGCTGACACCCGCAGCTAGACTTGCCTCTTTCCGTCAACACTCAATATGGTGCCTTACTAAATATAAAAACCCATTAAACTCAGTGTGAAGATGTCCGGCCTTGGCGTCATCACCAGCCGCCCCCGCCATTCGACCAGAACACCATGTAAGCTGAATTCCCATCTGCCCATAATGTGTCGATTTAATCCCTTGTTTCATCTGCATAACTCGGCTAGATATTCCTATCAGAAATAGAGAGAGATTACAATAGAATCCTACCTAGATTAAGACCTTTTTTTACTGTCTACACGATTATTCTTAACCCATCATGTTTGTCTGAGTTGCAATAAACACCGAGTTTGAAAACACTTCCCTGTACTAATTTAACGTAGAAATAGAAACCTCAACCCAATTATAACATTGCGATTGATTCGCGACCCTGTATGATAAGAAGTTGATGTCCCCTGCCGATCTGAGCTAGGCTAATGTCTGTAGCAGACTTCAACATCGAGGAAACCACCTCCAAGGTAAGTAAGTCCTGCATATTGTAATTGTCTACCATAACTTCCCCTTTAACCCAACCTTTCTATTCCCCGTTTCCCCTCTCCCTGACACACCCAGTTTACACCACACTGGCTTTCCAACTTAGGGGCTTTCCTCCAACCTAACCTTCCCCATCCCCTTCCCTTCTTTACACAACAGTATCAACGTGTAAAAGCCTTCTAGTCGTGAATAAAAGAGGAAGTACCATAAGTCAAAAACTTTTTTTTTAAATTAGAGCGGTCTTCGTCGGAGCGGTCAAAATATATTAATTAATTTAATTATTTAAGTGAATGTCTGTTCAGTTCATTTTCTATTAGTCATATTTCAGAAAATCTATATGTTTACACTACACGTAATATACACATTAAATTTCTCAATATGTTTTTACTCCATGCTATTTCAGCTATGTAAAGCAATAATCCATATCGTTCCACCCTTGTTGAAAATAAATACTTCTTACATACTTACGTGGCAATATAATACAACATCTGACATCTTTGAGAATCGAATTCGGAAACATTAAATACTAAATAATTCTACGTTTATCGAATAGATATCGTGAGATTCAAGCAGTATTTACTTTAATGAAATTGTTAACTTGTTTTCTTCTTCTGTGCAAATCTAATACTTTTAGGAATACACAATATACACCGTGTACACGGTAGACAAACAAAGAGCCGGCGAGAACCATTGTTCCGGGGGAGCAATAATGCATACAGAGCTAATGCCTTGCGTACGAACTGGGACACCCACTTTCATATCATGCATACTGAATGAGGGGACCTCTTATAGTGAGCCTGCAGTCTTAGAGACTGGCGAGCTTTTATTAAATATAAAGCACACAAAGCAGCACACCTGGCGTAAAATGCAACGTAAATGCATTAGAGAAGGTACATCGATGAAACGTGGGAGACAATCAGCACCTACAACCAAACCTTTCTGTGTAAATGATACACATAGATAATAGAAACAAAGGGAGATATAGTATAGAACCGTACCAACTATCTCCAAGCTACGACCAAACTGCACGAACTATTAAAGAGGTGAAGTCAATGAAAATATACGTTTGGTGTGTAAGTAGAAACAACGATGAGTCGCCGCTGTGTATGCATACGATTTTCTGTAGTATGTATGAACAAATTTGGTGACACCGCACACAAAAGCGCGGTTGCATAGTAACGATAGTTTATGGCCCATCTTCGTTATTTCTATTATACATGCTTGATGCTGTCAGCGCCTCTAGCGGTAGATGAATCGTCAATTTATCTGGTCAATCAAGGCAGGAATCCCAATAAACCACACACACACAATCTGGCACTTCTTTCTACCAATGAAAATAACGCACGCATGCGATGTTGAGATAAATCCAGTAAAATTCCAATTAATTTGGAGAGCAATAATTTGGCAAAACTATCTTCTGGTCTATATGATCAACAATTTTACGAATAACATGTTGCATTTTTTCAGAAAACCTTCCAATGTAAACAATTAGTCTCGCAATTCTTTCTCTCATAAGGGTCATTACATCGCCATCTCTAGTACATTTCAGGAAACACCATGCAATATCCAGCAAGTGTTTTAATGCACAGGGGGGCACATAAAGATTCTTTAAGACTTTATGATAAAGAATATTCAGTTATTATAAATCTAAAGTAAGTAATTGTTAAGATTTTTTTCAATTTTAATCGATTTGTAGTCACTTTGTGGTGTACTTATCAATAAGTTAATAAAAATAACTTAGTTTTTACCACTTTTTTTAATATTTAAATATTAACATGTGATGAAGCCCTTTAGTAAATACCAAAACAGTATACCATAAGCACAGGTGACAATTATGATTTAATTTATGTACCTACTTTTAAGATGTTTTCAATCTTCCACTTGTTTGTCATTTGTTTTATTATCATTTTTGCCAGATAATAACTGTTGTTTATTCTACTATTATAATAATTTTTTAAACATTCGTGTACGTAAATTTTGGGCATATTGCTTGTTTGTGTACTAAAATAAAATAAATAAATAAAACATGTTTCGAAAGCAATGCCTTTCTCATCAGGATAAACAGTACACTAAAAATAATGACAAGTATATAATGTAAGAATAGACAAATTACAAACAAAACAAAAATTAATTATTGTTTATGAATAAGCTTGTTTTCAGTGTGTGATTCATAGGTACATTGTGTAGGTACATTCTATTTTTTTATCAACTATAATCATTCCAATATTTCCTATTGAGTTCATTCGTCTTTCAGCTAACCTTACAGCAGGCTTTTGTTAAGTTAAGTTGAGTAAAATTGTGTTGTGGTGCATCCTCTTAGAACCTACCCCCGATATACATATCCGGGTAGAAGTTATCCGCACTTTTCTCTCGACGCTGAATATCATGCTAAAGTAGCTAATATTTAAACCATCGTAAAAGCAAACACGGTCTACAAGGAATTATCATATCCCAAAGTTTTGAATTGGTGAAGATAACCTCATTAGCCCCCAACTGGGCCGGCCCTTCTCTTCTCCGCCCCCGGACAGACCCGAACACCCTCGGGGCGGATCGGCAAGGGTGGAAGTGGTCTATTATATATTTTAATGAAAAGTAGGAAGTTGTCTAATCTAATTTCTCAATTCTGTAACACGAAATTCAGTCGGTTACATTTAAATTCAAAGAACATTGTTCTTGTCGCCGCTGAAGAAAAATGAAAAGCCGATTCATCTTTCGCCTTCCGCGAGGCGGCGGCATCAGTTGAGTATAATTTATTACAATTCAAAGAACCCGCTGTCTCGGGGCATTTGCATCTATTTACATTCAAATGCAAAATAACTCTGGCGATAGCAAATGCCGGGATATCAACATGAAAAATCTACACCTTACCATTATATTTTTATAATTCATTTCATAAAACTATTTTTCCTCTTTTTGTTACTTTGGCTAACATTCTAAAAAACCCCAATAGGAAAAGTTTTCCAGTTGTCCACTAACGAAAGCATTTTTGATATGATTTTTTTTATTGAAAAACCTCCCACTTATTTATTTCAGACTGGACCCGTTTACCTTATCACGGGCATCTTCAGACCGGTTCACTTAAAACTAAATCTATGATATATATAGCATTTACTTCTGAAGTGAGTCCCATTGCTTTTTCTTTTTTTTTTAATCAAAAAATTGATGTGAAAATAAAATTCTACCACGAATAGGGAGTTTCAAAAATAGAAAAAAAATTATTTTTGGTTGCAAAGATACATTCATATAAATTTACTTCATTCCTCTCGCTGTTTTCTTATATCTCAATACAAATTTTGTGGGAAAAATGAATTTTAAAGACATGATATTGCTTCCAGAAAATATACTACAATTGTTGCTTTACTTATTGCGTTCAAGTTTAACTTGTGGAACTCCTTTGTTATTCAAAGTTTTAAATTTTAAATTTAATAGTAACTATTATTATTCAATTAAATATAAATAAACCGTTTATAAAAGTGAATAATAACAATACTTCTAATAGAATAAATCCCTTGTAGTCTCCCCCCCCCCCCCCCTACTCACCATATGTTCTGTATATAAACCGTAGATTAAGATTAATTTGTACTACTCTGAAGATGGCTTTAACAAGCTGAAACCGGTTACAGTAAAATAAAATAAAAGTGGAAATAAGTTTATATGTGTTTTATTATATTATGAATAATAACATTATTTTAAAAATTTTGAAACTTTAAATAAATAAAATAAATAAATATTTTGTCGCCTGGGTCGCGGGTTCAAACCTCTACGACGGGAAAATTATCAGCAACGTTTTTTTTAAATATAAATAAATTACACACATACAAATGAAATAGTATAAATGTTGGTCATTATATTTGAATAGTGGTGCTATCCTTG
Organism: Halesus radiatus; assembly: GCA_022606495.2. Classification (NCBI taxonomy): domain Eukaryota; kingdom Metazoa; phylum Arthropoda; class Insecta; order Trichoptera; family Limnephilidae; genus Halesus; species Halesus radiatus. The sequence continues at coordinate 83,038 of JAHDVE020005666.1, forward strand.
TGCAGTGTTTTCTAATATACTCGTATGTGTCCGGTGCGTGCAAAGTCACATCATCTCAGCCCAAAACATTGTAATTTAATTAAGTTTTTATCTGGAGTGCCCTACCAGGTAAGTATGTTTTCTGTATACGTACATAATAATATAAACCCCAGCGAGTAGTATTTGTACAGCGCCCTTGAGGTGATTTTTCACAAAAACGGAGCTATACAAATCATCCCAGTAGTATTATTATTATTATTATCCTAGTCCTACTGAAATACCGCAAACAAAAATCGAATGCTTGAATTGGCTGTTTCGTTACTACGACTTAACAATCCGATATTTTATGATCTGACGGCAGACATTTACCAACATTTTTTATTTTTTTTATTTTTTATTGTATAATAATAATTATATACAGTGGGAACTTATACCCGCTAAGCCACTACAAGTAGCTTGTCAGGAGGAGTTTATTTCAACAATATAATATAATACAACAATAAATTACAATCATCATACAAATGTAGGGCAAAATTATTATATTTAGGCGCATTCATGTTGTGATCAATGTACATAAGTTGAAAAAAAAAATTAAAAAGAAAAAATAATGGAAACAGCATTACAGTTTTCTTATTGAGATACAGAGTCCAATTTTATAACACCGATTTAAATAATTTCCTAAAAAATATCAAAATTATAAAAGTACCAATATTATAAAAATATCAATATTATAAAAATATCAATATTATAAAAACATAAATATTAAAAAAAATATCAACATTTTAAACATAAACATTATGAAATTACCAATATTATAAAAATATCAATATTATAAAAATACGAATATTATAAAAATACCAACATTGTAAAAAATATCAGTATAATAAAAATGTCAACATTATAAAAACATTAATATTACGTAAATGTCAGAAATATCAAAGCATCTGTAAGTGTTAAATAAATTGAGAAATAAAATACAAAATACATACAAATATATATATTTATTTGTATATATACATAAAACAGCAGTACAGGTTGGTTACAATGAGGATAGACTTAAATATAATAGTAACACCGTAACAGTAAATACACCAGATATCGAGGAGCTATACAACCAAGGAGATCGTCATATCCATCCAGCTAAGACATCATTTCAGGTGTTACTCAAACAATAAATCAACATACTTCACAATTACTATTTTATTTCTTCTTGGAAGGAATTTCTATTGACTATGAAATACGCACACCACAAATTATTATTGATCACAAATAAATCTCTATTTGATCACCAAATCTAATCATGTTAAATTGCGATATCAGAATCAAATTGATTGTATTTTTTTATTTAATACCAGCTCCCTTTATCACCGCCCATCTGTTCTAAAGACTCGACTAACGATGACTGATTTCATCGAATAAATATGACGATACTAACTGGTCCAGTTAAAGCCCTTTGGATGAATAATTACTATTCTCTATAAATGCGTGTGAAATCTTCTGACACAATAAATCAGCTTTGGGAATATCTGCGTGTCCACCACATTTTTATTATTTTGATTTAAAAAATTTAGTATGCCTTTAAAACACAAAAAATCGCTTCTCTCTGAAATTGCCTAATAACAATCTCATAGGTTAATTTTTAAATTAAAGTCTGAAATGTTATTTAACATGAAGCACTGAGGTAGTCGAAAGCCCGGCAGGTGGGACACTTTGCTAGCAGTCTGACAAATCGAGTTCGATAGTCACAGCGGGTACCAATTTACTTAATTTCTTATTGCTCTTTTCCATGCTCATTGAAAGATAGATAGATAGATAGATAGATAGATAGATAGATAGATAGATAGATAGATAGATAGATAGATAGATAGATAGATAGATAGATAGATAGATAGATAGATAGATAGATAGATAGATAGATAGATATATAGATAGATAGATAGATAGATAGATAGATAGATAGATGTATAGATAGATAGATAGATAGATAGATAGATAGATAGATAGATATATACATAGATAGATAGATAGATATATAGATAGATAGATAGATAGATAGATAGATAGATAGATAGATAGATAGATAGATAGATAGATATATAGATAGATAGGTATATAGATAGATAGGTAGATAAATAGATAGATAGATAGATAGATGTATAGATAGATAGGTAGATAAATTGATAGATAGATGAACAGATGAATAGATAGATAGATAGATAAAATGGAGAATAGATAGATAAGATAGATAGATAGATAGATAGATAGATAGATAAGATAGATAGATAGATAGATATGAATAGAATGAATAGATAGATAGATAGATAAAAGATAGATAGATGAATGAATGAATGAATATAGATAGATGAAAATGAATAGATAGATAGATAGATGAATAGATAGATAAGATAGATAGATAGATAGATGAATGAATAATAGATAAAGATAGATAGATAGATAGATAGATAGATAGATAGATAGATAGATAGATAGATAGATAGATAGATAGATAGATAGATAGATAGATAGATAGATAGATAGATAGATAGATAGATAGATAGTTTATTTGCAGTCTATAAAATTTTGACACAATGTACGTATCTTTACTTTTTCTCTCAAATAATGTTGTATAATAAGGGAATTAATAGGTAAAAATGTTCCCTACTTACTATGCTAGCTTGGAAAATAAGCTATTTTGTATACAGTGCAGTTAGTATACCTTAAATAACATTACTTTTTAAATATACTTATACTTGTCACGGTCTATCTATATATATATATAAATCAATGCACGTTTGTTTGTGTGTCTCTCTTAAATTTTCTCAAAAATTGTTGAACTGGGTAGTTTAAATGAATATGTAAAACAGTTGCAATAACATTTTAAAATTAGTATGAAAACATGTTTTTTTTTTTTTTTTTATTTAATGTAAATCAAATTTAATAATGTTATTATTAAGTTCTGCGAGTATTTTTAGTTGTCATTATTGTGACAGCTGTTTCTGCGTTTAAGGCCATTTTCAAACTGTGGTTAATCCACATTGCGACGATTTATTTATATGATTAAATTTACCGTTAGAAAGCAATTAAAATTCTGAATTCTGTGAGGTTTTCACATTTATAATGTGTTTTTACTCGTATTTAACCGACAATGTTTTCTTAATTGATTTATTTAAATGTGTTGTATTGTTTTGATAATGTGAACATACTGAGAAGCGGTGAGCATATAACTTTCCTTACTTTATTAATTAATGTTATATTAGGATCATTCGTTCGTTTGTTAATTTCTAATTATTCAATTTCACTATTATTAAAGTGACATATATGAATTAAAATGTGACCACGCCGACTGCAACGCCACCTATATAGGGCAGACGGGAAGGGCTTTCTCAACTAGATTAAAAGAACATATAAGATGTTATAAAAATAAAAGCACTTCTTCAAAATTCGCAGAACATCTTTTAGTAAATAATCACGTCCCGCTTGACAACAACTAACCTAAACCCTCACATAAAGAAAGAAAGGGCCTAAGATTAAATTTACTTGAACAATTAGAAATTAACAAACGAACTAATGACCCTAATATAACATTACTTAATAAAGTAAGGAAAATTATATACTCACCGCTTCTCAGTATGTTCACATTATCAAAACAATACAACACATTTAAATAAATCAATTAAGAAAACATTGTCAGTTAAATACGAGTAAAAACATATTATAAATGTGAAAAACCTCACAGAATTCAGAATTTTAATTGCTTTCTAACTAAATCGGTTTTAGCGATAATATATCATTACCCATCCATCCAAATTTTAAAGGAGTGGGGGTAAATTAAATCATATAAATAAGTCGTCGCAATGTGGATTAACCACAGTTTGAAAATGGTCTTAAACGCCGAAACAGCTGTCACAATAATAACAACTAAAAATACTTGCAGAACTTAATAATAACATATAGGTAGCATTGCAGTCGGCGTGGTCACATTTTAATTCATATATGCCACTATTATTAAGTTTGGGATTTTTACTTTTTGAGTTATTTAGGCTTGTTCCTATATTATTATTGGTTTTAAAAGCTATATCAAAAGTAAGGAAAATTATATACTCACCGCTTCTCAGTATGTTCACATTATCAAAACAATACAACACATTTAAATAATTCAATTAAGAAAACATTGTCATTTAAATACGAGTAAAAAACACATTATAAATGTGAAAACCTCACGGAATTCAGAATTTTAATTGCTTTCTAACTAAATCGGTTTTAGCGGTAATATATCATTACCCATCCATCCAAATTTTTAAGGAGTGGGGGTAAATTAAATCATATAAATAAGTCTTCGCAATGTGGATTAACCATAGTTTGAAAATGGTCTTAAACGCCGAAACAGCTGTCACAATAATAACAACTAAAAATACTTGCAGAACTTAATAATAACATTATTAAATTTGATTTACATTAAATTTTTTAAAAAATTAAATGGAGTTCTACGAATTAAAGACAAAAACAATTAATAATTAATTAATATATGAAAAACATTGAACCCGCCATGTTTTATTTAGGTTAGCCAATAGATATAAAACTCTGGTTAGCCACAGATTGCATATTCAAAAGAAGGTATTTTGGGTAGAATATTTTCAAATATGAAAACACGAGTAGGTACCTACTTAAGAACTTTATGCTTTAGATATATTTTGAAAAAATAAACGTTTGGCATGAAATAAAATATTTAAATGAATGTTTCTTTATTTGGAGATAGTTACTTTTGCTGCGAAATCAATTATTGTACCCGAGCAAGTCCGGGTACACATCAGCTAGTCTAATATAAAAACAACGAAGAAGTAAGTAAAATTTACCCGATACATTATATTTAAATACATAATAATTTCAGCAGTCAAAAATAAAGGTAGAAATACAACCAAAAAATACAACAATAAAAAAAAAAAATACATCCTCTTCACAGTCTAATACAAAAACAGTAAAGAAAACGTAAAAACATCAAATTAAGTTAAATTTAAGCGAGGCATGTTATTTTCAGCTGCCGAAAAATTACTAATAAAAATGGTTTTTGTTTTTTTTTTATCTATCATTGAATGTATTACATGTGAAGAATGTTTTTAGTTGGGGGTATATTATTGTATATGAAGGGACTAAGGAAAGTATATGATCTTTACTGCATGCATCACGAGTGGAGGGTACTTGCAGAAGACCCATTGTAGCGCTTTTGTTACTGGGTCCGTGGGACACTGATTTGTTTGGGTTGGGTCGTTTTCCATAGTATTTCAATAACCAAATATATACTGTTTATCATGATAAAGAAAGCTTTGCTTTCGAAACATGTTGATATACATATATATTATATGTTTCAATTAAAATATTTATTTTCTTTGAAAAATGTGTAATTATTTTGTGACGTCATTATTCATATAATTAAAGGGAAGAGCTTTGTTCAGAGCGCATAGTTTTAAACGAATAATTATTTATTAATTGATAAACTAAAGTTCTTAAAAACTTAAGACAAGATTTTTGTGCATAGCGCAAAGGGTAACAATTATTTTTATAAACAATAATTATTAGCCTGAAACACTCATACAAATTGAAAAAAAAAACAGGTGGAAATATAATAAAAAACAGTAATTATTGAATGAAACACTAGTATATATTGATTAACTTGGCGGGTTTGCGATAAGCCGACGTAGCTCAACGGTAGAGCATCTGACCGGACATCAGAAGTTTGCAGGTTCGAGTCCTGTCGGCGACATTTATCTTTGCTCGAAAAGTTTTTTTCAATTTGTATGAGTGTTTCAGGCCAATAATTATTGGTTATAAGAACTAACTAACTAACTAACTAACCATCACGCCGTTTCCCCGCAGGGGTAGGCAGAGAGGATGGACCGCCAAACAACTCGATCTTGGCATACACTTCTTGCTTCATTCACATTCATACAACGCCTCATACATTCTCTTCTGTTATTCCGACTTCTGACATGGCCCGACTCGAGTATTTGATTCACTTGATCGTGCCATGTCTTCCTCAAGCGTCCCCGGGCTCTTCTTCCATTCACATTCGCGTCATATATTCTCCTTACACTCCTTTCTTCATTCATTCGCTCTACATGCCCAAACCATCTAAGCGTCCCTTTCTTAATCTTGCTCACTACGCTTACATCAGCCTTGCATTCTTTACGAATCTCAACATTTTTCACTCGATCATACATGGTTTTGCCACACATTCGTCTCAGAGATCTCATTTCTACAGCATTCAGTCTACTTTCATCCTTCCTCTGCCAGTTCCATGCCTCACTGCCATACATCAGAGTTGGTATCAGCACTCCATTGTGGACTGCTAGCTTCGCTTCTTTGGACAACTTTTTGTTAGCGCCGACCGCGTTCAGTCCTCCGTTAATGGAGTTTCTGCATTCACCCTTCTTTCAATATCCCTATCAGTCTTTCCATCTCTCGTAAACATACTTCCAAAATACACAAACTCGTCTACCTGCTCCAAGTATTCGTCATTCACAACTATATTGCACACTGTCTTCGTACTCTCTCTTTCAAACACCATGACTTTAGACTTACTTACATTCATCATTAGCTCATTCTTCATACATACTTTGTTCATCCTAAATACGAGGGACTGTAAATCTTCCATACTGTTGGCAATCAGCACCGCATCATCAGCATACAACAGGCAACATACTTGCAGACTACTCATTTTTGCGCCCAAGCCCATCTCTTTCAATTCTTGCATACAATTATCCATGTATAGATTGAATAACCACGATGACATTACGCAGCCTTGCTTTACACCTTTTGTGATGTCAAACCACCCCGTAAAATCACCGTTTGCCCTAACACATGCAACACTTCTCTCGTACAGCGATGCGATTGCCTGTATAAGATTTGTATTCACACCATACTTAGACAACACCTTCCATAACTTTTTTCTGTCAACTCTGTCGTATGCCTTTTGTAGATCTACAAAAGCACAGAAAAGTTTCTGTTTTTTGGCCAGAAACTTCTCTGTGAGCATACGCAACGAAAAAATCTGATCCATGCACCCCCTTCCACTCATAAATGCGCCTTGCACATCCCATATTTTATCCTTTGTTTTCATTTTGTTCATCAATATCCTACCATACAGCTTACCAACTGAACTTAGCAGGCTAATAGCCCTGTGATTTCCACATTCCATGCGTGACGCTTTACCTTTGTATAGAAGCATGATCACAGCCCTTCTCCAATCTAATGGGGTGTAACCCTCCTCTAGACACTGGTTAAAAAGTTTGCATAACCATGTGAGAATTATACAGCTATTTCCTTTAAAGTATTCAGCAGCAATATTATCGAAACCAACAGCCTTACCATTCTTCATACATCTAATTGATCTTTTAATTTCATCCATGCTAATTTTGGGAACATTCACTCCATCGTCATTCATACCTGACTCGCCACTGGAATCTCTATCACTCGGATTGCTTTCGAAGACCTCTTCAAAGTATTTCATCCATCTCTTTTATTTCTTTCTCATTCGTCAACATTTTTCCATCTTTCGATTTTATCACTTTCACACATCCACTTTCTGGACCATTCCGTGACCTTTTGACCTCCTTCCAAAATAGTTTAATATTTTCTTGGAAGTGGTTTGTCATTTTGACCCCCTCTTCCTCTTCCAGGCGTTTCTTTCGTTCTTTCACTCCATCACGTACTCTTTTCTTGCATCACTTGTAAACTTCTTTCGCTCTATCCCTCTCTTCGCTAGAAGCACTGCCAGCCGCTATCAGAAATAACCACGCTTTCTTCTTCTCTGAGACCAGTGCTTTAATCTCATCATCCCACCATGCATCACCTTTCTTTCTACCTTGCGTACTTATTCCACATACCTCTCTAGCAAATTCACAGAGGCTCACTTTTATGTGGTCCCATGTTTCGTCTATGCTTAGACCGTCCATTATCTTATCATTCAGTCTCATCTCTACACAATTTTCATACTTACTTCTTACATTATCGTTTTGCAATTTTTCTATTTTGACTCTAGTTGAGGTCGACACCGTTTTCACTTTAGAGCGCCAGCCGCGGAAGAGGTTTACTCTCGACACAACCAAGAAATGGTCGGTTTCTATCTCAGCCCCTCTGAAAACTCTGGTGTCTGCGGTGACGGCTCTCAACCTAGAGTCAATTACTACAAAATCAATCATTGACCTCTCATTTCCTCTTTCCCACGTATATTGATGGATACCTCTATGATTGAAAAAAAGTATTTGATACAAATAGGTTCCACTCTAAACATACTTCAAGCATTCTGTTTCCATTGTCATTCGTTTTTTTATCCCCAAATAAACCTAAAGCTGATTCAAAACCATCCCTTCTAATACCCACCCACCCATTCAAATCCCCTGCCATTATAATCCTTTCATTCATATTTTTTAATCTCATCACATCACTCACACCAGTCCAAAAATCATCTTTCACTTCATCGCTTTCGGAGTTGACAGGAGCATAGCATATAACTAAAAACACTCTTGTCAACCCGATTTTGAATCGGATCCACATTATTCTCGGACTTACACATTCATATTGCAACATACATTCCACCATTCTAGGAGACAGTAACACTGCAACACCTTGACAAGCCCTGTCTGTATCTGGTCTCCCAGACCAGATGACGAGCGTGTCATTATGCTGCATCGTACCGCTTGCCTTTTTCATACTCTCTGTTATACAGAGTACATCCAGACTTTTCCTTCCCATCGTATCACATAGTTCATTCATCTTTCTTTCCATTCCTCCTCTGATATTCCACGTGCCAATTCGACATTGTTCACGTTCCTTCCTCCTCTTCGCGCTAACGAAGGGTTGGCGGTGTGATGGATAGCGAGCCTCATCGACACCTGGGTCGGCCATTCCCTTCCACGGACTACTTAACTACCCATAACTAAAGAATAATACTAAATATAATACTAATAATAATACTAAATAATACTAAACTATAAGAATAATTATTTATTTTCTTCGAAAAATAACCATTAGTCCTGCAAGTTATTCTCTTTCGAGAGGCAATATGATTAAGGATTCTGCATCCCACCAGATAAATATGGGATATGAAATAATGGATTCACAAATAGCATAGAAAACATTAATTATTTAATTACCAATGATATAAGTAAAAAAAAAAATACAATAAATTTAAGAACTCTGGCCGTAAGTTTTTTTTTATGAGTACTCCAGCATAGACGATAGTCAACGTGTATCCCTAAGTATTGAATCAACTACACCCTTTCTATTTTCATGCAGGAACAAGGAAGAATAGCCTGGGGTGCAATTGTGTATGTGAATCGAAAATTTGTTATTCGGTTGACCTCTGCTATCAATGGAAAAGTATGTGTTTTATTTTCGAAATGTTCAGTGTCAACAGATTATTTCTAAGCCATTCATTCACTTTCCTCATTCCTTTCTCGGCAAAATTCCCCGCCTAATAAAGGAAATACTTTAAATCTCTGTATACAGATTTTAACTTTTTATTTTTAAATTGTGTTTATTGGAATTACATACAAGAGTAAGGATTATTAAGAAATCAGAAACACCTTATATGACGCATTATAATCCAAGGAAGATGCAAGGATTCTTGTTTCTCATGATCATCTCACCCTCCATCCCACAATTATGGAGCTCTCAGAAGCTAGATTATACCTAACTATCTATATATGTTTTATGAAAACCAGATTCTTTGTTTCTCGGAACATGGAAAGGAAATCATTTTCCTCGGCAATGTCAGAATGATAATAATGAAAAGTACGTGCCAGCAGCAGAACAAACAGAATCCAATATTTGCTGATACAACAGCGTGTAATTAATATAGATCATGCGTTTCCTTCCATTTGTTGGCAAACAAACCTTACTTTGCTTTTAAATCCTTAATCCCACGCAGGGGCGTACCGACCTTCTGGTGTCAAACTTCGTGGAAATGTTGTTCAACTTTCAACCAGAGGCGTACTAAATTAGAAAGACTAATGCTATTATACGCACTCATAAAATGTGTTATTGTAGTGTCTTGATAGTTTATTTCATATTATATTAAGTGGTTAGGAAATTAATAAATAAATAATGAATAGTCTCAATCTATGTATTTACTAATATTATATTCGTCGATGATTAAATATGTATTAGAGTGAGGTTGATAATCATCAAAAAGTTATAAAAAAAATATATTATTTCTAGACGTGTAGAAAAGTGAATAGATATCCCATATAAATAAAAAAATCGGATAGGTATATCCGAGACACTATCTAGATTGCAATTATATTCGGGTAGAACTTTGTAATCGTCATAAAGATGGTAGCCAATAATATGAGATTTAATGGATTATAATATTGACAAGTCATGATGTTGAGGTACGTAGCACTCAGTTTGTAGAGCGGTTGTCCCGGTAAGACATAGGTCTTCTGTTCAATCTGTGTTTTTATTTGATTACGTGTTACATTTAGGATTTGTTAATATTATCTTCTTCGATGATTACATATTACAATGAGGTTTATAAACTTCAATAAGTTATTAAAAAAATTTAATTACTATATTTTATCAGATATATATATTTTTTTCATTTGTTTACGAATAACTAGAGATAAGTATTGTCGAAAAAATAGTAAATTTAGTCATTCATTTTATTGATTCCAATACCATAAACTGACGTTTAATATCGGTCGTGAGTACTGCAGCCTCCATCTTGATAGATGATTTTATACATGGCTGCCTATACTATTTACATTTTAAAATGCAAACAAATTTTGGAATTGTCAGCCCCATCATGTTACATTTGGGTCAGTTTGACTAATTCATCCGATGGTAATTGGATTTTTATACATGTCGAAAAAATTGCAGCCGCCATCTTTGTGGGCGATTTCATGCATGAGTTCCCATTTGCGGGTTGTAATGGCAAACAAATATTTGGTAGCCCTGCTCATAAAGACCTGTCATGTTGCATTCGGGTCAATTTGAGTGATTCATTCGACTGATGCTAATGATGAGCCCCGTCACTGTTTGCTTCCCGTTTAATTAGTACCGAATAATTGCTTACTGTGAAATTCAAGAGTTATCCATTTCTAGTGCGAACGAGTGGGAGTAACGAATACGCGGGGCTTTACGCTGCGAATAACAGAAAATATTTCATGAATTTGTTGGCAACAAAAAAAATCACTATCAGCGTTAGCAACCAGTAGTTTTAAAGAAAAAAAAATCTTTATTCAGAACAGATAACATATAAGTTTAAAATTATTATGAAATAAATATACTAAAAATAGATGAAAACAAAATTATGACTAATCTCTGACCATGCCGTTAATTAATGTATCACTAGAAAGGTACAGTTATTTTTTTAATGTAAAGGTCACACACTGAAGATATAAACGTCTAGAAAGTGTGTTGTGTGCGTGTCCGTGAGCCCTAATTAAGCTTTTTTTTCCTTTCTTATGAAATTGATCATTTTGAATTATCAAATTTATAAATTAATTAAAAATGACTTTGTATTCACCACTTTATTAATATACACACATATCAAAATCTTTCGAAAGCGATGCTTTCTTCATCAGAGAACTTTCGCCGAGATGAATGTTCCGCGGTGAAACCTCGACGACAGTGGGTCTATTCTATCGAAAGTTCACTGAACGCCAAGGAAAGTTCACCGCACATAATAGATAAAATGAAATCTTTGTATGGTACTAAGAACGGTTTATATTACATTAATAGTAACAAGTTAATCATACCTAACCTAACAGAACTGTTATTTAAATTATTTACTCGTTATTTTCGAAATTATTTCAGAAAAAATGCACACTTCCAAATAACGGCAAATAATTTTCCCCTTGGTGAACTTTCTGCGGTGAATTGTGGGCTGTGAAGCTAGACGGTGAATTTTGAAATCAATGCTTGAAGAATAGTAAACATAATTATCAAAGTTAAGAATTGTAGCACGTCTCATGGGAATAACTTCTTTTAAAAAGGGTCTCTAATGTAAAATGGTAACATCTCTAATTTAAAATATCTGCACCTCGAAAATAAACGACGTTATCTCAAATATTCATGGTGGCCGAATAAACTGGGTCTGGGGTCCACCCACGCGTCGTTAGTTCAATTCCTCAGCTGTCTCCCAGACCCTAAGTACGACACAAGCAACATCTTCCGCTTACTGCCATGGTAGTAGAAATTTTTCAAATGTTGTCAGGTTATGTTTGTCCTTCTTTAATAAAAAAAATAATAATAAAAAAGCAGAACAGTTTTTAAATATAATAAATACTTTAGAAGTGGATCGTTTAGGTTGAGTTGTGTTAGGTAACTTCTTCAATAATTGTACAATTACTTTGTGGCCCAATATTTCAAAAACTAATCATAAACACTTTGTTTTAACATACAAATACCGGGGGTTTACAATTAAGCACATAAATAAATTAGAAACTTTAGAAATCCGTAGTCGAGAGGTGAGGCTCTCGATAATGAATTCGGAGGTCGCAGGTTTAAATCCCGACGTGCGCACGTACAATTTATGTAATTATTAATTTATTTTTTTTTCACAATTTATTCGTTTAAAATAATATGTATCGCCCAGGTGAAAGAAACGAAACGTTGCTTGAAATGGCTTTAGGCGTGGTTAGTGACCAGATCTGAATTATTAGGTAATTCCCCACCTTCCTCTTCCCCTTCTCTATCCCTTCGCCACTACCTTCAGCCTCACAACATACCCGATTGGGGATGCTATAGTCTCACTGGCCCCAGACGGTTGAGAGCAGTTGGAACTCTTGTGCTGTGTTCACATAAATAAATAAATTTATTTTCACATTAATAGCTAATTAGTTACCTCCCTCCCTCTGATCCTTACCCATCGCTTATTTTTACAGTTTTGTTTATATCTACGTGCTTGTTCGGAATTTTAATTTTAATTTACTTTCTTTGAAACATTGATTCTGAAACATGTTGGTATTTATATTATTAAAAACAGTGGTTAAAACAAAGTGATTTTTAGTTAAATGTGGTTTTCTTTCCTTCACTTTTCTTCAGTGTTCTGTTGTGACACTGTTCTGTTTTACAATGGAACCCCTAAATATAACCTAATCATCTCCCAGAGTAGGTACTATAAAATATGTCTTTCGCAGTGTTAACCCTCGTATTCACGATTTATTGATACCGCTATCGTTATGGCTGGAATTAAAATTTGTCGCGACCCTTTCTGTTCATTTTGTTACGGAAAACGTAACGGCGTGGCATGCCCCAGTTTATGGTTTTCGATTTGAATATTCCGACGATATTTCCTCGCTTCAAATTTGCAGATAATGCGAGGCACTTAATTCCGTAATGATCCACGATCAACCGCAAACTGTACTTTTTATGGGCTCAGTGTGTACGTTAAGGATGGCTTAATTTAATGACGTTTTTAATGAAGTCATGTAAGTGAAGTAAAATCAGTGAAACATGTGTATTTTGTAATCAGGTAACCTTCCCACGCCACGTCAATTATTTGAATGTTACTTTAAAAAAAATATTTAAAAGTGTATAATACATTATGCATTGTATTCCAAACTCATTGTGGGATCACATGCAGAACCTGCAGTACAGTTTTTAGAAACAAACATACTTAATATTTAAAATACATAATTATAATTAACAGTATTATAATTTGCATTTGTAATAAAGACATCACTGGTACATTTTAATATAAGTGTACAGAGACACTTATTATAAAGAAACACATCACTGGTACATTATATAGTTATATTTATTACATAGACGCATCACATCATTAATCGTTAAGGTATTGTTTTAAATAATAGAGGCTTAGGATCTTACTTTGAGACCTTTCACATTGACTTGCATTTTTAATATCGTTGGGTAATCGTATTGTGTATAATCTATATATTCTAAACATTTTAGTCCATATTGTGTTGAGTGTATTTTTGGTATATGTAGTTCGTTGTGGTTTCTTGTATTCTATTGGTGTACGTTGTGATTGTAATTGAGTGTGGTGTTAGTATGTGCCGAGTGTTAAATTATATGCAAGATAGTATTTGTAATTTCACAGGTGGGGATGGTTTTAAACGAAAGTATTTGGGAGGTTCTGTAGATGTCTTTGACACGTGTGTACTTGTACGTATTTTACTTACTTGTGATGTATCGCTTGAAATTGTATTGACGTTGGTTTTAATTTCAAAAATGTTAGTTTAATTATGTTAGATTTTAGGATATATATAGGTGATAGAGGTTACGTTGTAAGTAATGTTTTTTTCCAGGTAAGAGAAAAAATATATATACATAGGATTGCATCTCTCTGGAGACACAGACTAATTCAAAATTGGAATAGGCTCGACTATGTATGTGTATGATACATCTCTGAAGCAGATGACGACTTGTAAGGAGTGATTAATATCTTTTCGAATACTGAGTTCCTGCCAGCTGCGTTCATTCCTCTATGGCCATGGATAGACTATACCTGTATGTTGTTTTTCATGTTCGGGTATTAATTTGTGAATTGAATATTTGATAAATACCATTTTTTTTTCAACTGAATAATTGAGCACACGAGTTCTTTACAACGGAAAAATACACGGAAAAATACATTTTGATGAGTAGTGTTTTAACTTATTTTTATGGTTAGTGTTTTTTAGGATAGGCACACCTTTTCAGCGTTTTAAAAGTGAACGCTACCGGTATCTGCAGCCTTCGTTCTAGGAGGGATATCGCATTACTGCTTGTGGCATTTAAACTCCCAAAAATACATGCTTTGTAGTCTGCTGACCCAACAAATACTATGAATGATTTATCTGTTAATTCTACATATGTATAGTTAGGAAAATGTATGAGGTTTCAAAAGACAAACATCCTAAATCTGTAATCGTTCAAATTTTGAACGAAATACTTGAATTTTAGATAAAATATTTTTAAAAATGCCTTTACTGGTTTTCAAACTTCACCTATTTTCAGAATTTTTTATATGTATTTCATAGAATTCAAAAAATTACAGTTTGAGGAATTTTGTCTATTAGAACCTTATGCATTTTCCTAACTACCCGTATAGAATTTATAGAAAAAATTATTTGTAGTTTTGCTTGAGTTACCTACCTACAAAGTGAGAATAAACATCACTGGAGAGAGAAAAAAATGTTTCTTGGAGATATTTGTCTCAGGGGGCTTACAAATCCCGGCGTTAGCAGGTAAATTTTATTTACATAAATTTTGGTGTTTCACATTTAATTCATATAGAATAATTAGTATACTTGCAGTACGTTCCAGAGTGGTAGACAGTGGTAGTGGTGAAATACCACCATCCAGAAATGAAACGTTGCTTGAAATGGTAACCAGATCTGAATAACCAAGTACCTCCAAACCTTCTCCTTCCAACTTTGCTTCGCATCCCCATAACATAAATCCTCACAACATGCCACAATTGGATATGCCATAGTCTCAATGGGTAGCAAAGAGCAGTTGTTGTGCGGTATTAACATAAAAAAGAAAAAAGAGACTCCATTTAGGCAGCCATGGCGGGAATTACGGTAGTCTGGAATTAGCGTAGCCTGCGTCATAAGCTTCCCATGCGTAATAAGAGCGAGCACGTGTGGAGGCTGTCACGTGGTGTACCCCTCTCCGTATTACCACGAATGAGATTAGGGAAACTGATTTTTTTATTTTCTTCAATGGTACATATTGGTACATAAATAAGTCTTACAATATAGTAATTATCTTATATATCTCATTTATTTCCACCTACTCTTCCATTAACTTAATTCATTTGTTAATGAAAGACGGATAAACATCATTTCAGTTATTTATTAACCCTTTTAGTACCAGTGTACTTCTTCATATACGTAAAGAAAAAAAATCACTGTTGATTTTGTGACACAAATAGCCCCGTGTTTTGCGTATCACTTGTATCAAATAGTAGCTATGTTATTTATGTTTTTATGATGAGAGTCGATTTCTTCAATTAGTAATCTTCTATGGGAAGTACGAGTTGAAGTTTTAGTAAAATTTGTATTGTTGTTAACCCATAAAATGAGTTAATATATATATAAAATATTTTGCAAAGTGAATCTATTCTGAATAGTGGCCTTTCACTAGGGTGATGGTAGGAGCATATCCCCATCTAGCATTGCTGCTTAACAGTCAGCGCCCAAAATTCAAACGTTGCAGGCTGTTAACTTAAGGAACACTACGAATGCACCTAACCTAACCATCACGCCATTTTCCCACAAGGGTAGACAGATCACCAAGCAACTCGGTCTTGGCATATACTTCTTGCTTCATTCACATTCATACATCGCCCATACATTCTCTTCTGTTATTCCGACTTCTGATATGGCCCGACTCAAGTATTTGATTCACTTAATCATGCCATGTCTTCCTCGGGCATCCCCGGCTTCTTCTTCCATTCACATTCACGGAATATATTCTCATCACACTCCTTTCTTGGTTCATTTGCTCTACATGCCCAAACCATTACGCTTACATCAACCGTGCATTCTTTGCGAATCTCTACATTTTTCACACGATCGTTCATAGTTTTACTATACATGCGCCTTTGAAATCTCATTTCCACAGCATTCAGTCTACTTTCATCCTTCCTCTGCCAGTTCCATGCCTCACCGCCATACATCAGGGTTGGTATCTGTACTCCATTGTGGACAGCGTTTAGTCCTCCGTTAATGTAGTTTCCTGCATTCACCCTTCTTTCAATATCCCTATCAGTCTTTCGATCTCTCGTAAACATACTTCACAAATATACAAACTCATCAACCTGCTCCAAGTATAGGCCTTTACGGAGCATATATGAGTATTAAATTAATTTTGACTGCTTAGACACAACTTATACAAATTCTCTTTCAAAACTTAGAATGAATTAATTGTATTTCAATAACAATGCTTTCGATGATCAGTGGCTTAGCCAACATCCGCGCTCACCTGTTCAGAAACAAGACAAAGGTAGCAGCAACTCCTTGTTCAAGTTCTCCTTTATCCAAACTATTTTAGTGCCGCCATTAATCTTATCGACGCTATCTTTGTTTTGCCTCTAAGTTTACCCTAAATTATGTAACTTAGCTTAAATCGGTAATTACATAACTTTCAATATTGGCGGGCCCTCCTCTTGCCCCCATCTCTCCCACGCCCCACCCGCCTGTATCTGCGGAAGATAAAACAGAGTTACAGAAACGTTTCCTCCCTTGTGAATTGCTCTTAGTAAATCATTGGTGATACTAGTTCCTAAGGAGCGAGCTTTGAAATTTTAAACGTAGAGTATTACGCAGGTTGCAGCACAAATATGAATTTAATTGCATCTAGCGCAGACCCCTGAAAAAATAGATATTAAAAAATAATAATAATGTTTTGAAAGCTTATATAATATTGCCACGGCCCAGAATCGAACCCCAATCAACTACCTGAAAGGCAACAATGCTTACCATTACACCACCTATTTTGAGAATGGCAGCATACATTCATTAATATTATAGTTAAGATTACGAAATGTTAAATATATTAGTTATTATATATTGAAAACTATTGATCTTTTTCTGTTTTTCTTAGTCCTCCTCATTGGGGAGTCCTGTGCTGAAGCGGACTAGACTTATTTATTTTGATGTTATGTAATTAGGTGCAGCTTCTATATCATTTTTTGTGTGGTTTTTACGGTTGTTTCAATGATCTCTTTCGGCCAGAATTTATTTGTTTTATATCTAGGGGAAGGATTTTATGGATTTTTGTCGCAAAATACGTGTAGTTTCTTTGTCTGAAAGTGGTTTTATAACAAGGAATGTTTTTTTTTATGTCGGATTTAGATCCGATATTATTTCGTTTAATCGATTTTAATTTTAGAATTAGAATATTGCATACATACATCACATCACAACCGAAATTATATTGTTTATTAGAATAATTAACAAAGCTTTAAAAATACTTCAATACATTTATAGATATTTTGCGGGGTCATTAATAATAAATTATTAAGAATTGCTCTGACCGGTAATCAGAAGGTTGCAGGTTCGAGTCCTGTCGGCGACATTTATCTTTGATCGGAAAGGTTTTTTTCAATTTGGATGAGTTTTTCAGGCTAATAATTATTGTTTATAAAAAATAATTGTTACCCTTTGCGCTATGCACAAAAATCTTGTCTTAAGTTTTTAAGAACTTTAGTTTATCAATTAATAAGAATTACTTTGTTTACACCACTGTTTTTTATATATAAATATCAACGTGTTTCATAAGCGACGCTTTTCTCATCAGGATCGTTACATAGGTAACACGTATTCTAATATGAGCATAATATGCCTTACAAACAGCAAAAAAGCACTATTTTAATCACAATATACAATTAAGAATTACAAATTACGACATTAAAAACTGCAGTTTTTCTTTCAAAAGTGAAGTCTTCTTTCAAGACTTATTGCAATATTACAACTGCGTGACGGGGACCGGATAAATCAACACATAAAGCACGAAAAAAAAAATTGCCCCGATAACTTAATCTAACCTAATCAAATTTATATATATATGCGTATATATGTATGTATTTTTTTTTTAATTCCTTTTAAAAAAATATAAGGTATTTGGGCTAGTTTTTTTCGTACTTTCGAGACTTTATGTTAATTTTGGAATAATTTATTGATGTTTATAAAGCTCATTATAATTTATTTTTAATCATTAACGATAATCTTGTGTATCATGGTAAAAGGGCAGCAGACAATAATATATGGGAATTAATTAAAGACGATATTAAAAAATTTTAGAAAATCGGAGTGAGATAGAGATAAAAATGACAGAATGCATTGGGGTAGATGTAGCTTAGCGGATTAGAGCACTAGGTCCCGGATAGACCACGAGGAATGGGTTCGAGTCCCAGCTGCTACCGCTACCTTTTTCTTTTCTGAGTCTTTTCGGCTTCATGTTTAATTTTGAGAGTTATTAATAATATCTGCAATCATTAAAAGCACTTTATATTACTTTAATAAGGTGTGCCGATTCCTAGGTTTGTTGCTTTATCATAAAAGGGTGGTAGATTCTCTCAGTATCGCTTAACTGAAAGATCGCCATTTAATAAAAAAAAACTTGAAATAGCTTTAGCCGTATTTGATAACCAGACCTGAACTGCCAGGTTATTTTCAACCTTTCCCTGCCTATCACCTTCCCCTCCTCTCTCCCTTCAGCCTCACAACATACCCCGACAATACCACAAACATACTACAATTGTATGGGAGCAGGAGGGACTCTTACGCATTAATGAAACAAACAATTAGGTTCTTTCTTCGGCGTAATATTGTGTAACATATCCCCTATGGATATTAGTTACTTCACCGTGTATTGCGTGCTGTTCTGAACACAGAATAACACGTATAAATTTTGACTTCAGATTGGCAATAAATTATTTAATATCGTACATAAGTTAAGGCGGCAGTCTTCCCAGTTATTATTGTGATCTTTGAAAGATGAAAATAATGATTGTTGTTGGTACGGTAAGTGCGTAGCGGTTTGATACCTTTCTTATCTGCAGATATTTGTTTGGAAATTATTGGAAATTTGTTTTGGTTCGTATAATTTGTTAACAATTCATGTTTCTTGAATTTTAGTGCTCTGATTAATTAGTATGCATTGTTATCTTGTTTGAATTCATTGTTTTGTATAAAACAGTAGGCCTAATAAATTTGAAAAAAACACTTGTGGAAAATTACCTTAATGAAACGCAGAGTTATAATACTTGGAAAAACAACGTTATTTTAATAATTATTATCGTTTTTAATTCGTAGAGATCAATTAACTTTTTTATTTTATTTTAAAGTAAATTAAATATAATGTTATTGTATTCTGAAAGCCTCCATGGTCGATGGGTACGGCTCTCGACTACGAATCCGAAGGTCGTGGGTTCAAATGCGGCTTGCGCAAGTAAATTTTATTTAATTAATTTGTGCTGTTTCACAATTAATTCATTTAAAAACAATGTATAGTACATTTTCGTACGTTCTAGAGTCTAAGATACTCTCAGTATCGCCCTGGTGAAAGACCACCATTCAGAATTGAAACGTTGTTTCAAATGGCTTTTAGCCGTGTTTGGTGACCAGATCTGAATAGCCAGGTATTTTCCCACCTTCCTCTTCCCCTTCTCCTTCTCATCCCCAATACCCCTCCAGCCTCATAACATTCCCCAATTGGGGATGCCATAATCTCACTGGCTCAAGAAGGTTGTGAGCAGTCGTGACTCTTGTGCGGTATTTATATAAAAAAATATATGTTTACTCGTATGCATACGAGTATATTATTATTCTGCAAGGATGTTTATTTTTTATTATTGTTCAAACCATTTTCAAACAGTGATTAGGACACACTGAGATGACTTATCTATGCGATTTTATTTATTCCAATTCATTATTTAATTTGTATGTGTTTTTTTTATGTTTGAAATGGTTTATTCATATTTTCGGTAAAATCGACAATGATAATCAAAAGTGATAAATAATTTTCTCCATTATCTTGGGTGCTTACTGTTGAAATAAGCTTTTCCCGCTTTTAATGGTGGCAGGTATTATTATTTTTATTTTACTGAATCAACTAGAAATAAGCAAAAGAACAAATTATCCTAATAAAACGTAAATAAAACAGAAAAAAACTACTTTTCTTCACCCTTTATAAATTTCATAAAACCTAAACAACATAATTCCTTAAAATAATTCTGGGATTTACAAAACACATTTAAATTCATTGCCATAAATAGCATTCACGTCATTATAAAACGAACATCATTAAATGCGGGGAAAACAGATTTCAATTGTAAATACCTCAAAGTACAAAGAAATTATTGTATCACGATTGATTTCTAAGTAAATCGGTTTTCACCAAAAATGTTAATAAATCACTTCAAATACTAATAAATTAAAATTGGGTACGAGAAAATAAAATAATATAAATAAGTCCTCTCAGCGGGACCTAACTACAGATTGAAAATGGCTTTGAACGCCGACACGGCTGTCACAATAATAAAATATTAAAATCCTTGCAGAACCTAATACGAACATTGTGTTTTTTGTAATTATATATATTTTTTAAATAGGCATTATTTATGAGAACCTCATGGCAAATAGTGCAATAAAAAATATTTTTATTTCATGTGCATTTTTCACATGTTTTGTATTTGGTCTGCGTACTTTATTACCTACCAATTTAATGAAAGATTATCATTCTGATCAATTCTGCTGCAAAGTTTAAAACTATGTCAAATCACTAGAACTACATGGCGAGATACTGCCCATAATCATCCATTTTCTTGTTAGTTCATTACTTACGGAAATTAGAACTGTTGTGTAATGTTCTCATATAAATTACATTTTAGTAAATTAGATGTAAGATTCAATATTAACAATAAAATTCATAATTAGTCTATTATTCTAGTTGTTCAGTATTAGGAACCCAATGACGTTCCTCATAATACACATTCTATCTCCCTTTATCTTAGACAATAGATTAGATAGTAGACAATAGTAGACAGTGGATATGACGTTCGGTTAGGAATGGGACATAATGAAGTATAATCTTATAAATATGTACTAACTTTTCCGAAGAAGACTTGCTCACTAGGCCTTAAAAATTTGAATTTAAAGCGGAATTAATCGATATCAACACGTTATCTTTATTAAATAAAATTTACCTCCATAGGCCACATTTCATCAAATAACAATTTCAAACACGTATTACATCCCCGTGCCTATTACATAAAATGTAATAAAGTTAATTGCAAAACATCCTCGACGGCTTCTGAATTTCATCAACGGCACTGTGTCGGGGAACGCGCCAATTAATCATAAAATAATCTATCAAAGGGATGCAACAGTGATATTCGTAATAAGTACTTGTTCCTTGTACCGCGCAGATGGGAACAGGGTACGGAGCAGAAGGTACAGGGTACAGACAGGGTACATAGTACGGAGTAAGGTAACTAAGCACGTTTATCTTCTTCCGGGCGACGCGACGGTGTCAAAGCCTCCATTCAGACAGATGAAAGGGTTAATAAAGCTATCACGGTAACAGTCATTGATTTGATTAATATTTTTACACCAATATCGTGGAATTTTTCAATACACTCACATAGGCGGGTACCTAAATGGAATTAGTTTAGCTAAACGGG
Organism: Halesus radiatus; assembly: GCA_022606495.2. Classification (NCBI taxonomy): domain Eukaryota; kingdom Metazoa; phylum Arthropoda; class Insecta; order Trichoptera; family Limnephilidae; genus Halesus; species Halesus radiatus. The sequence continues at coordinate 105,155 of JAHDVE020005666.1, forward strand.
CTTTCTTTCCAACTTTTTGAATGATCAATCTGAGTGACCGATCAGCCAAGTGTTTTATAAGTATTCGTTCTGCTTACCTGTTTCCAAGCACTTTTTATCGTAAATTGTCTATGGAGGTGCCCGCTCACTATAAAATAGTATCCGCCTACGTTCATTCACGATAAAATAGTAGCCACCCACTATTAAGATAATAAAGTAAAAGTTTTCAATGTAAAATTAACACAAATGGGGTAATATTGTATTTATTATGAAAACATATCATTTTTTTAAACTAATACATGAACTAACATTTTATACTTCTCAAAAGTGTGTGTTAAAAATATGTTGAAAATAAAGTGTTAGCTTGACTTTTGATAATGCCGCAAAGCACATTGTTGGTTTCGTACATTTGAGTTGGGTTCTCTTCAGTTTTATTTAAAACAAATAAAAAACATGTTTTCCTAATCGAAAACGGAAAAAAATATTTTTTATTCAATATTTGAATCGCGTAAAAAAGATCGTAAATTAATAATGACACTTAACATTTCGGTAACGTTTGTTCACCCTGTTGACACTTTTTATAACTAGTCTTCTGCTGAGGGGAACTTAATCCACAAATATCGATATCCCAAATTGATCGTAAATTTGATAGAGAATTTCGTTAGAAAGAGCGAATTTGTACATTTGAACAGAGTTGTGGCAAAATTTTGGCTCAACAGTTGCTCAGTGGGGTTTGGAAGAACGGCCGTTAGAATTTGATTTGACTGATTAGACGTTACTCTATTTCACCGCAAAGGTGGGTAGCGCCGAGAGAACGCCACAAAACTCTATCTTAAGCTACGTTTACAATGATGATCGTGCAACGATAATCGTTGAGTACTATTTCTTGGTATTCCATATGGAGCTGTTTTCCTCTGAGCGATTACCGCTAGAGTCGTTAACGACGTATAGTTCTTGAATAGTCGTACAGAAGAAGGGTGAATAAAATCGTCAGTTGCTATCATTATTTGTTGTGAGAACCACGGGCATGATGTTCATTCGTTTAATGATGCGAATGATTGAAAAAATGGCTGACATGGGTAGTGATCAATTTTTGATATAGTCCCTCTTCATTTTTAAGCTCAAACAGATGGTGTTTTTTGGCTAAATTTTTGAAGAAATATTTCGTCGTCTTTTGTCTCTTCAATCAAGTAATAATTTTAAGTAATAATATTTTCAGTCTACTCAACCTCAAACTCATTCTGTTTACAACTTTTCGTTAGTCACTGAAAATGAAACACGCGACGGGTGAAAAATCAACAAATCACAGACTCTCCGATCAAAATGGTAATAAATGATTATCGTTCAACGTTTACTAGTTCAACAATAATCGTTGAACGATCATCGCGAAAGTCTCACCGAGGAAAACGTAGCTAGGTTCACGCTAGTTGCTTTATTCTCTCTCGTACCATAAATCGTTGCATGTGCCTATATTATTCTGTTTTCTCGGTCTCGACACGACCAAAATCATGTATATTATGATTCACTCGACATAGCACGATTGTAACAAGAGTATTATATAAAAAAAAAATTATATGAATACCGCACAAGAGTCCCAACTGCTCCCAACCGTCTGGAGCCAGTGAGACTATGGTATCCCCAATTGGGGAATGTTGTAAGGCTGAAGGTAATGGGGAGGGGAAGGAGATGAGGAAGAGGAAGGTGGGGAAATACCTGGCTATTCGGATCTGGTCACCAAACACGGCTAAAAACCATTTCAAGTAACGTTTCAATTCTGAATGGTGGTCTTTCACCAGGGCGATACTGAGAGTATCTTCCACTCCGGAACGTGCGCAAATATACTACATTTTGTTGTGAAATAGCACAAATTAATTAAATAAAATTTATTTGCGCACGCCGGGATTTGAACCTGCGACCTTCGGATTCGTAGTCGAGAGACATATAATATTTAATATTATATAAACATCACAACATATTTTGTGATAATTTTCTAGTGGTTCTACCTTTTTGTTTCATTTAAATAACAATCATGTCATGGTTTTATATATTTTTTTATTCTAAAATTGGTAAATTACATCTTATATTGCTCTTACATAATGTGTATCTTACAAAATTAATAGCATGTACATTTTAACGCGGCAACACGTTCATGTGTCAAATGCATTGTATAAATAGTTTTTTTTTACGGGTCGATGAACCGGTGAATTTAATTTATTAGCCATTAGTAGTAATAACAGATTATCTATAGTTAGCGATAAGATAGAGCATTGACAAAAAAAACATTTTCAATGCGCCCTTGGAGTGATTTATCATAAAAACGGCGCTGTAGAAATCGTCAAAATATTATTTTATTATTAATTGCGTAACTTTATTTTAAACCCATGATAGTGTCCAAATAGAAAAATAAACCATTTTTAATACAATTTATGTTTATGTTATTTTCCTGTTATTTTTACATGTATTTTTTGTTTTTATATTTTCATATACATATTTACTTTGAAAGCTTTGATTATCCAAATATTATGTACCAGTATTTAACTGACCCATAATGATTTGTACCAGTATTTAACTGACCCATAATGATTTGTACCAGTATTTAACTGACCCATAATGATTTGTACCACCATTTAACTGACCCATAATGATTTGAATTAATTACTCGTGGGAATGCAATTTATTTGTATGTGTAATTATATATAAATTCAAAAACCATAATTAAACAGTGGTGATAAAGGATTTTTTTATGTAAATTAAAAGGTCCAGCTACTATTAACCATCCGGAGTCAGTAGGACTATGACATTCCCAATTGGGGTATGTTGTGAGGCTTAGAATAACTCCGGAAGTAGATGACGAGTTTGATGAAAAAAAAGTTGTATTTGCTCATCTGATTCTGTGAAGTTTCAGTTTTAGTTAATTGCCAAAAGAAAACGATTACAGTTTGGTTATCGTACTTCCCGGATGCTTGGAGTACAGGGGTGTATTGTGGGTAAGGGAAGGGTAGGGGAGGAATCTGCCGGATATTGTTTCAGCCTTATCCGGGCGGACGGGCCTGAAATAACATCCCTATAATCGCTATCCGAATTTACAAATCGGTAGTTGTTAATGTATCATCTACCGGACCAGAATGGTGAAAGCTTTACCATCAACGGTTATTAAATACATCTGTGCTAAGTGCTAAATTACTAGCAGATTATGAGTGTCTGTATTCGTTTTCAGGACTTATATCGAAACGAGGACAAAAACCGTGAAATATTTTACTTCTGTAAACATTCATTTACTTTCTTGTTCAAATACTAGTTACTTTGCGGAAATGTGAGCGCTGCGACCGTTTATATAATTTAAATGGCAACACAAAGTTGACTCAAGGGAAAATCAAAGTAAGTAAAAAAATAATGCTATATCACATTCTAACATAATCGTATATTATTTTTAATTTATTTATTATGCTTTGCAAGAAAGATAATTACATGGAATGGCGATTTTTTTTGTATTTCTGATTTTTTTTATGTATGGATTTAACAATGTATTAGAGGTAAGATAAATAAACTTAAAAAATTTAAAAAAAAAAACAAATTCAAATTAACTGATCAAAATTATAATCTTTAAAAACCTTAAAACACGGGAATTTTGAGTTGCCTTGTCAAACGCGAATATGCGAAAACATTTGAATGTGAAGAGCACATTTCAAAGACAAAGTCAGTAGCTTGGTGTTGCCATAGTAATGATGTTGTGTAGTTCCAATATAATAAATAACTAGAATTAAATCACAAGCTACAAATACTTGTGACATGTTGATTACCTATGACGATGCTAAAATATTAAAATTATAAAAATAAAAAAACAAGTGACTAGATTCAAAATTTCACATCATAAAATGCTATTGGTTAAAAAAAACTATCAGTAACGTCCTAAAATAAAAACAAAACACATAAAACGAGTTGTTTTCCCATAACATCAAATAGTGGTAGTATAAACAGCCTAGCTAGTAATCATTATTAAACACAACAACAAAAAAGGTCATTACTATCTAATGAGGTAGGTACCTTTTTATAAAACGTGATTCGTTAGAGGGCTAATTTATGGTATTTAAAAATAAAATAAAAATGTGTAAAAATGAATTATAATGTAATGTAATTGTTTTTAAAAGTTTAAGCTCAAAATCTTATGTCACTTGAAGATATTTCATCAATTTGTGTTTTCAAATAATCTCTTGACAATCTATTTAGGATCTTTTTACGGATGTCTCACCGGAATTCCGCAGTTAATCAAGAAGTCTTTAACCCTAAGGAAAAACGTAAGGAATCTTTCTTAAAAAGAACGGGAATAGCGCCCCTGATTTAACTAACGTCATTCAATTTCATTTACCCACAAGAGCAACTCGTTCTAAAATCCTGTTTAAATGTACCAACACCACGGCTGAGCATTACACTACAAGTGAGTGTAATGCTCAGCCGTGATTACATGAAGTGAGTAATAGATACGCAGATGTAGCGGATCAATTTAACTGCACGGAAGGTAAGTACAAGAAGGCTACAGTATCATATATTTTCAACCAATATTAATATAACTTAACATTACTATATTTTTTATATACACGCATATCCTTTACTTTTATATCCTTCGTGAATTTTTATTCTTTTTATGCTCTCTGATGTCATTGTATGATCAAATGCCACATTTAATAGTCAATTTTTAATTTATTTGTGCTATATTCTTATTCTTGTAGTTAATTGGAACATGTAATTATTATTTATGGTATATTTATACCGTTGATATTAAATAATTAAATAAATAAGTACGCTGCAAATTGAAACAGCCATCACACGTAATAATGATTACGAAGCAGAACTTTTTAATAACTAAAACGTTTTTTAAACTAAATAATGATAGTTATTATTTAAAAAAAAATTAAAAACTTTAAAAAAAATGGTTCTACAATTTAAACTTGAACACAATATTAAACAATTATTTATATTTCTCGACGCCATAATTAAAAAAGACTCATCTTTAGAAAAACGTCTGAAACTCATCGAAAAAAAAAGAAGATAACGTTCCTGTGTCTGTTTTTTTCCATGCATATCACTTAATATTCAAGTCAAGTAATGCCATGATTGTATTTTATAATTTGCTATTCATTTGCTTATAGAATGAACGCACGTTTAAAAGATCTTCGGGTATAAGATGGTTGATACTTTCCTTCCTCATTAAATATTCATACTATGTAATCAAATTCATTTTCTGGTGCCGAATGAGATGAATAATGTTAAAAAAATTATAAACACCCCTCAAATTAATAATTTATTATCAAAATATATTTATAAAAATGGCATCAAAATTTAAGTCATTGGGAATTAAAAAGAAAAATTTATAAATTTTCGCTGTAACTTATTTTGCTTCATTTTTTTTTTGCCCAATTATTATGTCCTGTTTAATAATTATAAATTAATCAAAACTGAAGAATAATTATTAAAATCGAACTGATTAAACATGGCCAAGATCGCCCTTAATGGGTGAAAGTCGTAAAATAACAACAAAAACAAAAAACACCCGCATACATAGATGGAGACAGAGCCTTCATAGTATTGTCAGAAGAGATCTTAGAAACGTGCTATGACACATTTTTTATTATTGTTAAATATCATATCTATCTACACATTTTGTTAAAATGGGATCATTCAACTTCCAATAAAAATAATTATTAAATTAATTTAAAAATATACATAGAATTCACCAGTTTATAAATATACATCGATATCTACATGTTTCGATAGATTTTTATTTTATTTTGTTATGTAGATATCAATGTAAATAAGGTGGTGAATACTCAGTATATTTTTTACATTTATTCATTAATAATGACGCCACAAAATGAATACCAATCGTTTGAAGTATTATTTTTTGGTAATATTTATAACCGAAAAGACACGATACAGAAATGAAAAAGATTACGGTAGCAGCTGGGACTCGAATCCGGGACCTCATGGTCTACTCGAGACCTTGCGCTCTAATCCACTAAGCTACACCTCTCCCAATCCGTCCCGTCATCCTGATCGGTATCATACTTCGATTTCTAAGAACTGTTGTATGTCAATATCAGCTTCAATTAATTAATTCCCATATATTTTTGAATGTTACCTTTTTATCATGAGTACAAGATTCTACCCGAATTTATTTGCAATCATTAGATTGTGTCTTGGTACATCTATTGACATTTTCTACAAGTCCAGGATTAATATTCAATATTTTTGGAATAACTTATTGAAGGCTATATATAAACTTCATTGTAATATATTTTTAATCATTGAAGATAATATTAACAACTCTCAATATGAAACATGAAAGAAAAAAGAGATAAAGATAACGGTAGCAAATTGGAGTTGAACCTAAGCCCTCGTGGTCTATCCGGGACCGTGCACTCTAATCCACTACAGCTACCCCAATTTATTTATTTTCATCGGAATCATTCTTCAATTTTTAAGAACCATCAATATCATCTTCAATTAATTCGCATGTATTTTTGGCTGCTACCTTTTTATTGTGACTGCAAGATTCTACCGAATTTATTTGTAATCTTTAGATAGTATGATTTTGAGAATTGTTAATATTATCTTCATTGATTAAAAATTTATTACAACGGGGTTTATAAGCTTCAATGAGTTATTCCGAAATAGAATATTAATGAATTAATTAGGATAAACGAAATCATTCTACTTCCAATGTATATTTTCTAATTTTATCAACTGTCTTTCAAATTTTTTACGTAATAATATTTATATTTTTTCAGAATAACAAGATTTGCAATTCGATTATTTTAAACACTAATAATTATTGATACCAGCCTCACAACAAGCATCGTCTAGTGAGGAGGATAAAGTACATGTATTTGAAACAATTTTTTTCAATAAACGACCGAATATTTCTTTTCAATAATGTGTACCTAGCTTACGATGATATAATTTTATCTCTTTCTCGTATATAGGAAGCAATTATACCTTTCAGAACGTTACATTTAAAAAAAAACTATAACTCCCTTTTTGCGTAAAATTGTCAGCTTTTTAAGAAAGTCTGAAAAGGGAAACACGTGACCTTCAGTCCAGATACTCGCCACTTACCAATGAGAATAAGAAGATTCTGCACGGATGTTGTAGGTACCTTAGAATAAATGCGTGCTATCGGCCTCAAGGGGCGCATCCGTCTCCATCGTTTACCTGCTGTATATATAAAACCGAGAGATATAGGGGGCTAATAGCGCGAGGGCTATCGTGAAATAACTACCCCCCGTAAGCTGGTGTGGCGGTTGGTAACATTTTGGGGAAAATCGAATATTAATTTATTTATTTGACCACCCTTTGTAGGGGATGAATTTGGTTGCGGCCTTACTAGTCGAAAACCGTAGATAAATCCTGCCAATATCAGAACAAAAAATAATTTTAACCCCGCCACTATTAAGAGCTCAATTGTAGGTAGGTACCTACCTTTTTCTATAACATGCACATTTATTTTATTTTTTACTGAGTTCGTATTGTATGTTATAATCTAATGTGTGCACGGTTGTTTATAATTTTTTTTTAAATATATTTTTCCATATTAAAAAGTTGCTTAAAATGGCTTTAGCCGTTTTTGGAGACCAGATCTGAACAGCCGGGTACTTTCCCCCTTCCTCTTTTCCCATCCCCTTTCTCTCTTCACTACCATCAAACTCATCTTTTCAGACAATCGTATCCATAAATTGAAGAAATGCAGCCATAAATTTCTTAGCTAGGCCAGCCGGTTAGTATTTACCTAAAGTCATTGAATAGAAAAAGTTTAAAAATTCACGCATCGGTGCGCTAATGCGTCCACAACCCGCAACACTGTAAATAACTAAAAGTGTAAAAATAAATAAAAAAATTGTAATATCTATTAAAAGCTTCTTACGCTTTTTAAGGTCATTTTATAAATATTTTCCAGTCCCAAAAATTATAAATATTTCAATAAATACCAACTCTTCTTGTGCCACCAATCTTCTAATAAATGTAACAACAATAGAAAAGGAGGATAAAATAGCAACTGTAAAACTTTTATCTCTATTCTTAAATTTTCTAATAAAACTGTGTTCATCTGAAGCGACCTGCCAGGTAAGTATGTTTTTCTGTATCTGTCTGTACATAATTAGTTAAAGAATAGGAAGTATTTGTACAGCGCCCTTGAGGTGATTTTTCATAAAAACGGCGCTATACAAATCATCCCACTATTATTATTATTATAACATACCACAATTGGGGATGCCATAGTCTCACTGGCTCCAGACGGCTGGGAACAGTTGGGACTCTAATTGTCGTATTCACTTTTTTTTTCCAAAAACACAATCGTTCTTCCTTCGCCCTTAGAGTAGAAGGTTATATTGGCTCTGTCAGCGGTAGGTATAAAAATGCAGCATATTCATGAAGATACCTTAGGTATTGCCTAGGTAATATTAATAAGAGATGGACTTTCATAACCTTTTGTGGCTCTCTAACACACCATGATTACTTGCTTTATTTAATGATACTGTACTTGTTAAACAAATGAAAAAATTCAAAAGGAAAAAAAGGAAAAATCTTTTAATAAATTGACGCGTTAAATACTTACTTCAAATCTCCATAGCTCGTGATGAAATTAATTTTGCAAGCTGTAAATCGTATTTCAAACAGAAAAATATATTATTTTTATAAACAATAATTATTAATCTAAAACACTCATCCAAATTGAAAAAACCTTCCGAGCAAAGATAAATGTCGCCGGCAGGACTCGAACCCGCACCCTTCTAATGTCCGGTCAGATGCTCTACCGTTGAGCTACGTCGGCTTATCGCAAACCCGCCAAGTTAATCAATATATACTAGTGTTCCATTCAATAATTACTGTTTTTTTATATTTTCACCTGTAAACAACCAACTTTATTAGTATGAGAGAGGCTTGTAACGGCTAAATCCCTCAAATAGATGGCGTCGAGACAAATTATGTCTCACATTTTATGAGTGTTTTTAGATTAATAATTATTGTTTATAAAAATAATAATTGTTACCCTTTGCGCTATGCACAAAAATCTTGTCTTAAGTTTTTAAGAACTTTAGTTTATCAATTAATAAATATTTGACAAGTCAAAGCAATTTTCACCAATAAATGTAGACATAATTTGTCTCGACGCCATCTATTTGAGGGATTTAGCCGTTACAAGCCTCTCTCATACTAATAAAGTTGGTTGTTTACAGGTGAAAATATAATAAAAACAGTAATTATTGAATGGAACACTAGTATATATTGATTAACTTGCCGGGTTTGCGATAAGCCGACGTAGCTCAACGGTAGAGCATCTGACCGAACATTAGAAGGGTGCGGGTTCGAGTCCTGCCGGCGACATTTATCTTTGCTCGGAAGGTTTTTTCAATTTGGATGAGTGTTTTAGATTAATAATTATTGTTTATAAAAATAATAATTGTTACCCTTTGCACTATGCACAAAATTTTTGTCTTAAGTTTTAAAGAACTTTAGTTTATCAATTAAGAAAAATATTTGTTAATTTCATGACGTTAGAGTTTTCCGTCAGAAACTTTTTGCCGATTGATACAAATAAATTCTACGTTTAACGAGAGTTAGTTAGACAGTTTGTAGTTGTTTAAAAACCGAGCAATATCGGCGATTTTTTTATTTGCTTGTTTTTTGATATATTTTTCTACCACATTCTTGATCAAACATATAAATAATAATATGAATGTAAACACACAATTACCGTTGGAATCCAGTGGACAAACATAAATCTCTATTCCGTTTTCTATTTTGATTAATGCTGTGCATTTGTATATATTATTTATTTGATTGCGCCCGAAGGCTCGGTAATTAAACGTTCCGACTAGCCACCGTGTACCGGCCCATTCAATTCGATCGGGATGCTACTTGTCAATTAACCCTTTTTTCACATACACACTGTACCTGCATCATCTATAGAATATACACGGTGTATAGCCGTGAGCTACCGTCACGATTTAGTTTATGACAGTTGTTACTTGTTAGTGAGCAGAGATTAAATAGTATTTTTACTGTCGTAATACGGGGTGAAGTCGTTCAAAAAATCATGCTTTTAACGCGTTTACCCTGTTAAATAGTTTCTTTAAAAAAGTGGAAAGAATATTATGACACCATTTATCCTTCAAATTAAGTAGTATCTGCATTTAAAAAAAAACGTTTTTATCACTGAAATATTGGTTTTTAAAGTGCGATCGCCTTCAAATACGTGAGTGTGGTTATATCGTTTCCCTTGAGTTTTGTATGAATTTGTGTATGAATTAGTTTGTGAAAAATAAAAGTAAGGAATTTAATTTTAATTTTTTATATTTGCTTATTATTTGTCTATATTTGTCATTATTTTTAATCTTAATGAGGAGAGTTTTGCTTCTGAAACATATAGATATTAATATATTCAAAACACTGGTTTAAACTAAATAATTCTTTTTAATTTAAGAGACATTTATTTATACATTTCTAATTCTTTAATGCTGACCTTTCTAATACTCATTTTTCCTGATCGCACTTTCCTTTATGCTTCATTAAGGTATTCTAAATTATTATTACTATTCCCTATATAAAGTCTAACTATATTGTGTATATTCGTAACATGATTATATTCAAAATTTTCAACTATTTTAAATTTTCAGTGACAAGATCATATTCAAAGTTCAAAAATCAATCGCAAAATTTCGATATTTACATATATCCTCAAGAGTGGGGATTTTGATGTAGGTTTTTGTCAAATGGAATATTATAAATAACACATAAGCTAAATAGACTAAGCAAGTGAATAAACTAATATTTTTACTATTTTTTTCTATACACTAAGTAATTTGTTCGCAGCGTAACTCAGCACAAGCAAAATAAACGTATTTTTTCATCTTGACGTCATTTAATCTGTTTTATAGACCTTGCATGTTCTATTGCGTATCCATAATATTGTAGATTCCAGTCAGTAATTCTGCTTTAATTAAATCCATAAAATGGCACTAGTGAAACAATTGAAAAAAAAATACGATTCCCCGACCCAAACGACTTTATCTCGTTTTTCCCATAAGCGTTGATTGAAGTTTAGGTACCAGTGAGGCAATAGTTTATTTCAATGTGACAATTTTGAGGCTTGTCGCATGTATTCTTTTAACGTTAAATTAACTGTGGAAAAAATACGGAATGCAGCATTTTACGGAAGCAAACCATGTAATAATGAAGACCTGCAAAAACCGTTTTTTTCTATCACACATTGGTGCTGGATACACCCTAACAAATCATGTGGTACGCGCTCCGTTTTGTTTGTCCGATGGTGCTGAAAAAGAATTTCACCGCACAGCAAAATGACAACATATACTTTTTTAGTCCAAATAAGCTCAGGAATCTATATAATTGGAGTCTGTTATGACTCCAACAAAACTGTTCTACTGTTTTTAATTTTTTTTTAAATATATTGTGTGTACGTTGATCACAGCGTACATATATATTCTTGCGCTACTACTTGTATTTTTTTTATTTTCTGAGTTATATAATATTGTTGAACTAAGGTTCTGCTCCCAAGCTACTTGCAAGAGCTTAGCGGGTACAAAATTCCAATTGTGTGAAAATAATATTATACAATAAAATTTTTATTAAACCCCAGATAACACAAAATACGGTACCATTTAAACTAAAATAAATATTATTTTTATTTACATACATTTTTATTTTTTTAGATAATTACATATTCTTTAACATAGTAACTATAATACACGAGCATAGCAATTCAGATTCAATTCTAGTGAGTTGTTCATGAAGCACTGAAGCATATAAAACATTTAAATGAAAAAAATATTATTTTTTTCATTCAAGTATAATTTCAAGCCACAGTGTGATTACTTTCTTCGACAATATAAAACATTTCTTACTTTACAGTACAAAGTATGTTTAACATAATTAAATATATTCTTAAACAATTTATTTTGATTTAACAGCAAAGTGAATAAAAGTAAGTAATAAAACAACAATAAATAAAAAAAAATACTTTGTAAAACACTTTTTTTAATCTATAAATATCAACATGGACATACGGAATTCTGAAAAATAGTAATGGTTTGACATAAATAAAGGTTTAAAAATTTTACGTATGAATTAGATAAATTTGAATATTATTAATTTTTTTTTTTTCTTTAATAGCAATATCATAAATTTATTTTCACATAAATAACTATTTTTTAATATGTATTTTTTAAATATTATAAATAAGAATTATTATTTAATTTTTGTGCCTTTTTATTTTATTGATTTTATTTGTATTAATAGTTTTTTTTTAAATTTAAATATAAATTTGTTTTTCAATGTTTTATAATAATTTACATTAACATTTTTGATGAATTGCTTACCTACTTTAATCCTTTTTTATATTTTTTTATTCTTACATCATTGTGCTCTTCGCTTATCATTTGTCTATACCTGACATTAATATTTTTAAGTATTCTGTATGTCTTGATGAGGAATGCTTTACTTTCGAAACCTGTTAATATTTATATATTAAAAATAGGTGTTTACAAAGTATTTTTATTAATTTATCAATAATGACGCAACAAAGTGAATACCAATCTTTTAAAGAAAATAAAATATTATTTTATCATTCCGCACGTAACCGAAAAAAAGATTACAACGGAAATTTTAGCAGTAGGACCAATTACTATTTTCATGATTTTTATATGTATTTATTTATCGATTTTGTTCTGTTTGATAAAACCATAACTTGAGCTTCAGTACCTCGTGGGCAGGAGATAAATGGATGTTAACATTGATCCACTCCTATTTTAACTGAAATTCAAATAAAAACTACTGTAAAAAGCACCATTTATTGAAAATATTTTTCAACCCCGGGGGCGCTTCATAAACTAAATATACGAGTATGTTCATAACGGGATTAATCAAAAATAAATATTTGAGTACTGGGCGGTTCAATTAACTTTCGTCCAATCATCATCAGTTATTGAAATATCAAACATCGAACGCACATATCACCTACGATAACATCATCATACCGTGACGTCATTTTATCATACAATATTTACAATATTCATCGTATGTCTGGAAACCCCCGAGAGACCGTTACATTTACGGTCGCAAATTAAATTTAATAAGCTTTTTTTCAAGAAATAAAAGCACCCTTAGATTAAGAAATAAATTAAAATATCTCCTTAAAGTTGCGTCATAAAATTTATGCTTTTTTAAATTTGTTTGTTTCAGATACTCATGCAATAGTGGAGAACTGAACTTACATTGCCCTGAACCCGCGATGCATAGGTGAAAACCCGACGCTTTGAACCATCCAGTTCCCGAAAAAATCGTCCAAACAGTGAGCCGGGTAAGCTCGTAAAATATCCATTACCGACTTTTCGGCAGAAAAAAATTGCGCTAATGTTTAACATGGTTAAGTTGTGCATGTACTTATATCATAATTACTTATCAATTATTCTTACAATTTTTAGTTTTTAATTATTTATTGAAGTTTAAAAACCTCATTGTAATACCTTAATCATTGAAGAAGACAATATTAACATAACATAATACGATTTTTTATTTATATGAGACATCTATTGACTTTTTATAAAAGTCTAATATACACGATATTTATCCGAGACAGTATCTAGTTTGCAATTGTTTTCGTGAAGAACTTTGTAATTATCATAAATATAGCTGCCAAAAATATGGGATTAAAAATGGAGTATAATATTAACAAGTCTTGAATTTGAGATTTGATATCAATGAAGACGACATAAATTGAACTGATCTCATTAGCTAAGTTGGTAAAGCGGTTGTCGCGGAAAGACAGAGGTCCTGAGTTTGAGTCCCAGATGCGACTGATATATTTTTAATTTCTGTTGTTTTTTTTTCGATTTCATGTTTCATTTAGGTTGCGTTAATATTGTCATCTTCGATGATTAAAAAAATATGCTTAGCACAGTATTCAATACTTTTAATGACACAGGAACATTTCTAAATAATTACAATATTATTTTATTTATTTTATATCAACTGCGCACAGGAAGGAAGCACTGAGGAAAATATTTCCCCACACGGCCTATGTCATGTCTGGGGATGATATGTGGAGGGGTTTTTTTTTAACGAAAGGAAAGATAGGAAGTTCTTGGTAGGAATCTGGGGGTCAGTGTGTCTAGGAGTGACGGAAATATTAATCCAACATTCCCATTGCAGTGCAAGGTGAGAGTCCGATTTAAGAGGTTAAGGGATTTCCCCCAACCGGCCTCTCCCGATCCGACCCACAACGCAGTTTGTAAGCAGACACAGCCTCAGTCAAGACCTGAAAAAACCTCACCCCATGAGTCTTGGCACCCCTACTAAATCACCTGCTGTAGCGAACCACTTGGGGTGACCTATGGCAGAAGTGAGGTTAAAGAATGAATGGTTCCCAATGCCGCGGTACCCATAATATCCTCCCAAATTGAAAAATTGTATATTTTAAAAACTTTTTACAATTCACAAGAATATTACAATATTGATATCAACCTCAATATAATTTGGCTCAATGTAATTTCACCTCCACCAAATTAAGAAGACTGGGTTTATTTCTAACATCCTGCCTGTCAAGTATTACTATCCGACAAAGACGAACATTCGAGTTAAATTTCTGAATTTACTGAACGTGAATTAAAAACATTATTTTGTATAATATGTATTTGCTCCATCACTGAGGAATTGTTACTAAAATCCAGACCTACGCATCTGACGTTTTAATACCATCATAGCCCGACAGACCAATAGCTCAGATCTAATCAGCGATCTTGTCGTCTCTCCTCGTCGAGCCGAGGCGAGTCAACTTCAGTCGAGCCGAGCCGAACCGAGCCGGCCAAAGCTCTCATCGACAAGGTACAGGGTGGTAAGAACAACACAGGCACATCATGTGTATTGTCACCGGGCTGATGGGAGCTTCCTATTGGCTGTCACTTCCAAAACACGTGGCGGGAATCTGATATTCGAGACAGGGGTGGCTCGCACCAATTTGCATCAATAGATATTGGATGGCCATTTTATTTTGTAATAATAGCAACAAATTTTATGAAATATCGCCCGAATGGCGTAAGAGGAACGGCTGAGCTGCCTGTTTCATGTATAACTTAATTTTGGATTTGAGGCCAAAACACCCATCCAAACCGAATGATATATTTTTTTTAATTAAAGGTTTAGTAAATATCTAGTACGGATGAAAAGTATTTTATTTATTTTTGTTTTAAATTATGATACTCGTATTACATGTAATTAAAAAAAATCGTTTTTCATAATCTTAGAGGCAACTTAGAAAATTATTTTCGGGTTTATAGTAATTATTTTTTTCAGGATTATCATATTTGCTAAGTTAATACGGTTACGTTAATAAAAATGAAAATCAAAATATTTTTAAAAAAACCTTTTTTCAGGTCTATATTTTAAATTGTGTTCGGCAAACTTGTGTTCGGACGTAAATATGCCGTTTTTAATTTAATTTAAACTCCACAATAATGCTTATTTAATTTTTTTTATTATTTTGTATTACATTATATTTTCAAAGCAGATTGGTTAAAAAATTATTTTAATCGCCATCAGTCTCCAAATAATTGTTAAAAGTGCCTCTAAAATCGCGAAAAATCATTTCCTTTAAGGGCGAGTGGGACGTCGGAGAGTTATTATTTATTAATTAAAAATAATGATAGTATTATTACGCAATACGATAAACATAATGTTTTTAAATAGAAAAATATTTATTAAATATTTTATAAATTTACATAGGCTTAGCATTTATCAAAATATAACCAGAAATATTACTTTTTATAACCGTCCCATTGTATGTTTTACAAAATATTTAAAATACGAATATGATTTTTAAAGTGGAGAAAAGTATTTTTAATCTTTTATCGTTGCGTTTTTGTAAATAAACATAACCAAAGATTTGTAATCCGCATTAATTACGTAATGTTCAAAATAAAATTAAACTACACATTGTTCTTTTTCATTAATTTTTCAAATCGACAAGTTACAGAAAAACCTTCACAGCATTTTTTAAGGATATTCAACTTTTTATATGTTTTTGTAAAACATCCGTAGAACGGTCAGAAATGTGTAATATTTTTTGATTATCTTTTGATAAATGCTAAACCCATGCAAAGTAAAAAAAAAAACGTAATAAATATTTTTCTCTTTAAAAACACCATGTTTATCGTATTGCACAATAATATTATCATTATTTTGAATTTATTAATAATAACTCTCCGACGTCCCTCTCCCTGTTAATGACCTATATTTCATAATTAAAAACAAAAAAAAAATATCAGGGCTACAAATTTACTATACTTTTTGATGAAAAAAATTATCATTAGGTTTAGGTGAGTACTTTAGCCTCAAATAAAAAATTAAGTTTTGTATGAAATGGCAAGAAAATAATATAGAGCTATTAATAAGATTTGTTACTCACAGCATGGGCAATAACCATAGCATATATTTGTCAATGTATATTAGCTATAGGTCTCTATTTTAAAGCCATAGTTGTAAGTCATATATCAATATTGTGAAATTGACCCATCTGGTCATCAATATGTATTCGTTTTAAGTCTTAATTGTATGTTCCTAGCTATAAATAAGTCATTATATAAGTCATTATTTATAAGTCTCAGTAATTAGTTGTTGGCTGTAAGTCTTAGTTGTAAGTCATTAATTATCAATCTTAGTTACAAGCCACTAGTAATACATAATAACTGTAAGTTATTAGGTATAAGTCTAAGTGATATGTGGAATAAATTAATTGTAAATCACGCTTGGGATGATTTTTTTTACTTAAATGTCTAATCATTATTATCGATAAAGCGTGTTGAAATCTAAGAGAAACGTTATTGTTTGATTTCTGTGAAAAATAAATAAAATGAATTTTTAGTATTTATTATATCTATGAGAGACGTAGTAAACCTAGTGTAAAATGATCTGCATCAAGATTTATCTCTTTGATTAATAACCACATTATAAAGCTAGCAAATAGCGCGTTTTTTAATAATTAAATACTATAATTAATTTTGCTCTTGTGTTCACATTTCAATTTTTAGTGTTTTTTTAACGTTTTATTAGTTTACCCAAGTATTTTAAAAACATGCCTAATCAATAAAACTTCATTCAGTTCAATCATAAGAACTGCCAAGGAATTCGTACTTAATTTTAAAAATATTTCTATTCTGACCAATTGAAAAGATATTCCACATCAACTACGCTTTAAGCAACTTAACATAAGAATGTGGATGTAATAAGGACTGTTATAATAATAATAATTGGATGATTTGTACAGCGCCGTTTTTGAGAAAAATCGCCTGAAAGGGCACTGTAAAAATATTACTTGCTAGGGTTTATCATTATTATGTTCAACCAGATACAGACATATACACCTGGCAGGTCACTCCAGATTACCACGTTATTTTATAAAGTTTTAGCATTGAAAGATATAATTTTGAACGCACGGGACCCAATATTAGAAAACTCTGCCCATCGCATGATATTGCAGTTACTGTTTAAATGTTATTTTTAATGATATTATATTTATTAGAATGTTGCTGACTAAAGAAAAGTGAGTATTTATTTAAAATATGAATGTACGCCCAAATAGATTTTTGTGGCGTTCCATCCTTTACCTGCCCCTGAAAATGGCATGACGGGGTTGAGTCAGTTATTTTAAAATTTAGTAGTACAAGGCGTCCCTGCCAACAGCCGTTCCCTCGACTTTGCGGGGATTAGTGAAACCCTCGGCCGGGGACACCCGATATTTTACAACAAATCGAATGTGTGGAGGAGATTAAACTCCACGGGACCGGCTGTTATTTTAGAACCCTTACACTTCACAGTTTCCTCGCTCCCAAATACTTTAATTCCCGCTGCCGGGAAGTTGGCATGCAGCGCGCACACCGCACACCAAACACGTGATGCCTGTAATAATATACCCCACTAACTGCTGACTGCTGACTGCCAACGTCTAAAGCCCACAACCGGTCGAATATAGAAAGCTTTTTGAAGGATAACCTTAAAAAATATATATCGGTCAGCAATCAAAAATACGGACTTTGCAGGTTGCTAACTCAAGAAATACTACGAATGATTTATCTGTTAATTCTATTTATTTTATTAGCAAAATATATAAGGTTTCAAAAAACAGTAGTCTTCAAGCTGTAATCTTTTATCTTCTACATGAAATACTTACTGAAATTTTAGGAAAAACATTAAAATTGCTTTCACTGGTTTTCAAACTGCACCTATTTTTAGATGTTTTTGCACGTACTTCATATTTTTTTGTATTGTGGTTTGTAGATTTGAAATATTTTTTGAAATATTGTCCATTTTTTTAAGTACCCGTATCGAATCTGGAGGGAATATGTGATATTGCTTGAGTTAGCAACCTGCAAAATTATGTTTAAGGCCATTTTTCAGTGTTGGCCCTTAAGTCAAGGGTAGATAACAATTTACATCTCATTTTTTTTTTTCGTGAAAATTAACATGATTATCTCAAATTTGATAAAAGATTGCTAACACCTATACGCACTGACGCAGTGGTTTGCATTTCATGAATACTTGAAAGCTGTACCTACCCAAAGGAAAAAAAACTACTAAAGAAAAAAATATGTCTTTTCAAAATTTTGTTAAATATTTTTTTGTGATAATCGTGCAACATTAATAAATTATTTATATATGACATTTTTACACTTCTTAGTAAGATAATGAAACTACCATTTTAAAATATTCAATGCACAATTAATATCCGAACTTGAAAAACTAGGCACAGCCTACTTTTGGTCATAGATTAACGCACGCCATTGTCACTATCTGTATATTGAAAGATACTATACCTCGACCTGTATATATAAATACATCAATATCTTTTAACAAACAAAAAAACCTAAATACTTATAGATTGTGAATTAAAAACATTATATTTAACATCCTAAATTATAAGAATCAAACAATTGAAATAGGCAAATTATTTACTGGAGCCTCGCTTAATTAAGTTTGTATTAAGATTGCTTGATTTATCTTATCTATATATAAAAATGAATGTTTTCTCTGTTTCCTCAACTTTCAGATAAATTAATCCACTGGTTTCGCTAAAAATAACACATGTGTTTATTAGTACCAGGAAGGTTTAGAGAGTAGTTTGAATGAAATCAAATATGTAAAACTGTTGCTATAACGTTTTAAAATTAGTATGAAAAAGATTGAACCCGCCATGTTGTATTGAGATTAGCCCATAGATAAATCACTCTGGTTAGCCACAGATTAAATATTCAATTGAAGAACGTTTGTTTTGGGAGAATATTTTCCAAATGGAAAACATAAATAGGTACCTACTTATGAACTTTATTATTTTTCAAATGAATGTGTCTTTGCTTCTTTGTTTACAGATAGTAATTGTCGTTACAATGTATTACTTTCGCTATTAAATCAATTATGGCACCCGAACGACAAGCACGAATTCACAACTTTATAACGTTATTCCAAAAAAAAACGAGTAAGACCGGGTACACATCAGCTAGTTTGTAATTAAAAATTCAACTTTTAAATGTGAATAATGTAAAGAAATTTAAGCCTGTCATTAATTGGAAAATCACCGTATATTACATATATATCAATGTATACTTACATAAACGTATAAACTAACTAGCGATCTAATTTCCCGCACTTTGAATAACTAAGCATTAGAAATACTTTTTTGTGGTTTGGAATTTCACTTTGCTGTTTAGAAAAGGCATATTCATTCATTGATTTCATTTATTTTTATTGTGTAATTTTATTCTGTTTAAATTGAATAACTAAATCTAGCTTTATACTCTCTCCATATGGATATTATATCGGGACCCATATGGAAATCATATCGAAACCCACATGGAAAAACACGATCGTTATTTTCATACCTACGATTTCATGCAGATTTTCCGAAATCATTGGGATTAAAGGAGAAATAATATTTTTGAATGGTACTTAATCATCAAAGAATAGCAACACCTTTAGGATAACCATATATTATATGGAATTATCAAATTGTTTAAAAATAGTAATAAAAATATACACGAAATTCATAATACCGAACAAAAACCAATAATAAACACAGTATATTATACCAAAAATCTTTTTAAAAATAGTTGAAAATACATTCTGAAATAAAAACGCAACATTTTTACGTAATACGTAAAATATAATATAATAAGAGCTGTCAAATATTGCGCACCAAGCTGGATAGAAATAGGTACCAAAAATACCTATTTTCCTTACTGAATTCATATGGAAATTGGAATTGGAATATGGAATCTGTACGAATAAAAATATCGTGTAAAATGCTCGTTACATCCAAAACTGCAATCCAAATTCTGCAGCTTCAAATATACCTCTTAGTGGACTGTAACATAGGCTAGATGAAGGTTAAAAAGGAACAAGTATTAATCAAGCACTTACCGAATAATTTCCATACGAACGAATAACCTGCTAACACGATAGTAGTTTTGTTTCTGGTCAAGCGAGATCACATACTTCAAACTGTCACATTATAGTTTTAACTTTAAAAAAACAGTAGCGTTGGTTAGGAAAAGTAGGGACTGGATAATAAATAGCAATTAAGGTAGAAACCAAACACGTTATCATTTCAGAACCTAACTACGCCCAAATTTACATATTTACAGTTCAGCAGAATACTGAGTGTTTCCTTGGGCTTAAAAATGAATGCAACTTAGCACACTTAAAGATTGAAAGGATTAGTACCGTGTGTGAAACGCTGAAATCAAATGAAAATATTCATCAATCGGGTGAATAATTCCCGCCTATAAGGGGACGGAGATTCAGTACGGAAGCTACCAGGGGGGGAGAAGTGGTAGGAGTAGAGTAGAGAGTAGAGATCACAGAGCAACAGAGAATTATGATCTGACAGAATATTGTTTCAGCGGCCCGCTCGTCTGATTATGCAAATTGAAGTCAGTTAGACACACAAATCTGACTTTGTTTAGCCGGAGGCTGGGCTGGCTTGGAGCCGACATCAAACTTTCCGGCAAGACTAATGTTTGATTTTATATCTCGGGAGATTTATATTGTTTTCGGATTGGGTGTCGTACTTGAAAACATATTTAATGAAATGGATCATCAAATATTACAGTTTCTGAGAAAATGGTTCAGATATAATATCTTTGAAAAGCTGACCCCTTTAATATATTTGATAAGTTTTCGTTATATCGAATGCCATCCGTTGGTACTAAGACCCCGGGGTAAATAAAGTTGCCTCACACCAAGCGGATATATCAACAAACGGGTTGGAATTCCACCACACCGCCTAGATTCGATTTGATGTAACACCCTGCTAGAAGTATATTAAAGCGGAGCCCTCTAGCGGAAATTTTAAGTTTGTTTTTTTACGAAAGAGCCCTGTGTGCATGATGATTGCTGCAAGAGCCCAGCGGTTAGATCCGAAAGATCCGGGAGTTCATCTACCGATCGGAGTGATAACGCGTGTTTTTTTTTCCTAACAATGTGATGATTTACAACTTTGTTTTAATAGCCAACATAAAAAATAGACACTTTGCAGGTTGCTAACTCAAGAAATATTACTAATTTATTTATAAGTAAAAACAAATACGGTCAATTAGAAAAAATATAAGGCTTCAAAATGCCATAATCGTTAAACTGTAATCTTTTAAATTCTATGTGAAATACGTACTGGAATATTGAATAAAACATTCAAAACGGCTTCCACTGGTTTTTAAACTGCACCATTTATCAGACATGTATTTCATGGAATTTATGGAGGATTTTTCTCTTTTGAAAACGTATACATTTTCCTGACTACTTGTATGTAGAAGTTACAGATAAATTATTTGTAGTATTTTTTAAGTTAGCAACCCGAAATGTAATTTTAAGGGCGTTTTTGAGTGCTGATGACTGCTGGCTTTATTAAATTTGATTTTTTTTTAAATTTATTTATATTTATTAAAATATGTTTATTATTTCATTAATCTATATATTTATTATTAATTATTATTTAATTTAATAATTATTAAATTAATAAATTCAGAAATTAAATTAATAAATAAAGCAATTAAATTAATAAATAAATGAATTAAATTAATATATGAATAAATTAATTAAATTATTAGTTAATTTATGTATCTATTTATTATTAATTAATTAAATTAATGTATAAATAAATAAATAAAATTATTAATTAATTTATGTATGTATTTAATACTATTTATTATTTTATTAATTTAAGTGAATATTTATTGTTATTTATTATTTAATTAATTTATTATTTAATTAATTTATTATTTAATTAATTTATTATTTAATTAATTTATTATTTAATTAATTTATTATTTTATTAATTTAAGTGAATATTTATTGTTATTTATTATTTAATTAATTTATTATTTAATTAATTTATTATTTAATTAATTTATTATTTAATTAATTTATTATTTAATTAATTTATTATTTAATTAATTTATTATTTAATTAATTTATTATTTAATTAATTTATTATTTAATTAATTTATTATTTAATTAATTTATTATTTAATTAATTTATTATTTAACTAATTTATTATTTAATTAATTTATTATTTAATTAATTTATTATTTAATTAATTTATTATTTAATTAATTTATTTGATTTACACTTATTTAATTGATTCATACAAATTGATAAGCGTATATTTTTTGTAAAAGTTTTTCATGAAAAACAGCATTTAATAATGATTTATAACATTAATTTTATTTAATTTTGTCAACCTAAGACCGCTCGTAATTGATAAAATGTATAAGGGAACATTTAAACGATAGTTTAACCATTTTCTGTATCTACATAAAATACTAATTGTTTTACGCCAATGCACTTGAGGATTTCTCGCTGTCTTCCTGTTACAGAACCACAATTAATTGCACGTCGAAACTGTGATTGATTATCCCACTGTTATGTTAAGTAACTATATTTATCTGCCTGAATGATCTTCATTCGACGG
Organism: Halesus radiatus; assembly: GCA_022606495.2. NCBI lineage: Eukaryota > Metazoa > Arthropoda > Insecta > Trichoptera > Limnephilidae > Halesus > Halesus radiatus. Next base: position 128,164 of record JAHDVE020005666.1, read on the forward strand.
TTCCACCCCTCCTATATAAATGCAAAATTATGAACTTGTACTGGCGTATATTAATATTAAATAAACAGCCTTTAAGGCTCTCGACTCCCTGTCACATCTATCATTAGTTGGCAAGATACCGAATCGCTTTAATATCTTGTAGTGTTTTGAGTTATTTGCAGTGATTGATGTTTACTTTGCGTTATTGCATTAAATGGAATATCAAACATGGCGCTCTTGAGATAACCTGCTGCTCAGCTATTTAAGCTCTCAACATACCAGCTTTTGTAACGCACGCGGCATCACGAAAATATTTTAACCTTATAATCATTAAACAAGTGTATCAAAATTATTTATTTATTAACGCCCTTCATTAAAATAATGACTTATTCGTACTGCTGACGAGAATTAATCGTTTTGACGAATCACCCGATTAGCATGAACGGTCGTTCTTCCCAACTTTTCGATGATCAATCTGGGTTACCGATCAGCCAAGTGTTTTGTCAAGTATTGGCTCTGTGTTTTTTTTGTCTATGGAGGTGCCCGTCCACTATAAAATGGTGTCCGCCCACTTTCATATACGATAAAATAGTAGCGGACATTTAAAAAATATTAAGTAAAAACTTAATAAAATTAATAAGAATTATTTAAAATTATATTTATTGTGAATACATATAATTTGCATTAAAAACTAATACATAAACCAACATTTTATTCTTCACTAACGTGTGTATTAAAAATATGTTGAATGTGTTAGCTTGATTTTTGATAATGCACCAAAGCACATTGTTCGTATCGTACATTTGACATTTCTCGATAATTGAAAAAAACAAGACAAAACGTAGCTCATAATTACCAAAATAATTTGGGATCTCTTAATTTTTATTTAAAACGATGAAAAACGTGTTTTGACATTTGAAAATGGAAATAAATCTTTGTCAATCAATATTTGAATCGCGTAAAATAGATCGTAAACTAATAATGATATATGACATATCGGTGACGTTTGTTCAGCCTGTTAACACTTTTTTTATAACTAGTCTTCCGCTAAGGGGAACTTGATCCACAAAAATCGATATCCTAAATTGATCCTAAATTTGATCAAAATTTTTTTTCAATTTGAGTTGGTAGCGCGTCGGGTTTCCACCCTAGAGTCGTGAGTTCAATTCATCGGCTGGCTAAGTCCTCCATCACGACACAAACAACATTTTCCGATTAGTGAGAAGGGAGTAAGAGATTTGTAAATATTGTTAGCTTGTTCGTAACCTAGTAATGTTTATCTTTCATTAAAAAAAAATTATAGGGAAAATCCATAAAACATGGTATATTATTTTTTTTGCTGTTAAAGTAATAATTCAAAGCTGCGAAGCTTATGATAGAAACATACGTGATAAAAAGTGTAGCCTTGAGCCGAAAATTCTAGACAGAAAAAGCTGTACAAATTTCATGATATCAAAGCTCACCGTTGGAGAGAATTCAACTAGTCTAATTAACAGCATCTCTTCTTTACAGTTGACATACGTTGGTTTTTATGTTTCTGTATTCAAATGCTCTTGTTTTTATCGACATTCCACTCGTATCAAAAGGATTTCACAACATTGTTTAATATTGTGCTTTTTATATATATCTTCCACAACCTACTCGAAAAGCAATTACGCAACTCTTCCTCAAGTCCTCTTGATATTTAACCGTTCATTAATTAAGGTTGTTACATAGTTGCGTGGCACGTCTTGACGGAGGTTCTACAATCTACGGCGCACAATCAGCCGTCATACTTTCATACAAGTTAGTTGTGTTTTGTAGAGGCCCGCCCATCAATCCATCTATGTAGCTGCTAACGAAGCAACGAGGGATGCTAACGAGGAACCAGTTCCAGTGTCAAGCAAATAAACCTCGAACAGGCAAACGGACACGGGTTTGTAGCGTATTAAATCAACTACCATTATGTGCTACTTCTTGCCGATGAAGGGAGAAAACTTCTGGCAAATAGAGCCCTTGCAAACGCAGCGGTTATACTCGATTCCGAGGTACACTCAGGAGGCTAACTCAAACACTGTTAATTTGTAGTTTTAACATTTACAAATGGTCGGCATATTTCTATCACGTTTTAATTTACTGTTTTAAATTTTTGATAACTTTTTACAGCTAGCTTCTCGCTTGAATTAATAGTTTTCTTTTAGTAGAGTTGCATGCGAAACTCTGTTTTAATATCTTTTTCCTGACGTCATTGTAAAATATGATTAGTTGTAAAATGGGAACAAGGAAGATGGAAGTCTTGTTTTGTGACTGATGAATCAATGCTGAGGTAGACATGCCACGATCAAGTGAATCAAATTCTTATATCGGGCCATGTCAAGAGTCAAAATAACAGAAGAATATGTAGCCAAGCGTACCTTTACGATGTCAAGCCACTCGGAGGGGGCTGTATAGCCAAGCACTATAATCAGGATACATTGTATTTATACGCGGGTCAAATTCATCCCCTGACAACTTTTGAAAGATCATCGGTGAATTAGTAAATTATCTAATATATTGTTATAGTGTACAAATAAACAATATGAAGAGATACCTCCTTAATTATAAGAAATCCTATACTGTAATAATTAGAAGTACCTTTATATGAAACGATGTATGAAAATTAAGCAAGGAGTGTGTACCAAGACCGAGTTGTTTGGCGATTCATCCTCTCTGCCTAACCCTGCGGAGAAACGGCGTGATGGTTAGTTAGTTTGTTTGTTAAAGTGTGTCATGTTAAACAGAAAAAGCGGTGCAAATTTTGGGATATCAGGAATGTTTGGTTCTTCAGATATCATCCGAAAGGATTATCAGCTTTATAGTAAAGATCTTCAATTAGATTCCCAACTCTCCGAGTCGTGTAGTTGAACTAACATTGCAAGCAACCCCACTTTGGGGAATGTTGTGAGGCTAGTTGGGAAGCGGGTATGGGTAACGCCGCTCCGCCCGGGAACCATTTATTGGATAATCAACACCTCTGCCATAGGTCACTCCAAGTGGTTCGCTACGTTTGGTGACCTAGCAGGGGTACCCGGCTTCATGGGGTGAGGTTAGTCCAAGTATTAGTGGCTGATGCGTCTATCTACCAACTGCATGGCGGGTCGGATCGGGAATGGCCGGCGTAGGGAGACTCTTTGGCCTTTCTGGCCGGATTATCTCTACCCATCATCGCTTTGCACTACAGTGGGAGGAATGGATTCATACGTCCGTCACTCCTGGACGCACTAACCCCCAGATTCCTACCTACCCCTCATACCTTTTTCTTTCCCAGAACTACCTTACCTTAAAAACTATGGAGTTATGTGTGGGGTTAATGTTTGAAAAAAAGTTAAGTCGGACAGTACAGGGGAAGAGTAACGTTGTTAATTTTTTTAAGTATTTTGATTCAGTTACTAAACAGAACTAAAGCCATTTCTAGAAATATAACGTTTCGATCTGAATTATCTCCTCAAGAAGATGCTAGGAGAATCTTTCACTTTAGAAAAACTCAAAAGTTGGCATATTAGAAAAAAAATCATAAGTAATCGTACTTTTCATTGTGATTTATATTCGTATTTGAAGATCAGTTTAATCATGGTCTTGCTCCAGTTGTATATTCGTGGGTTAAGAATTTTCGCCAATCGGGAACTTTAATTTGACATTACTCAAAATATTCAACCTTCGAGGAGAAGTTCTTAAAGCATTTTCGCTTGATACCTGACCTACAATGATAAAGAGTGGATAAGTGCTACAAACTGAGTTTAACCTCGTTATTTAAAACACTGGAATGAATGCGAAAATTCCCATTCTCTCCTTCGGTGTTTTATGGTCACATCATCAAAGGGGAATAATACAATGCTGGGTATTAAGTTACTGGACGGGTGCTGTATAGATAAGATCTAGTTCAAGGTAACCAACCACCTTATTCCTTGTTCCAAAGTCCTTGTTCAACTAGATTATGTACCCTATATTGTTGCCTTACTTAATACGACCTGAATATCAACTTAAAATATTCACTTCCATTAGATATAATATTTGAGGACTTTCATTTTCATATTCGATCGTCGTTTAGACCGTTTAGGGAAAAACGTATATTTAGACATTTAGTGTCGTATTTTAGACAATTTAATAGTATGTAAATACGTGAAATAATAATAATAATAATAATTTGTTGACACCATCCAGCAGCGATTTCGTATCAAAAATATATTTTGTGGTGGGGGAACCTCGGAGAGGGATTGTTTATCAATTCGAAATAATGATAATATTATTACGCAATACGACGGACAATTTATTAAAGCAATTTAAAGCTTTTTTTTTTTACTGACCGGTTTTTTATCAGAGGTAGTAAACTACTATTTTATAAAATTTATATAAAATCATAGTTTACAACCCCTGATACCCCCAAAAAATGCATATATACCGTAGTTTAAGAAAAAATGTACCATTCTAAAGGTTAACCTGATAGGCTGAAAACTGGCAGGTTAAAAAATAAAAAGGGGAGTTTTTTTTTTAAATTCTTTAATTATAAATCATTATAATAAAATTCCACCACGAATTGTCAGTATCATAAATAGAAACGTATTTTCATCAAAAGGTATGTAGTCACTTCGTGGCGTCATTATTAACAAATTAATATGAATAACTTTGTTTTCAACACATTTTTCACAAGTAATCCGTTTAGTAATTCATCCTCTTTTATAAGAAATATAAATTATTTTTAAAGTTTCATATGATGGAGGCTGTTACCTGAATCATAGGGGAAGAGGGACGTCTAAGAGGGATCATTTATTAATTCGAAATAATGATAAAATTATTACGCAATACGATAAACGCAATGTATTTTAAGAGAAAAATATGTATCATATATATATTTTTTTAATTATACATAGTCTTAACATTTATCAAAATCAAATTAGAAATAATACTTTTTCAAAATTTAAAGTCATTTAAAAATTGAAGAAAGATAATTACAATATTTTCCCTGTGCGTTTAATTTAATAAACTTAACTAACTAACTAACCATCACGCCGTTTCACCGCAGGGGTGGGCAGAGAGGACGGACCGGCAAACAATACGATCTTGGCACACACTTCTTGCTTCATTCATATTCATACATCGTATCATACATTCTCTTCTATTATTCCGACTTCTGACATGGCCCGACTCAGGTATTTGATTCACTTGATCGTGCCATGTCTTCCTCGGGCGTCCCCGGCTTCTTCTTCCATTCACATTCGAGTCATACATTCTTCTTACACTCCTTTCTTCGTTCATTCGCTCCACATGCCCAAACCATCTAAGCGTCCCTTTCTTAATCTTACTCATTACGCTTACATCAGCCTTGCATTCTTTACGAATTTCAATATTTTTCACACGATCATATATAATTTTACCACACATTCGTCTCAGAGATCTCTTTTCTACGGCATTCAGTTTACTTTCATCCGTCCTCTGCCTATTTAATTTTATTCAAATCAACTAAATTGTATTTAATTAATTTGTGCTGTTTTACAATTAATTCATTTAAAAATAATATATGGTATATTTTCGCACGTTCCAGAGTGGAACATACTCTCAGTATTGCCCTGGTGAAAGACCACTATTCAGAATTTAAACGTTGCTTGAAATGACTTTTAGCCGTGTTTGGTGACCAGATCTGAATAGCCGGGTATTTCCCACCTTCCTCCTCCCCTTCTCCTTCCTCTTCCCCTTCTCCTTCCCCTTCCCAATTTCTTCAGCCTCACAAAATTCCTCAATTGGGGATGCCATAGTCTCACTGCCTCCAGACGGTTGGGAGCAGTTGGGACTCTTGTGCGGTATCCATATAAAAATAAAAATAAATTAAAAATTCCATGCCTCACTGCCATACATCGGGGTTGGTATCAGCACCTCATTGTGGACTGCTAGCTTCGCTTCTTTGGACAACTTTTTGTTAACCACAACCGCGTTCAGTCCTCCATTAATGGAGTTGTCTAATCGGCGTGTAAAAAAAAAATTGTTTTTACGAAATTTTGAAGAACAACCTTGAAAGTATTTTTGAGGATATTAAAAATTCTTGAATGCTATGTAAAACATACGTAGGACGATCAGAAAAACGTCATATTTCTGATATGATTTTGATAAATAATAATAATAATAATAAATGTTTATTCCGGTATAAATGCCAATGTGAATTGAGAATATATATTTCTATATTTATCAATTATTTAAAAAAAATAACTCTTTATCTCTTATTAATAATAAAAACAATTTCTATATAAATTTTCTAACATAAAATTAATATTTGACATTAAATAATAATTTTTCCTTTTATTTAATTACTTACCTACTTTCATCAGTTATTGTCATTTTTTATGTTTGTAATTTGTCTATTCTTATATCATTATCTTCTATTTTATCATTTGTCTATACTTGTCGTTATGTTGAGTGTACTGTAGTCTATGTATTCCTGATGAGGAAAGCATCGCTTTCGAATCATGTTGATATGTATATATGAATAAAGTAGAGAATATAAAGTAATTTTTAATTCATTTATGAAAATATATTGACCTGAGATAACCACCATGTTAAAAATACCCCTTGATTCTAGAAAACATAGTATCATGTTAGTTATAAGCGCCTTTGGGGTGATTTTTCACAAAAACGGCGCTATCCAAATCATCCAATTATTATTATTATTATAAAATCTGTCAGATTAAATATTAATCTAGAAATATTCCCGCTTGACAATGAATACAAAGAGAAATCTTGGTATTCTCTCTTTCCAAAACTGTTTACAAAAATGATCATATGTCTGACCATAAAAGAGAAGAAGAGAAGGTGGAACGAGTTTTATGAGAACGCGAGGAGGTGTTATTTGGTGACACCGATCGCATAACGATATTTAATGGCTATTGTTGTTTATTGACGAATACAGACAACACTACGTGACCATTCCAAACCACAAAAAAAAGTGTATAAAAATGTGTAAAACACAAGGCTTATACGTCCACCTTTACGCAATTCGTTACAGTATTGTACGTACAAAAAATGTTTTAAAAAAAAATACATACTCGTAGTACCTACATGTTTATCATGAAAAGCGTAAGTGAATCCCCATTTGCAAAACTTCGTTACAAATGTCAAACCGAATGGAATATTCCCGCGGCCTACACAGTGAAAATAAAATTGTTACGTTCCCAAATAAAGTGTGCCTTAAATTTGAACGTTAGGTAAATATTCAAAGAAGACATGTGTATGAAATACCTACGCTAAAGTGAATTATTTACATAAAAATTTCATCCTTCAGCATTGCCCCGGAATACTCCGAACTTGTATATCAAAAGCGAACTCGCGAGGTGGAGTTTTCAAACTGTCACTTAATTCAGGCTTAGAACGGGACAGGTATACTTGGGAAGTGTAAGCACAAAATTATGTTCTTTAATATGCTGTAAGCATGGGAAAAATGTGCGGGTACTCCTTAAGGCGAGAGTTTATTCAGATGGGATCCAAACAGATAGAAGGATACCTTGAATGCAGAGGGGTAGCAACCAACTCTGCCCCCGGGGCAACCTTGTAAACTACAAACATCTCTATTTAAACGCGAATACAGATGATCAATAAATTACAAACAGAATATCTTCCTAACCTTCCCATTGCCAAGAAAGGCACTCAAAACTCTTAAATTACTTCCTTCGTGTATTTTTTTAAAAAAGAGACTTTATAGAGTTGTTTTTTTTTTGTATTCCTACAAAACAAATGATCAACCATTAAAAAAAACGAAAGTGCTAGATTATAACAATAAAAACGTATATTTTTTATATGTAGGTATCATTTCTTACCACAAATAAAATTTCTTGCATTCTAGAACCATGCCACACGTTTACACCATTCTACTCCAACAGTGGCGAGTGATGCGCGCCATCTCACTCGCTCGTGCTGTTACCATTAGGGGTTAAGTAATTGATCGCTGAACCGCCAGCAGGTAGCAAATGTTTTTACACGTGGTAAATCAATAATAATAATAATATATATATTGTAATTAAATTTAACTATATCTAAAATAACTGTATGATTTAATAATGCAAGTGTACAGTGGTTTATAAAGTAAAATAGAAAATAATATAATAACAGTTATAGTTAAAGTTTCGCATAATCCGCCTCACTAGGCTAGCCTAGTGTGTTGAGGCAGTAATTTCGCAAATTATTTTATAGTTTTAAAATACCTATGAATATACACTTATATTAAGATATGCTTCGTAAATCGTTGAATCAATAATTTAGAATTTGGGTGAGTGCTCCGGTAAATGCCCTATCATTACTTTTAATCCATTTTTTTACATTGTGTTTGAAAATTTTTTGTGAATCAAATTTTTTTATGCTAACCGGAAGAATGTTGTAAATTCTTGTCGCATAGTACCTAAAATTCCGTTGCCCAAAAGTAGTATGAATTACAGGAATTTGGAGTAAATCTTTGTTGACATTTCTAGGCACTTTGCGTTATTGCATTAAATGGAATATCATACAATAGATACCCAAATAGTGATAATGTGTATGAGGTAACTTAGTCATACATTATGGCAACGCAAGTTTGTTTAGATTCTTCGCATGCGGAAGGTTAATAAAGGAATATAAAAAATACCTATTTTTTGGTAAAATTTCTACTGAAAATATTGACAAATAATGCACCTTCTTGACTAATTTTTAAAAAACTATGTATATATATATTTATTTTCCAAAACTCCACAGCTCATCATTGGAATTACTTTATGTAATAAAAGTAGTTGGGTTGAGCTATGAATGTAAAACAGATGAAAGCGTACTAACTGCTGACAAGTTGCTCCCAGTGGCTTAGCGGGTACAAGTTTCTATTGTATGTAATTAATATTATAAAGTAAAATTTATTTATAAAAATTAATCAAAAATAAAAAAAGAAAGCTAGAGAGAACCGTTCAATTATTTTTACTGCCTCAGTAGGCATATTTTCTGTTTCTTGATTAAAACGATATTTTTATATCAGTTTCTAATTGTAATGACCTCAGTTTACATCTCTACAAATATGTAAATAATGCTGGAAGATACTCTAAGTATCGCCCTGGTGAAAGACCACAATTCAGAATTGAAACGTTGCTTGAAATGGCTTTTATCCGTGTTTGGTGACTAGATCTGAATAGCCAGGTATTTCCCCACCTTCCTCTTCCTCTTCTCCTTACCCTCCCCAATACCTTCAGCCTCACAACATTCCCCAATTGGGGATGCCATAGTCTCACTGGCTCCAGACGGTTGGGAGCAGTTGAGACTCTTGTGCGCGTTTCATGTAAAAAAAAAAAAAAAATTACGTGAATTTTTCAAGATATAATCATATTTTGTGTGCTTTAATGCCCTGGCACGAGCCATTTCGAGCCCCAGGCTCCGGGGAATAGCCCGGGCTGACCAAACGATCACTACGCCACTGTTTAAATCTACTTACTACTTAACTCTTCAATAAGGTAACCGTCCGTAGTGCTATATCCACAATCTCTACATTCCCAGACGGACGCAACCTCAACAAAATGGTCGAAACATCTTATCACCCATGAAAATTTTATTTTGAAAACACTCAGCCCTTTTTTACAAGGTTCCGGGGAAGTTGTTCTGGATGAAAGTACTGGGAGTCCCTGCAGCTGACAATTTATAACAGGCAGAATATTTAATACAAACGTAATTCTTGTGGAGGATTTATGTTTCGGTATTTTGTTCAAATGTAATTCGTTTTTTTCTCCCAACGTCACGCGAGATTTATTGCGTGAACCAACATGTTTGTAAGGATTTCTGTAGTATATTATTATTTGAATTCACGTGCTGTACGATATTGTTCCATAATTCTCTCATTTTTTGCGTTCATAAAGTTTGACAAACAATAACTTCCGAGTGAAAAAGTGTGTTTTTTTATTAAATCATATTAAATTCGTATTATGCAAATGAACGTGGAAAGATTTTTTTTACATAAATGCTACTTTTTCTAGAACATTTTTCAAAAACTAAGTATAAAGTAGAAATCCGTGTATTTAGAAAAAGGACCACCTTCTCAAAACTGTCTTACAATTCGAGAAACTTTTACCGTATTGTAAAATTTTTATGTACAGTGCCAGGGAATATTTCTCCATCTTCGTGTGCCAACTGTGGTTAGAGGTGCATATATGTGGAGATAATCTTCTCTACCCAGTGAGCAGGCTGTCTATTGCTACTTTAGGGCTTTTATTTATTTATATTTCAAAGAATTGTAAACTGTGTTTTATGTGCTAGCGCCACTTGCTGATGGCAATCTTATAATTAAGTCAGCTCACTAAGGTAATGGGGGGTATAAAATGGAATTTGGGCGGAGACGGAGGAAGTCGGTGCTGGGGTCCAGGGGCCGAGGTTGCATATAGAGGGATTCGAGTTAGATTCTAATTTGGAGTAAAATGTTTTGGCTAAATCTATTATGTTTTCGGAATGGAGGAATTGAAACTTTAACCTTAAATGCAAATTGTGTTATACAATTAATCTCCAGTAAGACACAATTCTCTATGATTATCTTTAACATCATAATCGTCAGTAACGACCATTAGATGTAATATAATAATTTGAAGGAATTAAAAAAAAAAAGCATTTTAACTGGAATTTGAAAATATTGCTCTGTTCTCAATGCACACCACGATGTACGAATTTTTTTGTATCAATTTTCTTAATTTCATTGGGTTTTCCATGACCTGGTAAAATAATGATTTTAAATAAAAAATAAGCATCAAATAAAAAACTTTCAATGGCATCTCTATACATTGCAGATATTTGACTCTGCTACAGCATATTGACAGATTCGACTAACTTACACGGTTCTCCCATAACTACTATTGTCCGTGTAGCAATGGTGGGAATTTATGGCCGAGTGTAGGCTGTGTGTAGTTTTTTTATGAACTTTTCTATTCAAACTGTCAGAATTTTTCGGAACTTAAATCAAAATATTTTATTTATTTTACAAATATTTACGTAATTTAAATTCTACGGTGTATTAGTTAGTAGTGGGGAATACTCATAAAACGCGTACTCACGGATAGCGGCACAGCAAAAAGTATATTTTCATGCTAGTCTTTAACCTAGCGGTAGTGTTTGAAACAAAAAATGAATTTATGAAAAGGGTAAAACATTTAATGGAGGGATAACATTACGCCCTTAATATCAAAACGTACATTTTATGATTTGTCTCACAATTATTACCAGTGCAATTTTACTATTTCATATTTTTTAATGCAAGCGGTATGGGTATCAGTGGCTTTGCGTCATGTATCCCGCTAAAAAACTAGTTTGGGGATGGCAGATGTATTAACGTATAAATTATTATTTCCTTAATACGTATTTTATTAAATTTCAAAATAACAAGAAAATGTGACAAACAAATGGGAATAAAAACTAAGAAAAAAGTTCTAAGGAACTACATTTTAGTACTTTGCCAACAGGCGCTTTTAACATTGGGAAAAAAGTTAGTTAAAGTAGATCAATATATATGGACATATATAAGAAATTCTACCTAAAGTTATAAAATATATAAAAATAATATTTTAGATAGAAATGGTTTGTATTAGAGATAATTGAAAGTCTAATAAGTACAAATCATTTCTTTCAGCAAGCCAAATCCACAATTACTCTTACATTTCTACATGCTTCAATTTGAGACGTTTGGTGTCATGTAGTCTAACGTTATTTGTCCATATCTATTTATATGTGTGTGTATGATTGGTCCTTCATTAAGTTAAAACGAGTATAATAATTACGCTTTAATAAAATTTACTACCACAGAATTGCTCTTCCCGAAAGAATTTTGAGACTGATAAAAGTATGGAATATTATACCTTTGTTCGTGTAAACGTTAATGAGATAATAATTTAACCGAATTCTGCGCTTATTGAAAATGATTCATATTTGTTTTACAGGAAAATCCCCGCTCTGTAATTCCATACTTTATGAGAATATATCAAATTCCGCTAATGATAAATAAATTATTCGAATTGTACATATTGGATCATAGAAATTCAATTTACATAATCTACTAACAATTGCTCTCAGTCATTCACAAACTTTATTTATAAGTCCTACTTGAAAAAACAATCAATAATATCACCTTTTTTTATATGAATACCGCACAAAAGTCACAACTGCTCCCAACCGTCTGGAGCCAGTGAGACTATGGCATCCCCAATTGTGGAATGTTGTGAGGCTGATGGTATTGAGGACAGGGAGGAGAAGGGGAAGAGGAAGGTGGGGAAAAATACCTGACTATTCAGATCTGGTCACCAAACACGGCTAAAAGCCATTTCAATCAACGTTTCAATTCTGAATGGTGGTCTTTTACCAGGGCGATACTGAGAGTATCTTCCACTCTGGAACGTGCACAAATATACTATATATTATTTTCACACTATTTGAACACCTAAATAAACATAATCTCTAACCAGTTCAATATTTTCACATTTAGTTACAACTAAAAGTATAAAAAAAAATTGTCGAAGAGAAACCATGTATCGATGTAAAACGATTGTGACATAAAAAAGTTCATAAATGTATGGAAAAAAATAACATTATTATTTTTTTAATGACTATTTTTTCATAGGATAGGCACAACTTTTCAGCCTGTATGAACTACACGCCACTGCCGTATCGATACTATGGCGAAACAAATCTAAAAGCTTACTTACTTCTAATATCGTATAAATTAAGCGGTGCGAAGTCAAAATATTAATGACAGTCATTATTTTTAGAAAACTATTGTACTGTATCCAGCAAACGCTTTATTTATGAGACACAGAATTTGCTTTTGTTCGAGTTCATTCATCCTTTGATATGTGATGACAACACTGCACTTAGGATGAAATATCACCAAATTGCGATATATAAATGTATTGTTATCATTATTATAAACAGGATGTTAGTTCCAGCAGATCCCTTACCCTTGACAAATAATGCTTATTTGTCAAGAGAAATAGAAGATGTGTATTCTGTCTAATGGCTAAAGGAAGTAAAGGACTAAAATCACTCCAAGACGTCACGTGGTAATGGCAACTCCTTGGGGAGGATAAAAATAAGAATACACACAAGGGGAATCTCGGAGGGGTAGAATATCATATGTATAAGTCGCATCGTACACATTGTACAATGCACCCTTATGAACATGACGAACATTGTAGATACAATGCACGTACAGTACAAAACCTTTAACATATAAGTGCTACGCTATTTTACATTGTATCTTGTCCTGGATCTTGTTCGCATTCGTCTTCCTAGTATCGACCAATTCTCATTGTAGTATTTGCATATGGAATAAGGCAATGCGATGCTTTGTGTAACCTTGTTCTTGAGTGTACCGTATTCTTACATTATCTACCGCTGTTCACATTATGAACTTTAACTCAAAAATACAAATTTAACATTTTTGTTTTAAGACCATCAATTTTTATTTATCTTAACTACGTTGTTCACATATGTAGATCTCCAGATACCTGTTCTAGAGATCCATAGCTTTAAAACTAACTACATACATTTTACAAACACTTTGTATTCCAACATTTATTATAATACCGACAATCATTATAAGAGAACGATGAAAATAACAACATTATTAAATAAATTACTTACATAAACTGAGAGAGAAATGAATTTCATTGCCGGTGCTGTCAACTGAGTTGGCACGTCTCTAATTATTTAAATATCTCTGTAAGTATTACAGCAAACACAGTTCATATTTTAGGGATTCCTCAGAAAAAGATTTTGTATTAGATAAAATAATTACTATGTAAATATATCGAACGCACAAGAAAAATATATTGTGGAAAAATCCGGTAAAAATTGACAATATATATGTATGTCTGCATGCGTTACTGACTTGCCGAGTACGGTAGTGAGCAAGAGGGGTACAGGGTTTCGTTCGCCGTGCCACGATGCGCGGTCTTCAGTAGTAGCTGGTGATCAGCCCGCAGTAATTAACGTATCATGTGTTTTATACGTGGCCGGTGTTTTTCCTCGGTTTCAGCAATTACACACAATATTTGACTTATACATGTATGTACGTATGTGCTATTAATAAAATGGTTTAAAATAGTAATAAATGAAAACTCCTAATTTTTATACAACTGAAAAACAACAAAACTTAAAACGTGTTCACTTTACACTGAGTGTACAGCACCGGATCTCGAGGGATTTTCTTGCACCGTAAGAGGGGGGTTAAACCATTTTAATAAAGAACCCTGAACTAGATTATAGATTTTTTGATGTAGGTACACAATCCAGTGTTTCCAGCATTTCCACCATGGTAGAAAAGAAAATAATTGCTTTTAAATAAATGTAATTCATGTAGTTACTACTCGTACTTGCATAAATGGAGAGGGATCTTGTCATTGTGGTTTGTCGTAAATGCAAGATTTGAATCGGCTTTGTTGGTCAGTCGAGTGGGCTTTATAAACAAAGTTGCCGACGCTTGTCTATTGAAAGTCCACATGTTTCCATTCGGATAGATACAAATTGTCGATTATCACCCTCGTCGATTTGACTCGATCTGGCGAGTCAGGATCAACTATGCACCGGTCATCGATATCAATTGAGCAATATTGACTAATAAATTAATATTGATCATATGTTTCAAAAAAAAATTCCTACTTTTTTGATGCCAACAATCACCTCGTGTTTCAGAGGAAGTCAATAATGATAATAACTACTATCTCCATTGGGTAAAGCTTTGAAAAGTTGGTTAGTAAGCCTTAATGGCTACCTACTTTTAACCTTAGTAATTCTTTTCATCATATTTGAACAGAACAATTAGTTAATTAATAACGCACGGTATTCTAACATACAGGTAGGTATTTATATTACATTCCGAATGAGCTAGAATACTTCACTATTTATCAATAAAACTAATTGAAGCTTATTCAACAAATGTCCCATATAAATAAAAATCCTGTGGATATATCCAAGACACTATCTAATGATTCCAAATATATTCCAGTAGAATCTCGTAGTTATGATAAAAATGTAGCAGGCAAAAATATATGAGAATTAATTAATTGAGGTTGATATTGACAGTTCTTAGAAATCGAGGTATGATAACAAAATTACCGGACGGATTGGGGTAGCCGTAGCTCAGTGGATTAGAGCGCAGATCCCGGATAGACAATGAGGTACTGGGTTCGAGTCCCAGCTAGTGCCGTTACCTTTTTTTCAGTTCGGTTTCATGTTTTATTGTAGAGCTTCTAATATTATCTTTAACGATTAAGAATAATAAATGTTTCGTGTCTTACGTTATTGTTTTTCTGTGTGTATTATTTGTCTCTTCTTGTCATTATTTATTAGTATACTGTATATCCTGTTGTGGGAAGCTTCCCTTCCGAAGCATGTCGATCTTTAAATGTTAAATATATATTTTTTTTTTTAAATCATTGAAGATAACATCATCAACTCTCAGAAGGTCCAATATAGACCAAAAGGTCCTGAGTTCGAGTCCCGGCTGCTACTGTTATCTTTTTTTGTGTCTGTGTCTTTTCAGTTTTATGTTTCATTCTGAGAGTTGTTAATATTATCTTCAGTGATTATAAATATATTATAAAGAGGTTTTTAAGCTTCAATAAGTTATTACAAAAAAAAAAAAAAATTACATAGTGGTTTCAACAAAACGTTTATTATTCATTTGAAAATGACGCCAAAAAGTGAATTCAACTTTATTGAATTAGCCATTAATTTTCATTTTAGTTATTCCCTTTAGTAAAATTGCTGCCAATAAATATTTTAACATCGAGATTTAATTATAGAATCAAACCATACAAAGAAAATTAATCCATGCAACTGCAGATTGTAGAGGTTTATCTGTTCAATGTGGAACGATAATGATTGAATTTCGCACTATAATCTGCATGCTCTGACAGCCAGACGTAAACTGTCTGATGTATTGCTTTTACACAAAGTTATGCGTGCATCAATTGATGCACCAAAAATTTTATGCCAAAATAATATATAAATCATGAAAATCAACAAGGAGAATAAAATACATTTTCTTTATTAAATCCTAGTTATATCTATATTTTTTACTTTTACGAGATAATTATCCTAAATTCTACTAGATATTTTTTCTAGCGAGAGTCTAATCTAGAACAATTTTGTCTATATATTATATGACCGGATCTACATATGTGTGTCAGTGGACACGCTGGCATCGGTTGCCTACTGCCGACTGCTTACTTTCCACGCGGCTTCTCGATGTGTAAGATAAATACTCCCTTTGACTGCGACTGAGAGAACGAGCTGCGTCAAAGGGCGAATTCGGTGATCGCAGACGTGGGAGCTGGGAGCTCTCCAACACCCAACTTCTAACTACCGCAATGGGACGAGAAAACTGTGGACGGTATGTCGCACACTTGTCAACATTTTTTCAAAAAGAGTTATTGCTGTAGCTGCAAAAAACTTACACATTATTTCGAATTCTTACCAGACCTACGTATATGAAATTAACCAGAAAAGTTGCACAACATTTAACAAAGTGAAAGTACCTGAATAAATCTGAAGTAAATACAGTGATTGAACCTGTGAATAGCATGTCGCACAATGGTTAACATTTTGTAAACCCTAAAGTATTTTTGCATTCGTCCTTCTTTCAATTTTTCCAAATGCGCTAACGCATCTACTTGCTCCAAGTATTTATCGTTCAATATTTCCAACAATGCGAACGTAACTTACATAACACAACATGAATTACATCATTAATTAATTGAATACGCTGCAATTATTTATTTGGGTACACGACGAGTGGCGTTCATAGAGTTTTTTAATGAGGGTAAGCAGTAGGAAAAACAGTGAAATAATTGATATTTAAAAAACTTACCCCAACGTGATAAGTTTTTGCTAAGAATGGATAAGCTGCTGGTTTCACCCGATGTTTGTTGAGATTCCCCGCCACGTCAAATATCCAAATAACCACTTCATTTATAAAACGTCAATATTTATTTCGAACGCACAAATGCAAAAAAAAAGCCAACAAAGCTTGATAATTTTTTCGTTAGTAAAGTTATACTAATTAATAGGGATGCCAACAGATGGCACTGGTTGCTACATTTGTAATTTGTAACGATAGGCACGGTTTTTTGCGACACCCACACAAACGAGTCTTCTATTGAATGTGCAGTGCGCACACATTTTCACTTTGTGTATAGAATACCGTTAACATTTAAACATGACATTTTGCATACTTAGTTCCTGCTTTTGACGTGTTACAGTAAGGCGATCTGTGGGGCGCGCATGGCGCTTCGATTCATAACTGAAAATTCCCGCGTATTTTTTAAAGTATAATGCACACCTACGGTACAGATTGATATCACCATGGTGAAATTACACGGCCTCGCTTAAAAAATTGCTTAAGCACCCAAATGAATTAACTGCGGCGGGAAATAATCTACTAATAATAATAATAACAATTAATTTATTTATATGACGCAGTATTTTAATACGTCGAAGGTGAAGGGTGTAATTAATTATTCAGATTATGCGTACAAGAAGACTGTATTAGTTTATCTCTAAAATCGTTACTAATGCATTATCAGTCGATTTATTACAGCTGAATATTATAGATACTTATTCACGTGTTATCTTATTATTTCTATATATAGAGCATATTTTATGCTCGATAACAACTTAGGTAATTATTTAAAAAAATAATAATTTAAGTACATTTTTTTCCTAATAGTTTGTTTTTTTCTGATTTGATTTTAGTTATTTTTAGGCTTCAAAGAGTTATTTTTTATTCTTGAAGAAAAAAATCTAACACACAAACCATTTTCTATATTTATAAAAATAATTTAGAGTGTAACATGAATAAATATGAAGAAAAGCAAAACAAAATTAGGTCTCAGAGAGTTTTTATTTATTTATTTTTTTTAACGTAAGGAAAAAATCTAACACAAAAAATTTCTTACGCAAAAAAAATCATCTACAGTGGACCATGAATAAATATAACTAAAACGCAAAACAAAATGCATCATTCTTTTTGCGGAATTTGTCGCAGGAATAGGTATTGAAACCTAGCAAATTATAAAATAAATAATTTAAAGAAACGGAAAAATTCTCGTTCAAAAATCTTTACAGTTTCTGGAAAAAAATCACAAAGTTCGTACTAATTTGAATTAACACTGATTACCAAGGGGTTAAAGATTCATTCAATAAATGTCAAGAAGTCAAATAAAATAATTATTAACCAATAATCAGTATATACATTGGTACTTACGTATTTCTTTTTAAGGCATTTTTTCAAAATGATTTGATAAAATGGTTCGTCTAATAGTTTTACAAAAGAATTAAAGCCGAACAAAAACATAACATGACGCGAACAAGATAAAACGTAATAATTATAAGGCATTTGAGTGGGATATCATGTAAAATACGAGTATACATTCACCACTTAATTTTAACTTTATATTTTTAAGTTGTTCTAAATCCAACTAGTTTCAACATAAGCGTACTTTTTTCAGGTTCCATATAATACCACCCATTAGGCTGTTTGGCCCACAGTAAATATGGTTATATTTAGAGAATTTTTATAAATTTATCATAGCGCAAAGATAAATGCTCCAAAGAATTTTTCATAAACATATTACTATTTTACTTCAAAGGAATTCATAGAGCAATTTTTATGTTTGCAAAACTTTGAAAAGGTAACTTAAAATAAAAGCTCTCAAATATCACGCAAGGGGATTAGCGCATTTTTATGGTAATATACCTGCTCGAAGGCACTTTATACTCTCTACAGAGGTAAAACTTATGGAACCCATTAACCTTTTTAATACTTAGAAATAATAATACAGCTCATATAGTTTAAACGAAACATCATCATATCCTTTGTAGCTAACTAGCGTCATTGATCCCTCGGCACTGGGGCACAGTCGGGAAACACGGAAAACGCACCCCCAACATTTGTGCACGGTTGACGTTTGTCACATGAGAACGGGTCACTGTGTTCAACATCTCGGCTGTGGAATGATCTGCCAGCCTCTATGTTTCCTCCCTCTTACAACATGGGACTCTTCAAGAACCAGGATCACTCCTTCCTATCCTCTAAAAGATTCTCCACGCAGCATCCCCAAAGGGTATGTGGAGTTACTATGAAATAAAAAACATGACAAAAAATACATTTCATTATTTGTGCCATGGGTCTATGGTGCCTTCTGGTAGAACATCGTTTGGGAAAGAAAATGGGGGAGAAAATACAAAATTGATAGTAGTTAGATTTTATTTCGAATATACATTTATTATTAAATTCTTCATATTAATTTATAATTTATTATTTATCTACTTTCATATCTAATTGTTAATTTTTGTATAAGTTAGTAACTTTTCTATTCTTACGTTTTTAATATTTTTCAATGTTATATATTCTTGTCATTATTTCTTATTATCCTAATGAGGGAAACTTCGCTTCCGAAACATGTTGGTATTTATAATTTAAATAGTGGTTTACACAAAATACTTCTCATACTTTTAAGAAAAAATAAATGTTTTTAATGAACCTGCCTCTTGGCACAAAAAAAAACAATTTCGAATAATACATATACCGATGGTGATTCCGAGAGTATTTTCTAATCTGAATATTGTGAATAATTAACAGATTTTTTGTAAAATAGTTTTGTCAGATACATTTCAAGTCTGATATTTTATAGAAGGCGCCAATAAATGACACCACCAAGGTGGCTTACAAATAAATTATTTAAAATTAAAAAGAGCACAAAGGTTCAAGTGCACATTTTTTTACTTTGACCAAATAAATGGTGCTCTGATATTAGTGGTACTTTCCGAAAAGAGATGATTCTACATCATATTTTAAGACAATCTAATGTAGAATAGTTTTATATTTTTTAAATATTATGTGACGCTTTATAAGGAAGATAATTACGTGGAATGGCCAATTTTGTATTGCTGAAATTTGTGTATCGGAAAACCATTTATTTAATCTTAATAAATAAATCAAATTTATATGACAAAATTTAAAATTTAAATGAATTACAATGGAGTTCGTTTGGATGTTATTATTTGTTTACTAATCAAACTGTCAAACTGGAATGTCACGGATAACCTCAAATCAAAAGTACATTTTTTACGTTAATTCTACACGGGAGGCCCTGAGGAGAATATTTTCCCTCAGGTCCTATGTCATCTTTGAGGGAATACTGTATGGGGGGTCTTTTTGAGGACAGGGAGGAGTGATCATGGGTCTTGAAGAGACCCGTATTGTAGGAGGGAGGAAACACAGAAGTCGACAAATTGTTCCACAGCCGGGATATTAAATTCAAGAACGAGTCATCGAAATGATCCGTTCTCATGTGACAAATGTCAACCTTGTACAAATATTGAGCGCGCGCTTGGCGCGTTTCGAGATTATTTACCGGTGCCGGCAAGTGGCAATGACGCTAGTTTCTCAGAACATCTTCCATTGAAATACAGGTAGAATACGGAAAGTATTCTCACTTGATGACTGCGCTTTAAACGCATGGTTAAAATTGTTTCAAAATCGTCATAAATCTACAAAAATACTGTTTAAATGATATGGTATGAATTTCAAGAGTTCGCTTATAAACACCTTCTATGTTGGACACTAGCTTCCTTGTTCGAACTTCTGCTAAACATCACTGAAATACATTTCCCTCGCTCCAAGGTTTATTGTTTTATTAATATTAAATAAAATGAACCTAATAAAAGTTTTAGATTTTTGACAACCAACAACAAAATAAGACCTTGGTGTTGCCATAGTAATGACGTTTAATAGTTAAAAAAATATATCGACAATATTCTGCCAATCGATAAATATTTTCTATTTTGCAGTTAGTTGGGATTTATTGCTTTTAGGTAGGTACATCACTTTTGATTAGAGAAAAATTTTAATGTCTTTTCTGTGTCCACCCCAACAGTTGAATCATTCAAGACCCGACACGAAGTTCTGCAGAACATGTAACTTCAGAAACTGCATTGAATGTTAGACATCACTCTCCCAACTCGGTGGTCTATATCCTATGTCCTATGTCCCATGTTCTGTGTTCAACGTAGTCCGCATCCCGGCTGAACTGTGCTACCGCTCATATTCTGAATGTATTAGCAGCCTACTGGTGGATTCTGGATATTAACTGTGTTGGTTAATTGATTAGTTCAATTATATTACTGATGTCGCTAGATTAATATTATGATCACATCGCATAAACGAGATTTGAAACCAGCCCATCATCAGCATACAGATACTATTACATGGAATTTGGTAATTAGACAGAATATTGCATCAGGACGTGGTCATGTTTGACATTTCGATTAGATCCATGGCTACAAAATAAATTTCGAACCCAATACAGGCGTTGTACAAATATTACTTCCAATTCTTTAACAAATTATGTACAGACAGATACAGATAAAACATACTTACCTGGTAGGTCGCTTTAGAAGAACACAGTTTTATTAGAAAATTTAAGTATAGAGATAAAAGTTTTACAGTTGATATTTTATCCTCCTTTTCTATTGATGTTACATTTATTAGAAGATTGGTGGCACAAGAAGAGTTGGTATTATTGAAATATTTATAATTTTAAGAACTGAAAAATATTTATAAAATGACCTTAAAAAGCGTAAGAAGCTTTTAATAGATATTTACATTTTTTATTTATTTTTACGATTTTAGTTATTCACAGTGTTGAGGACTGTAGACGCATTTGCGCACCGATGCGTGATTTTTTAAACTTTTTCTATTAAATGACTTTAGGTAAACACTAACCGGCTGGCCTAGCTAAGCAATTTACCGCTGCATTTCTTCAATTTATGGGTACGATTGTCTGAAAAGATGAGTTTTAAGTTCTGACCGGATATCAGAAGGGTGCAGGTTCGAGTCCTGTCGGCGACATTTATCTTTTCTCGGAAGGTTTTTTCAATTTGGATGAGTGTTTCAGGCTAATAATTATTGTTTAAAAAAATAATTGTTACCCTTTGCGCTATGCACAAAAATCTTGTCTTAAAAACTTTAGTTTATCAATTAATAATTTTTAAGTTTAGTTCTGAATTCTGTCGAGTCTTTGATAATTCTTAAGTCATGCTGCAGTTCATTCCAGGTTTTAGGTCCTGAGGTGTGCGCTTTGGTTCCTTCAACCTCCCGATAGCTGATGACGCTGCTGACCTAAGGGTGGACTGCCGTGAATTGGTATTTTCAGGAATACACAGTTCTGATAAGTGAGCCGGAGCCATTCCGTTAAGTGACTTAAATACCATCCTTCGGAGCTTGAACTGGATTCTTTCAGGACATTTGAGCCAGTGGAGATTTTTGAGATGCTCTGAAATGTTTAAGTCACGGTAGAATATTTTTTTCTCAAACTGTACAGATTGTTGACAAAAATGTCCACATTAGCATACTATCTTATTATATAGTCGACACATTAGAGGCAGAGGACTAAAGTAGGCAATATTATTTCTTAATGTATTTAGGTATTTATATAAACATATTAAATCAATCAATTGTCTTCTAATTTTAAGTGAATTAATGTTGAAGAATTCAAAATGTGCGTCGTATGATATGATATGGTTATATAAAATGCATTCAAATGATAACATTCTTAGCATTATTTTTGAACAGATTCAACAATGTTTTCATATTTGTAGTAATGATGATTCTAAATATAACTATTCTATATATCAATATCATATCAAATATACTATATATATACAAATTAATACTAAGACTTAAAATATTCATTACTTACATAAAAAATTAAAAATAAACTTAAAAAGTTTTTATAAAATAATTTTTTTTGATATATTTATACGAATACAACTGGTTTACAATTTAATAAATTTGAAATTTTAGAAGAAAAAGTGTTAATAGTCTATTAAATATTGTTAATAATCTATATATTTTAGAGAGCCATTTCTTAAATATAAAATAAAATAAGTAAAAACAATATTAGAAAGCAATGGGACTCTCTCCTTACATCGATGCTATACTCGTATTTACCATTCATTTTAGTTTTAATTGTGCCAGTTTGACGATGCCCGTGGTATGATGAAACCGGTCCCGTCGAATATAAATAAGTGGAAAAAAGTTACAAAGGTTTTTAATAAAAAAAATCATTTCACATCTTAACACTTCCAGGTAATTCCCAACCCTCCTCTTACACATCATGTTCCCCTCCCAACTTCATTCATCCTCACAATTTAGTCCAAATTGTAGACGATATAGTTCCGCTGGCACTCCAAATCTTTCAATACCTTACTAGAAATGTAAACCTGAAGAAACTTATAGAGAAAAATGTATCCAATTCACTGAACCAGCTTGTAAGAGAAACTTCTACTATATTACATGTAAAATCTCAATACTATAAATGAACGAATATATTTCTGATCCTCTATCACAGCTGTGGTATCGTTCCTACAAACGTACAAGCGTTCTACGTTCATATAAATTACTTGCATACACAACATTCTCGCAAAACACCCACCGTGGAAACGTAAAGCATGTAGTTAGGTGGCAAGTATAAGAGTACGTAGTAACGGTATGCTTCAAGCAAAGCGTGTGTATGTTCATTAGCATATCAAATCCGGGTACGAGGAAAATGTCCCCGCTAAGTTGGGACTTAAAATTTTCCGGCGCCCTCCTTCGTTAACACGCACCGCCGCCGGTTTGGCCGGGAAAATTCATTGCCCACTGAGAGTTGCGGATCGTGGGTCGGGGCTTGGCCCACTTCTGGCGGATATCCTAGCAGAGTCGTCGCCTGGCTGACATCAAGTATGACTAATTATTATCGTATGTAATTTGGTTAGTGGAAAAAAAAATTACGATGTTTTTCAACGACAACATATGTCCAAGTTCTTAGATGAGTCAAATTACGAAAGGCTCGCATGGTTTAATCCGGTTATAGGGAATATCGTGGCAGATCCGATGATGCCACTACAATCAAATAATTATGTAAATAGTTACAATTTGTAAAAAAAACGCTAGGTCTTACAGTAAATAAATTATTATATTGTATAATACCGCTACTGAGAGGTGTATTTTAACCTTTGTATCTTTTACATTCGTCATTTATGAGAAAGTGGCAGAGGCACTTCGAATAGATATATCAGAGGTGTGCCAGTAGGCCCACAGCTAAAATTACATATTTGAGATGTCTTTGAAAGACGTTGAAATTTTTGGATATTCTTCTTATATTGTACAGTGAAAATACAGTGTTACTCTGGTAACTAACGTGATACGAATGTCTCCACGGCCGGGAGATTTCAACTGAAGATTCCTTAATTTGTAATAATGTTTCCATATAGAAAGTTTGATTCAATACTTACTAATAATATATTACATTATGTTATTATTTATACTTTACACAACGGTAGAAAAGCAGTAGTCGCCTCGGTAAAAAAATAAACGAAGAAAGCATTTTAACATTCCTCTTCCATCTGTCTCGAATTTTTACAACGACCGATTTATTGGTTGCAATCGTCAACTCGACAGGGGATGAGTACAAAGTGTGTTTGTTTACTCTCTGTTTCAGAATTTGGCTCTTTCAGAATAGGAATTTTTTAAAGTGTTCATAAGTGACCACATTCATTGTGTTATTTGACATGATGGGAGGTGGTGAATTTCACAAACTTTCTCCACCCGCTTCAACCTTCTGCCACGCCGACATTTATCTTTTTCCTAGATATGCCTCTGAGGCTCTTCCGATGGGCAACCCATTTTGTCATGATTTTTGGAGTCCCGTTATCCCTCATTATTTCTACAAAAATATTACCATGGTGTCAGGTTCCATTACCCGTGTATGTCTCTATCACACATATTTTCGCGATTGGACCGGTAGGTTAAAACTTATTTTACCTCCTCGATTAAAGCAGTAGTCTCCAGAATGATATACTTATCGTTGGTCCAATGCTAAAGTCGCGAATCTGCAAAAACATCACCTCGAGATAATGAGGATTGATGTCTCTAAACTGGCATCAAAAAACGATTAATATTATTACTAGACCGGCTCATATGCGTTAATATTCATTAAATCCATGGATTTGAGGAAAATTAAGTTGAAATCCGTAGGACTAACCATTGAATAATGATTTCAAAGTCTTATAGAGAGGGAGATCAAAGCACATCGCTTTTTAAATTCCTGAATACGAATCGGTTTAGACTTCACAGAGCTCTTCTAATATAAAGTTAATTTATGAAAACCGAAGATTCTTCTAGCGTGATGTGATCTCTTAGAAGAACTGTTCTTCGTGTTTATGTTTGCCGTGTCTATACTTTAAGAAAATACCAAGTTTGGTTCTCAGCATGGAAGACACGTCTTTGAAATTTGTACACACTACACACGCCTCTCAGTGTTTAACATAGTCTTGAATAACTTATGACTTACGTTTTTCAAATCATTAATTAGGTAAATAGCGGCGTGAGGTTTGATGTTATTTGCATTGAGACATCAAAGAAATGATTTTCTCATCAATAAAGCACATGCAAACAAAAACTTCTTAAACTTTTGCTTAATCAAATCTTTCCGTAATCAAAACTGTACAGGTATTGTGAAAGCATTAATAATAAATGATTTCAAATTAAAAAAAAATTCTCCAATCGTTGGATCTCACGTACCTAATAATCATCTCTGTGGAGACAAATGTGTGGAGGGCCAGACACATAATCTATATATATATATATATATATAATACCTGATGATGAAAGCATCGCTTTAGAAACATGTAGATATATCAATGTATATTTATAAAGTGGTAAATACTAAGTATATCTTTAATTTATTTATTAATAATGACGCCACAAAGTGAATACCAATCGTTTGAAGAAATTGCATAATTATTTTTTTAAATCTTTTATCTGGCAAATTTTTGCTTCACAAATGTTATGAAAACTTTGTTCAGAAGCTTGCTGGATGTATTTTCCACCGTATTAAACGAGCACAAGAATGTTTTAGTTTCATTCGTACTCCCAAAATGATATATTTACTTACATCAACACGTTGTATGAAAATCGTTTACATTTTTTTTCTGGATCTTCGTAAAATTTGGTTAAGGTCACGGCACGACCCTGGCAGGTAGGTTTAAAACACCTACATTATATGAGTGAGATTCGGGCCGCGACCCGCATTAAATCAGCCCTTGTCACCCGCTCGGAGAATCGAACGCTAGCGACATCTGTTTGCGGAGATCCCACCGAGGTAACCGCCGCGCGCCGTATGGAAACAAAACAATTCATTAGTGGAGAAAACCACCGCTCCAGATTAACTACCCGGCGGGGAGGGCTTACCCGGAGTTACGCTCTAATTTATCCAAGGTGGGATTACACCGAATTAAATTAATCATTCGTTTTGTTATTCAGATACGTAGGTACCGATATTTTATTTATATTGCCCGGATTTATTTCATCGGTACGTGTTATGTATTGATGAACTTATCTACGTATTCTCAGGCATATCTGACCATTACGTAATCCTGTCCCGCTTTTCTTTTCATCGCACAATTTTCTCCAATATTGGGGATGAGATAAGACCACTGGATGCGGTCATTTGGATAGTTTGAGTTTTTTGGTTGTCGCTTTCATAATGCTATATGCCTACATATTTTATTACTAAAGGAACTGAAAAACGATTTACGATTTGGACTGCGAAAATCAAGGACTTTCAAAAAAAGTTTTTTTTTATATGGAAATCTTCTTTCCCTTCTCTGCTCCGCTTTTTTTATTGAAGGTTGGATTTAAACGGGGAAATCTCCACCCTCCAGGCTACAGCTCAGAACTTTTATTCTGTACCGGTGCTACTAACGATAAGTCCGAAATCAAGAGGAATGGCGTGTTTTTCTACTAAACGATGCAATAGTTTTTATCTATTCAACACAAAACGTTTACGTTAGTTACCCCAATCATATTTTAAGTTTTTTTTAAATATTTTTATCATATTTTAAAATTTACCGTTATTTGTATAATATTGACGATTCCTTTTTTTAATATTTGCTTCATTCTGGGCAACTTCAAAAGTTGGCACAGGTGTCTGTTGATAACTTAGTTATCAAACGTATGATGGAATAATATTTTGTACAGGGAACCCAATCTGACCAAAAGGGTGTATTTTTATTCCATCTCATGCATACAGATTAAAATTTGTCAGGAAATCACTTCAAGAAACTGTTATGAAGTAAGTCCCTAACAACTAAGGATAACAAACTACCCCGGAATTAATTAAAAGCAAGAACTAGATTGGGGGCAGGACAGAACAAGCCGGAACCGCAGGTCGGCTCGGGCCATAGAAAAAGAATTCACTTTTAGTTTGGGCCCCGGGAAGAGCTGTCGTTCCAACCTCACCAGAAATTTGCCAAACCGTTTATCGTTCCAATTTATTTCACTTTCTTTTTTGCTAATACAGAAATAATCTAAAATCAGTCAACTTTCATTCTAATTTGTATTGAGCTAACTGCGCCCACAGAGGGTTTTATAGCTTTTTCTAGAGGTACTGCAAGGTATTTTTTAATAGCAAAAGATAATTATTTTAATTTGAATTCCTATTCCTGCATTTATTTGAATGTATGTGTTTTTTTATTTATATTTACTAGAAGCGGTGCTTTCTCAAATTGCCTTTAAACGAACTGAGAAGACGGTTTACATATATATATATGTGTATCTTTATACATATAAAAATTCCTGAGATCGAGCTAGTCGTGAATATTCCATATAGTAGATTTATTGGTGATCTTTACTAATATTTCAATTTAAATGTAATTAAGGACCGGATCGAGAGATTACGCTATGTGACAAAACTTATAAAAATAATATATATATATGACCGGTCAGTGGCTGAGATGGCATCGCGTATGGGTCTCACCCAGGCGTCGTGAGTTCAATTCCTTGGCTGGCTAAGTCCTCCATTACGACACAAGCAACATATTCTGCTTACTGTGATGGTAGAAGGAGATTTTCAAATATTTTCAGGTTATTCGTAACCAAGAAATATTTGTCTTTCTTTTAAAAAAAAAATATATATACATAGTTTATCAATTAATACATATATTAATATGTTGTTTTTTTATTTTTTTTTTAATTTACAGTAACTCCACATAGGAGGCCCCAAGGGAAATAATTTCCCTATGTCATCTATAGGGATGCTGTGTGGAGGGTCTTTTAGAGGATAGGAAGGAATGAACCTGGGTCTTAAAGAGATCCATGTTGTAGGAGGTAGGAAACACAGAGGCCGGAAAATCATTCCACAGCCGACCTGTTGAACATAAGAACGAGTCATAGAAGCCGCACGTTCTCATATGGCAAATGTCAACCATGTACAAATGTTGGGCGCACGTTTGGGGTATTTTCAGACTGTGCACCGGTGCCGAAGGGGTCATTAAGGCTAGTTATTTAGAGCATCTTCCATTGAAATACCGATAGAACAAGGACAGCATTCCCACATGACGTCTGTACTCCAAAGATTGCAAACCCGTTTCTGCACAGAGTCGGGGTTTCTTTAAAGATATTTTGGGGCTCCCAAGCAGAGGAGATACAGGGCAGATACAGTGTGGCGAACTTGCGATTTGTACAGGTTCAGCAGTTGTATACTATTAAAGTATCTGCGGGCTTTGTGCAGTACGTCCAGCTTCTGAGGGGCTAACTTTCTTCTGGTTTCGATGTAGCTCCCATACCATATATGTTAGTGTTACAATTAAATACAACTAACCGAATGCTTCAGCATTAATTCACTTAAAATTAGAAAACAATTGATTTATTTAATATGTTTGTACAAACTAATTCACTGTCATCTAAATGCTACGTTATGTCTTAGCAGTACTGAAATAAATTTATCTAATTCCTATTGTTTAAGACGTCATAGCATATTCCACCTAAATACTTTCAAAAATAACATTGCCTACTTTGGTCCTCTGCCACAAATGTGTCGACTGCATAATAAGATAGACTGTGCTAACGTATACATTTTTGTCGATAATCTGTCCAGTTTCAGAGAAAAAATTAAAAGAAATATTACTTAAAAATATTTAACAATGATTGAGCTAATTATATTATGTATCATTTGTGTCTCTCTTTATGGAGTGAATTTTTGTAGTTTGTACTATCATCTTTTGTGTATCCTTTGTCTGATTATTTTTAATTTTATGTAATTTGTGAATATTAACTGAGTTTTTGTAACTGGATTGTTCCCACGTAAGTGCAAACATCTGTAAAAACCCAGAAAAAATAAATATAAAGCCTGAAATAAATTCGGATTATTTCTCTCTAAAGCTTTCTCTCTCTTTACTATCCCTCCTCTATAAGGTACAAGTATATCATGGTACCCCGCCACTGACGTGATATTCTCCATCAATGTTCCCTGCGTACACAATATAAGGGAAGGAAGAATCTAATTGAACTCGGTCTACCGTTTCGAATATATTGAGGAACGGTTCTAATCTGCTATTGTCGGCGCGTGCTGGTTATTACTAGTAATAATATTATCTCTAACTGGTGATAAAGCTATTTACTTGTATTAATTGCAAATGGTATATATATATCAATCTGAGCCGCCGATCAGCCAAGTGTTTTGTTAAGTATTCGCTTTATTTGACTGTCTAAAAACATTTTTTATCTTTGAACTTCCTAAATTGTCTATGAAGAACTCGCCCATTTCTATGGAAAATATAATTGTACCCCCACAAGTTCATAGTCAATAAAATGACATCAAAGTAAAAACTTTCAATTTTAAATTAACATAGACGATCTAATTTTCTATTTATTATGAATACATATTATTTGTTAATTGATAAACTAAAGTTCTTAAAAACTTAAGACAAGATTTTTGTGCATAGCGCAAAGGGTAACAATTATTATTTTTATAAACAATAATTATTAATCTAAAACACTCATCCAAATTGAAAAAAACCTTCCGAGCAAAGATAAATGTCGCCGGCAGGACTCGAACCCGCATAATAAAAATAATAAAATATAATAAAAACAGTAATTATTGAATGGAACACTAGTATATATTGATTAACTTGGCGGGTTTGCGATAAGCCGACGTAGCTCAACGGTAGAGCATCTAACCGGACATTAGAAGGGTGCTGGTTCGAGTCCTGCCGGCGACATTTATCTCTGCTCGGAAGGTTTTTTTCAATTTGGATGAGTGTTTTAGATTAATAATTATTGTTTATAAAAATACATATTATTTGTCTTAAATATACCAACATTTTATATTTAAAAACGTATATGTTAGCTTGACTTTTACTAATGCCGCGCAAAAAGAAGTAGACGTTTTTGACGTTTGCTTTTCGTGCATGTCTTTCAATTTTCAATAAATAATTGTCAATAATATCTTTATCATCGCTGTCTTCATATTCGCTGTCCATACCCGCTATTGGTATTACATTAAAAATATCTTCATTTTCGCTCTCCATATTCAAAATTGTCAATACACAATAGTTACAAAAAATAGTTCGCGAAACGAATGACGTTTGAGCATAGATATCTATGACATTTGACGTTTACGCTGTCCTTTGACACTCTGTTGACACTTTTTATAATTAGTCTTTTACTGCGGAGAACTTCAATCCACAAAAATTGATAACTTAGATGATCGTAAGTTTGACTGAGAATTTCGTTGGGAAAGGCGAATTTGTGCATTTGAACAGTGCTGAGGCAAAATTTCGGCTCAGCAGTTGCTCGTTAAGGTTGGGAAGAACGGCCGTAAGTGTATTAAAAGTATCTGATATCTGATTAAACGGTGGCTCAAGAACAAGGAAAAAGCGCTGTGCACCGCAACTATTGTCTTAAAACTTAAACTACATGAGACAAAATAAAACAATTAATTCTAATAATATTAGAGGTTGCAAAGGTTAGGGATAAAGCATTGGACGCTTGGTCAACTTTCTTGGAATGATCTGG
This sequence comes from Halesus radiatus, assembly GCA_022606495.2. Lineage (NCBI taxonomy): Eukaryota > Metazoa > Arthropoda > Insecta > Trichoptera > Limnephilidae > Halesus > Halesus radiatus. Next base: position 159,026 of record JAHDVE020005666.1, read on the forward strand.
CATTTGATCTAAGGTCTGAAAAACTGGTTGTAAGCTTAAACGTTTAAACGACCGGTCACTGAGTTAGCATCGCGTCTGGGACCCACCCAAACGTCTTGAGTTCAATTCCTCGGCTGGCTAAGTCCTTCATCTCTACACCAGCAACATCTTCTCCTTAACACCAGGCGCGTGTTTCAATTTATTGAATCACCAAAATGCGTGTTTTATTTTATTTTGTAAAACTCAGGTATAAACATTCAGGTTTGTCGGTCAAATTCTACAAAACTTATTTTGCCACAGTGGACAGTATGGCATTATGTCACACCTATTTGTATTATATAGAATCATTAACAACCTAATTGACAGTCCTGCCATCCTCGCCACAATTAAATTAAATGTACCGACGAGGAACACAAGACAAACCGTAACATTTTTCTGCAGCATTTACACAACCACTATCAGTCTCATTCATTAACCAATAGTATGCACGATCTGGGCAACTGGTTTTGAGTTGTTGTTGATATATTTGCTGACTCCATTTATACTGTAAAGCGTCATCTATACCAGCACTTTGGTGAATCCTACAATATGTAGTATTGTAGATTGGATAATGTAGCGATAATGATATGTGTTATAATATTGTTTTACTTTTTTTATTTTATGTCACTGTTAAACATTTGAACATTACTTTATGGCTTAGAACCTCTATATACTTATTTATGTACATTTTGATAGGTCTTTATATTATGTTCTAAAATCCATGTAAAATCCTAGATGGGCGTATTATCAAATACATAAATATCCGAAAAAAAGTTTGTAAGTAGGAGATATGTAACTTTAAACATATTTCTTAGGACTGATATTTTATTTTTTTCTAGGCTTATAAAAAGACTCACCAAAAAATGCCCTGTTAAACCAAAGGCTAAGGTATGTTCTACTATCAGGATTTAATTAAATCATCTTTGATACATCTAAGTCAACAAATTTTCAAAGCAAAAAGACGCATCGCTTTAATATGGACAGTTGTAAACGTTCTGCAGTTTTTAATATCCAAATAAATTAAATGAGTCACCATTCATTGAAAACAATGATATAGTTAATCAAACAATCGAAATGGAACTTGCCCGCGTCAGCTCGATTCAGGCATTTATCATCATCATTATTCAATTCAAATCAAAATTGTTTTATGATTCTCTTAACTAGCGCCACCTTCCGCCTTAAACGGCTCAATCCTGCCCTAATCATTATCAGCAATCATAATCGGCGCCATTAATTAAATCCTCTGAAATAAATTAATAATTAATGAGGTAAATAGGCGAGGATTGTCGGGAAACTTAATTATAAACATGGCGGCACTCTTGGCTTCCGAACTTGAAGATTTAATTAACAGGCGGCGCCCGCTTCGCCTCTGGCGGCCGGGAAAAAAAGCTCGAGACAATGGCGGAGGTCGCTGCGGGGTTTTGTGCATCCTTAATTTCAATGTTCAACAAGCACCATTGTCGCCAAATATAAGAGAATGCTGAAAATATTTCTAATTAAGATTATAAAAGATCGGCGTAAAGACCTGATATTGAAAGTTATTAAAATGCTTTGTTTGATACTATAATACCTGTAGGTCATAACAAAAGAATTTAGGTGCCAACGTGTCTTGACGTGTGGTTGACACAACTCATAAAAGTCTTAAACGCGATAAAATATAATGGTTTAATATAGGCATACGGCTGATAGATCCATTGATACATCTTCATCTTTTTCATAAACGACGCATATCACAGATGATGGAGAAGTTACAAAAGAGCTCTCAGTGGCACGACTGTACTTCAAAGTGAGCTATATCTAGTTTGTAAAAGAAAAATACAACACAAGAGACAATTATGAACTAGAAATGCAAAATGGGTCGTTTTTTCATATTACTGGCGACTATTTTCAGAGTTATTACCATTTTCATATGACTGGTAACTATTTTCTGAGTTATTACTATTTTCATATAACTAGTAACACTTTTCTGACTCATTACCATTGTCATATAACTGGCAGCTATTTTCTGAGTTATTGCCATTTTCATATAACTGGTAACTATTTTCTTAGATATTACCATTTTCATATAACTGGTAACTATTTCTGAATTATTACCATTTTCATATAACTGGTAACTATTTTCTGAATTATTACCATTTTCATATAACTGGTAACTATTTTCTGAATTATTACCATTTTCATATAACTGGTAACTATTTTCTGAGTTATTACCATTTTCTATAGAAATATTGATAATAACAATGTAGGAGCTGTCGTTTCCTAATGAACGATATGGTATCTTAATCATCATAATCAACCATTTTCTTAAAACAGAAAAAAATTGCATTCTTTTTTCAATGAAATCTCTCTTATTATTCACCAAAAAGCTCTTCATCAAAATAGTTTTCATTTCGACTTGTATCCCCATACACAAAGGCATTTTGTCGATAACCACATTTTTAATATAGCCTCTTCTCAGTAACAATTTAATTTTAAAAAGATAGTTCAGTTTGATAATGAGTATTTTTTTCCGTTTTAACACATTTTATAGATTAGCGATGATTTTTAGAATTTTGCAAGCAAGCTATTTTCTTGATGATGTTAGAGATTCTATAATTACATCGATATCGCGATACCTTGATTGAAATTATTGGTTCTCAATTAAAATTGAAGATCAAATCAAAAGTTTTAAATGTCTCTCATCATTTATAATGCGCAAAGTTTTCTTTCAGACGGAATGGACGCGAAAGTTTCAAAAACGATGGCCTGAGAGCAATTCGTTAAAACTTCTACACTTTAATGATGCCGAAAATATGAGAATGCAAAATATTTTCATAAATCAACTTCTTTTGTCTTCTCATCCTCATTCTGTTATGAGAAATATTTTTGCTATGAATACTAAAAATATAAACAGTTTACATATTTCATTGGTATTTTATGAACGTTTTGTATTACTCAACAACGTCCAAAAGATAGTTTTTTTAATGAAGAACTCCAGTGAAAAATATTTTCTCGTAAAAAAATCGTATGTCAGAAAACACCGATAATATATGTATAATATACTCGTACATGGAATTTATAAATCGTTATTTGAAAGTACATAAAAAATCATCTCATTAAAACGCTCTTTTCTGTTGGTACAGTTGTGTTGTCGACATTTAACGTCACGCGCATATTCTGATTTTGGATTTGTATGGAAATTTTCAATTGTCGATTTTATTTTGCATGTGTTTTATTTTATTTTAGCAAAATTTTAAAAGTAATTTGGCTGACTTCGAGCTCTATTATTGTTGTTCAAGATAAAAAAAAAGTACCTACTTACTCATTATCAAATCAATTTTTTCAATTTGGAAATTATGACAATTTAATTGTAAATATTTTTATTATTATTCAAAGAGTGAAAATTTCTAAACAGGTTCAATATTTTAGTAATTCTGTTTGGTTATGGTCTACTATGAATAGAATATACAATTATATGCAGTAAAGCTCATCCATGTTTTGGCATTTGACATTTTAATCTTAAAACCCACCGGCCTTAGATTACGTGCGTTTTAACGAGCTTTAAAATTAAAATATTGAAACGTGTTTTAACTAAGAAACAATATTTAGATAAAATTTAAGTTAAAACATCATAATTGGTAAAAAAATCCTGGAGTTCTGTATCCATCAATAAATAAACATATTTCTGGTCTACAGTGCTATTCTCCTACAGCTACAACACTGTTTTCTAAACGAAGCACTGTTACTTTGTGTGCAATGTCGGAATATTTACCCGAACAAACCAACTGGTTTTCTCACACTGTCCATCGCAGAGTTACTATTTTTCATAAAGCAGAGTTTTCTGATTGTCGTCATCTGATCATCAGTCGGTGTATTTTTGTGATGATTAATACATGTAATACTTTTGTCGGTATTCTCTTTTCGAGTTATGAAACCTCATTACTGAGGGCCGTGAACCCAAGAAAAAATCCTGAAAAGCAGCTTTACTGCAAAATTTAATATACCTGTGTAGCTTTTCAGTTTGTTCGCTTTCAAATAATATTGAACGAAAGCTTATTTCAGAATTGAATAGATTTTGTACGCAGCCTGGGTACATAAAGTGGATTTAACCTCATGGGCACAACAGACAACATCCACCGGCCTCAGGATCAGCTGCCCGCACCAAGGTCGGCAATTTTAATTGCTTCTAATGAAAACTTTAATTAAATCCACGCTATGGCCAACGCCGAAGGCTCCAGTCGCGGTAAGGGTGAACCGCAATAAGGGAGGAAGGGCTGATATTATATAAGGTGGCAGATTAGAGATCGGGGGTGAGATGGCCATTGTGCTGTTTTCTTTTGTTTTCATATTTTCTAAATTTAAAACTTTCCTCGTCTTTAATATTTTTATCTGATCGCTTTTGTTTCAATTTTGAAAAAGGTATCTTAATTGGTTGCAAAAAGGATTACATAAAAAAATGAAAAGCAGCACCTGCAAAGGTAAATTTAAAAAGCTTCCTGTAATTTTAACCGAAGAACGACAAACTCGAAAAAGATTGCTTTGATTATATTTTGGTCTCAGCTGGCGAAATATGATGGGTAGTAGGTACTGTAAACAGTGTACGTATAAAATTTTGTAATACAGTGCCGTAATATTAAAGAAAAATATATTTGTATTTTCTTGTGCACACTGCACAGTCTACACACAGGTCAAAACACATATTTACTAACCGTAGTCTGCCCTTGGGCCTTAATCTCTATCTTCTGACGCGCGTTACATTATTGACCATTAACCGCACATTTGGAATCCTTTCGTCTGGGGAACTGTCGAAATATAATGGTCCCAGTAACAAACGTGATTTAATTTAGTATATCACTTGTATGATTTATCATTTACAAAACTTTCGTTTGCCTTAATCGTCTTGCGTTTGCACTTGTTTTCAATCCGTTTTAAACGTAAATAGACTTACTAATTGTGAACTAAAAGTTAAATTGGAGAGGAACAAAAACTGACAATCGTAAGCTTAAATTTGTCTAACCATTCAAATGTACCTGGTTACCCCTAGTTCATGTAACTACAGGACAAAAACTTCTACAAAATTCATTTTAGCAAACAAGACGGAAATCACAGGGAAAAACCAAAACCAGAAATAACCGTTTGTTCAATTAAAAGCTGACAAGAATGACTTTATGTATTTTTTTAAAAACCCATAGATTCGGTAAACAAACCCAATGGAATCCATCTTCCAGGTGGTAATAAAGCAATCCGAAAGTAGTTTTTTAAACCATAAGAGTAAACATTACCGTCAGCAATAAAACAAAATTTAAATCATAAATAAAATCAATATTAGAAAGCAGGGGGACTCACTCCTGTCATCGATGCTATGTATACCATAGATTTAGTTTTAATTGTGCCAGTCTAACGATGCCCGTGATAGGATGAAACCGGTCTGGTCGAAATTAGGTAAGTGGAAAAAAGTTACAAAGGTTTTTTAATAAAAAAAAATCATTTTAATGGAAATAGTTACGAGTATAATATACTTAAATATATAAAATGTTTGTTAATCTACAAAAAAATCCAAAAAGCGTTCCATTAACCGTCGTTCTGCAGAATGGTGATATTTCGCGTAAACTGAGGCAGAAATTTGAATACTGCAAAGGTAGTGTTAAAATAAAATATCTTATCGTTCTGATATCTGCGAAATCTGTCCTTTTTAAAAAAGAGACAGATATGACAGATAATGATTACTTTTACGAAATCTGAGATTTGAGATGTGGATGTTTTGAAGAGCAAACTGTTTTCTGTAAATATCTTATTCCTTTAGTTTATTTTAAGAGTCTTATAATTTTTCTCTTCAGTTTGTTTAAACTGACTAATAATATTTTTAAATTATAAACGAATTTAACAATTATGTTTATGTTCTCCGTTGTTGAGTGGTTACGATTCTCAGCTACGAATCCGAAGGTCGCGGATACAAATCCCATTTCTATTTTATTAATTTGTGTAATTTCACAATTTATTAATTTCAAATAATACATAGCATATTTGAGGCACATCCCAGAGTGGTAAATACTCTCAGTGTCGTCCGGGTAAAAAACCACAATTCAAAATCGAAACGTTGCTGGGAATGAATAGCCGTGTTTGGTGACCAGATCCAAATAGCCAGGAACTTCCCCACGTTTTTCTTTCCCCCTCTCCTTTCCCTACACACTACCATGAGCCTCGCTCCAATTGGAGATGCCATAGTCTCACTGGCTCCAGATGTTTGAAAGCAGCTGGCGGAAATAAAAAAAAAGTAATTTAAAATATAGCGGATCCAATGAATTCCATTTTGCATTTCTTTGGTAAAATGGTTCTTTTCTGGGGTATTATATAAAATTGTTTTTCATGAAATATTAATATTTCCAATAACCTAATATAATATATTAAACTAATTATCCAGATAAATAAGGAGAAGGGTCAAACATGCAAAAAAATATTTCGTGTTTTTTTTTTAAATGTTTGTTTCTTATAAGTTGCATTACAAGTATTTTACAAAAAAAAATATTTAAAGGGTATTCTTGGTCGTGTACACATTATCGGAAAAGAGGACTTCTGGTATCCGATAAGGGAGGCACGATTCTTAATTTAGTAGGTACATAACTTTGAATTTGCTTCTATTTATAAAATGTTTTGTATGATATATTTATGTACGTAAGTTTTTTTAAAGAAGATTACATTTAATTTATTGTTCTGATCGGTCATTAATACAGCGCATCTCAATGGGGAGAGTATTGTATTTTTTATGGCTTGATAAATATAATGGTTTTACATTTAAGTTGTTTTAAAATTAGGTGATATAAATTGATTTCCATTTCCCATAAGTTAGTAATATACCTTATTTTCTATAAGATTTTTCTCTTTACACATTTTTATAATAGAACCTTTCTTAAATATATTATTATATATATACGTTTTATCTCAGTACATTTTGTGTGGGATAGTTTTTCCCGTTTTTCTACGTATTTTTAAAACCTACATGTAGAAGGCCAAGGCTAATGGAGATGATGAAATCTTTGTAAGACTTTTCAATAGATTGATACCATATTATATTAATTCAGTACCCATATATTAGGTATAGTCATTGCAAGAGGGGAAGAAGGTGGAACAGTGAAATCAAGAAGTACGTAGCAATTCGAAAAAGGCCACTAAACATGGCTGAAGTCCAGTGGCTTGCAGTCGATAAAGGATGAAAAGTTATGCCATGCCTATCCTAAGAAAAACAAACCATTGAAAGAAAATTTTAAAAATTTAACAAATTTCTGCAAAGAATTTGATAAGGAACTTGTACGCTTATTTATTCATTTGGCCACAACAACCAATTTTCAAATAGTCAATGCACATTCACACCCGAACTGCACAAAGCCTACGTTTGGACATAAGGCAATGCACCCATTGCTGAAACCATGTATATGCATAACGAATATATTTTATTTTATGTCTCTGTGTGGAAAACGGCAAATAAATGTAATATCGGATTAACACGTGAGGTGGTAGCGTTTTGGTTTAGCGTTTTATGTAAGTACAATGTGGCGTAGGATTTTTAACGTATGACATATATAATAGTGATATATGTCTGGAAATAAATTGCGACTGTACTGATAAAAATATGTTAAATGTGTAAAGCCCAATTTGGGCGTAAATAATTAAATAAATATAATTTCTTCAAAGGATTGGTTTTCAATTTATGGCGTCATTATTAATAAATGAATTAAATAATACACTTTGTATTCACCATCTTATTAATATAAAGATATCTACATGTTTCGAAAGCGATCCTTTCTTCATCAGGAGTAATACTAAAAATAATAATGACAAGTATAGACAAATGATAAAAATTAGAACACAGTAGACAAATTATAAACATAAACAAAAATTGAATAAAGTAGGAGGGTAATTAATCAAAAATGTTAATAAAAAATTATTATAAAATATTGAATAACAAATAAATTTGATTTTCGTGGACATTAAAGTTTATTTTGAAGTATTTTTTAATCGTATTTGAGAGTTCCTTGGTGTGCGTTATTCCAATTGAATTTTCAAGATAAATTATTAAACTTTCTTGTTGAGTATATCGCCTAATGTATTAATGTTTGTACACCGTATTGGATCGAGATTCGATACATTGTTTCCAAGAATTTAAATAAGTCCTACGTTAAACTTGTCCAACTGCTTTTTGGTGGAAGTCGTCGTATAAAATGGCATCGAGTATCTCTTTCAGTTCCAGTTCCAGGTAACAGGGTCTAATTGAATATGCAGGTGGTTGTAATCATCGTCTTATCCGTATCTATTTGAATCAGAATGCACCAGGAGTGCTTCCCCCATATCTCCGCTCTAATCTTCCCGCCCATCTCAGGTGTAATTCGCGCCGCAGTTGGGATATTGCCCCGTTAAATATTTCCCCGTTCAAAGTTCTGATAAATATTCCTGTGCCGAGTGTAAAAGGAATCTGATTCTAGCTAAAACCCCATCCGCACCCAACATGAAGATCACAAATCACCGACACAGCGCTAAAATGTTCAAGTGTTAACACCTCCTGGTTTTTGGGCGGGTGGAATTGGTTTGACTTTTTTGCAGAGTGTCCGCGGCTGGAGGGATTGTTTGAGTGGTTTGGGATGAAGCATAACGGCTGCGCTCTAAGACCGAATAGACTGAAAGCTTCCTCACTTCAGGACGTGACTTATGGATTGGGAAAAGAGGCGTAGATTTAGAACGTGAATTAATTATTTCAGTAAGTTACAATAAACTTCATCATCATTGTTTGGTAGTATCATCCTCATCAGTGGCTGAATTGAACACTCCCAAGATACGTGTGTTTATTTTGTTAAACAATAATAACAATTACAGGTCGCACAAACATGGGATTGTGTGTATTGGTGCATATGCATTCGCTATGCAACGTTTTGAGGCGGGTTAAGGAGGGGGCTATAGGAAGTAATTTGTTAATGAGGATCAAATGCAGGAGGAACGACAGATGCCGGTAGCTCGTTCCACATACGAGCCAATTTATACAAAAACGAGTTGATGAAACGACTCGTTCTCATGAATCCATCATTAACTATGAACGGATTTTCCGCTCGTGTCCGTCGAGTTTTACGCACGTGCACCGGCGCAAAAGCGATCAACTCTGCTAGCTCCTTCGATCAGGCTCCATTGAAATATCTGTAGAACAGACTCAGTATAGCCTCATTGCGTCTTTGCATTGGGGATGGCAGTCGGTCTGTTAACGTATTGTAATTGTCAATCAGACGACCCCCTTTGCATAAAATCAAGCAGGTTTATTAAGTTAAGTATTTGGGAGCTCCAGCCCAGAGGTAACTACCAAATTCGACTGTTGAACGTACTTTGTGATTTGTACAGGATTAACGGTCAGAAACGCTTGACATTGACGCCCTCCATTATCGTGGAGTGAAGTCTTCGACTACGAATCCGTAGGTCTCGGGTTCTATCCCGGTGTGCGCAAGTTAATTTCATATAATTGAATTGTGTTATTTCACATTTAAATTATATAAGATGATATATAGTACACTTGCGGCAAGTTCGAGAGTGGTAAATACTCCCAGTATCGCCCTGGTGAAAGAATCGAAACGTTGCTTGAAATGGCTTTACTTGTACAGCCTGGAACTTCCCACCATTCTCTTTCCCATCTCCTTCTTCTCCCCATACCTTTTAGCCTCACAACATATCCCAATTGGACGTAGTTATGCAGAAAGCATCCAACCAAAAAAAAAATGAAACTAAAAAAAAGGCCTTAGAAAATTTGATAATACAAGAACATATTACAGAATTTACGGAGTGGTGATCAGTTATTGTATATTTTTATTGCATTTGTGGCTTGGATACTTTTAGCTTGTGTTTATATGTAGGAAAACATGAAAAAATCGATTTTGCCAATTTGTGGGTTGAACCCATTCTGCATAACTACGTCCAATCAAGGATGCCATAGTCTCACTGACATCGGTCAGTAAGGAGTAGTTGGGATTATTGCACGGTATTATAATGATTTTTATTTCTTTTATCGAGTTTTCTGTACTCCAATATTGCTCGTGTCTTCGTAAGTTTAGCAACATACGAGTACATGATGTAGGTGGGTACCTATTTAAGATTTTAACTGGATAGTTTATTCACAAAGAGATAAGATTATAATCGTAAATGATCAAGTTTTAAAACAAATTAAAGATTAATCACATGCATCAAAGAAGCACTAAAGATGGTTTTCTCTAGGTTATTTGCACAAACGATATAACATCGTTATGAAATTACCTATTAGAAATGTTTTTTCCAATAATCACAGGAAAGCATGAAAAAATAACAAGTAATTCGTAAAAACAGAATGGGTGACGCTATTAGAGTTGACGCTTTGAATGCATACTTAGGATTGTGTGTATTGGTGTATCTCTGTACCCTTTCGGCAGCGATATCCTTGCAAAGAATTATTGAGAAACAGCTTTCTGTCTCGCTTTACTCCACCTAATGTTATCATTGAAAAAGAGACCACAGGTGTAGCGGTACGATCGTCGAATTTGGATTGTCCATAAGTTTTTACAGTTCTTCGAATAGCGCTCTTTTTATTACATTAAAAATTAAGTTATCTTAATTTTAACTGAAATTTACTTTTATGAAATGAATAACAAGTTTTGAATGTGCTGTATGCAAGCGATGCATCTTCGTGAGTACTGTTTTTTAATCAAAATTCACTGCGACACCTATAAATAGTTCATTTATGATTAAAAAAAAACACAGCAAAAATAATACAGTTTTATAAATATGTTAACACATATGTTCAATTCAGGACGCAATAAGCGAAACATAATGTTTTATTTTTACAATTATTATCAGTATTTTTTGAGCCCCAGATAATAATAATAATAATAATAATTGTGAAATTTTGTGAAGAATCGCCTCAAGGGCGCTGTGAATATAGAAGCGAGGGGAGAAATGCCACAGAAACGTGCTGACTGTCCTCAAACTGCATGGACTATCAAAGCGGTGGACTCGTAGGCAGAATAAAAGGTGGGCGTCGCTGTTCGTAGCTGCGATTTGCAGTAGTATGGGTGAATGAAGTTGGCGATACTTTGTTGGCACGGTTTAATAATAATTTCATGGTTCATCTCCCCTGTTTCTATTATCTATGAGTTGAACTATTCAGAACTTTTCTCGTTGATTGTGCCTTCATCATCATCGTCACCACCAGCATGTGCAGTGTTCAGTGTTGGACATTGCTTCACTTTAGTTCACCGCTCCTCCCTGTCAGCGGCAGGCTTCGTTCACTCCCGGCAGGTTGTCCGATGATGTCAGAGGTCCCAAGTTTTCATATGCTGTTCAGGATGTGTACCTGCTTTCCTCTATAAGAACGATATGCCCGGTACAGGATCGCTTAAGTTTGACCAGCTTTTCAACTGCAACCTGCAACCTGATGCCGTTGAAACTTACGTGACTGGTTACTACTGTAGTTCCACTGACATGCTCTGATATGTCTGTATGCAGTCTGCAAATGAGAGGACACCAGAGAAATAAGAATCTTCTTTTATTTATTTTTATATTAAGTTAAAATAAATACATAGTTATTTCACTTTCTTAACATAACTGTATACTCGTACATACATACGTATTGTTCTTATCTTATTTTATTACGTATCTCTAAATATAAAAATGATTTAATATATAAAACAATAACTGTGTTTATATCACTTTTATTTATACTTTAGCCGACCGGGTTTCGCTACTACCGTAGCTTCTTCAGGGCAGTACACAACTAAACTATGAACTAAGATGCACATGTGTTATAGATTGATACAAACAGGCGAGTGAAGGGCCAAGGGTGGGAGATCAGCAGGTACCTGCTGACCGGGAAGGGTGTGTAATTTGTTTATTTGGACTATTTTTTTTTCTTCTATTCTATTTTATTATGCATTGTTATTTTGTTCACTTATTTTAAGATTGATGTTTTTTTTAAATGATAATTTTTTTTAAATCTGACTGATAGTTTAAAAATGAGTGGACACCAGAAAAATAATAATCTTACTGATATCTTTTGTACGCGTTATAGCCCTGTAGCCTTATGATAAATATTCTTCTTTCCATTTTCTCCATTTCTTCTCACTTCAAGGTTTCATTATTATAGTTAACATAAAATGATAATATTAGAACAGAGCTATCAAACTTTATATCTAACTCGCATCGAAAAATGTTGTGAGAGCAGTATCACAATGCTTTTTCTCGAACGTTTGCAGCAATTCCTTTGGAGAGATTTCCAAGCGAGATATTATGTTAAATTTTATGTTTCGTACCTACTTTTCTGTGATATTATTGCACCTAAACCATAGAACACAAGAACTGCGATGTGGGCTTGCATCGTGATTCAAAAGTCATTTTATATATGTGCAATGCGGGCAATTTAAGAGAAAGAGAACGCTGTATTTTCATTGACTTTCTCAGGGCTACTAAGTATAGGATGTATTTATGTTTTTTTCGCTATTTTTTTATGTTTGATGTATCAGTTATCTACTGTCTTATTATTTTTTTTAACTTTTGTATATATATTGTGTATTTTTATAACTATTTTATATATATGTTGTATGGAATGTGTGGAACTGCACTAACCTCCCTACATACCGAAATAAACATTACTTTATTTAAGTCACTAAGAGGTGCTAAGTCAGTGGTTACATGATTTTCCATTCTCAACGTGGAATTCATTTCTAGTGTGTATTATCTATTCAGTGACCTAAAAATGTATTAATGTTATTGTGTATACTTGTATAAAATTCATATAAATATTTTCCTACCGGTTGACAAGCAACTACAAAAGATTACCTGGTTTTGATGAAGGTGAAAAAAGTAATTCTAGTGAAAAATTTAGCATTTATCACTTCGTATTAAGGCTTCGCCATCACTGCTTTAGAGTTAGCGTGTATTCAAATGTGGTGTAGGGATGTCTTCATACAGGAATGTGATCGATAGACCCGGGGCTCGGAGATCCACAGACTTATTTCCACATTTATTGAAATACACCGAGAGCGCCTACAGCCCACTGCCGTCGCTATTTAACCCATAAAGCCTCCAGCATTCACCGACTTCGTGTGGGCCCATTCTCCGGTGAATCCGCGCCGGCTCTCGCACAAAGGCGATACATCGTCTGGCCTAAAAGGTCGAAAGAAATCAACGGGTTATTCGCTCACTTCACTTCGATATCGTAAGTATTATATTCTATTTGAATTCGCGTTCCTAATTTAAATACGGTTTTAATGTATCTGAACCTCACGGATATTTAATATGACTTCGATTTAAATTTATTAAAATAATATTACTTTGTTCCATTTGAATTCGAGTTCTTAATTTGAATTTATTTTGAATCTGGCTAAACCTCACAAACATTGAATATAATTTCGGTATAAGTTTAGCACAAGTATTCGATTCTATTTGAATTCTTGTTCTTAATTTTAAAGCAATTTAAAATAAATTAAATATCACATAAATTAAAAAAGCGTACTTAGAGCGTATGTGGTATTTATTTTTTATTTTCTTATATTGTATTTATGCTTAATTTGATCACAAGTTTATTATAACTAAGCACCAAATACATTTTATCTACTTGCATGTCTGTGTTTCAAGGGTTTTTTTATTTAATTAATATTTCAATACATTTAATCGCCTTTCTAAATAATAATAAATTGCGGTTAAAATCTATTTTCGACGGCCTCCATGGTCGAGGGGTAAGGCTCTCGACTACGAATCGGAAGGTCGCGGGTTCAAATCCCGGCGTGCGCAAGTAATTTTTATTTAATTAATTTGTGTTGTTTCACAATTAATTAATTTAAAAATAATATATAGTATATTTGCGCACGTTCAGAGTGGAAGATACTCTCAGTATCGCCCTGGTGAAAGACCACCATTCAGAATTGAAACGTTGCTTGAAATGGCTTTTAGCCGTGTTTGGTGACCAGATCTGAATAGCCAGATATTTCCCCACCTCCCTCTTCCCCTTCTCCTTCCCCTACCCAATACCTTCAGCCTCACAGCATTCCCCAATTGAGAATGCCATAGTCTCACTGGCTCCAGACGGTTGGGAGCAGTTGGGACTCTTGTGCGGTATTCATGTAAAAAAAAAAAAAAAAATTATTTGTTTTAAATTTTCAACTTGAATGACAATAAATTATTAAAAAGTGGTGTAGGCCTCAAACATATGTATAAGTCTCTGTGGCCTTTTAAAACAGTTTTATGAAACTAAATTAAACTATGAAACTGTGGCCTCTTCTTTAAACCGGTGTCATTATATTCTATTTGATTTCGAATTCTCAAAATGAATACAATTTTAATCAAATTAAACTTTAGCCGCATGGGTTACTGTAAATATTCCAATGTAGTTACTCGCTCTTTCTATGTCGTTAAACTTCTATCGTTATTATTCGATTCTTCTTTAATTCGTTTTCTTAGTTGAATACAATTTTAATTTATAAAAACTTTAAGGAAATTGAAGTTACTGCTGACTTTCATATTTGTTCGTATGTATAACATTTCCTTTGAAAAACTTAACTTGTGTACGCTTTCATCATTGTGCATTCATTCACAATGGATGAATGCACAATGATGATACATTTTATGTTGGTAGGTCCAAAGCTTTGTTTTCAAATAATCGCTGTTTTATCGGCAGAAAATACTTAAATAGCTTTTCGATTTTTTTATGGAATGTCTAAAAATTTTACAAATTATGTCGGATGATGGTTCGTACTATACGTATACATACCACCTTACTTCGTTGGTGTACACATAAAATATGGAATAAATAATTATATTTTAAGAGAGCCTCTTTTTTATAATTCCTGTATATCTAATCTAAGAAGCGAATAACCTATTTTATAAATAAGAATTAAATTAATTGTCAAAAATTGGAACCACCTGAATGATAAAATGTCCGAAAAATACTATGTTTTATTTTTTACACATTATGGCTCCGAACAAAATACTGTAGGCTACGTACGGTAAAAGCAACATTAAAAAAAGCAAACAAATGCAAACATTCCCGTGTTACGAATAACCCTAGAATTTTTGAAAAATTCCTACTACCATCACAGTAAGTGGAAGTTGTTGCTTTTGTCTGATGGAGGACTTAGCCAGCCGAGGAATTGAACTCAACGATATTATTGAAGATATTATTTATATATTGTACTCGTAAGCCCTATATGGGCTTTTACACTTAAAGTTAGTTACAGTAAACAGGTGCAAAACACATCACAGAAGGTTCAAAGATAATATATTGAACAAATACAGGAATAACATAGTGTAAGTACCATTCTAAATAATAAGTTCCAGAGGCGAAAAATCAGAAAATACCTCACATTCACTGTTACTTATACTCAGACATATATTGTATATTAATAATTATTGAGGAATATGTATAATTTTGCGTTAAAAATGGTATAAAGTGCTCAAACGCACTTAAAATGTTGACTGTGGCATTCGGCGAGTCTACTTTGTCTCAAAAAAGTGTTTATAAGTGGTACAAGCGCTTTACAGAAGGCCGAGAAGATGTTAATGACGATGAGCGTCCTGGAATGATTACGGTGTTGTTTTTGCCCAAATAATCACGAACAAGCATTGATGTGTGAGCCGGTGCATTATCGTGATGTAAAATCCATGATTTGTTTTTCCATAATTCCGATTGTTTGAGCCGTATTGTTTCACGCAAACGTTGCATAACTTCCTTGTATTATTCCTTATTAACCGTACGACCTGTTGGCAAGAACTCATGATGCACCACGCCATTGTAATCGAAGAAAACAGTGAGCAAAACCTTCGCATTTGATCGAACTTGGCGTGCTTTTTTCGGTCTTGGCTCTTCTGGCCGCTTCCATTGGGATGATTGGGCCTTGATTTCGACGTCATAACCATATACCCACGTTTTATCACCAGTTATGACCCTTTTGAGCAAATTTGGTTCGTCGTTGACGTCATTCAACAACTCCTGAGCGATACTAATGCGACGTTGCTTTTGCTCAAAATTTTGCAATTTCTGAACAAACTTCGCTGTCACACGTTTCATGCCCAAAACATCCGAGAAAATTCCATGGCATGAGCCGATTGACATGCCAATGTCCTCTGCAACTTCCCTAATAGTGATTCGACGTTTTTCCAAACCATTTTCTTCACTGTTTCGATGTTTATTTGTGTATATTAATAAAGTGGTGAATACCAAGTAATTATTAAATAATTTATTAATAATGACGCCACAAGGTGAATACTAATCTTTTGAACAAATAACATATATGTGTTTTTATATTATCAACTTACTTACACTCTAGTTGAGTATAATTACTTAATGTCGTAATATTATTAGTTTTAAGGGAGCACACTCCCTAAAATCTGATAAAAAGAAAATACTATACTGATTTTGATGGTACAATTGTTATCAAATGATATTACGTACATAGAGCCCTCTTACCATTCCGGTTGGTAACCTGGAAGTGGCGTAGGAATCATAGTGGCAAAATGAGCCATCAAGTGAGGGGGGGGATTGATATTGTATTTCAACACTGCAATAAATAAATATAAATGTTTATTACAAAGACCTTCGGCTTGCCACCGGTAGTATCCTAATCAAATCCTGCAAAAAGTAGTACTTTTTAGCTTTTCAGAACGTACGTAAGCAGAACCTTATAATGAATCTTTGAAAATATATAGTACAAAAAATCTTCAGTGCTAACCGTTTTTTCAGTTTCTTTTAATATTTGGGTGCACTTACTTAATTTCCCCCGACAATTTTAATTTGACAAAATACCACAGATTCTTGACAACAGCGGCGTGCACTTCATGACGGTTGCATAGCAATGCAATGAGCAAATCCTATAAGATATTTAATATAAGAGTGGAGACAATTATTTACATATTTTTAAAATGAACTGAAAAAGAACTAAGCAAACGCAATGTAAATATCAAATAAACAGTTTGTTATAAACCTCGGATTTATTGTATTTTTACGTATGTATTAAAATGTAAGAAATTTAGACATACTTTCATTAAATTCATATTAACGTATACATATACTCATTAAATTCATATTAACGAATACATATATTCATTCAATACATACTAACACACATTCATTAAATTCATATTAACTTACATTATATAGGTTCGTATGAATGTGTGTTACACATTCATTAAATTCATATTAACATACAATAACTAAATTCATATTAATATACATTCAATAAATTCATATTAACATACATTTAATAAATTCATAATGACATACATTCAATAAATTCATATTAACACACATTCAATAAATTCATATTAACATACATTTTTAAATTCATATTTACATACATTCATTAAATTCATATTTTCATACATAAACTAAATTCATATTATCATAAATTAACTAAATTCTTATTAATACACATTCAATTAATTCATATTAACACACATTAATTAAATTCATATTTACATACATTCATTTAATTCATTATATCATACATTAACTAAATTCATAATGACATACATTCAATAAATTCATATTAACACACATTCAATAAATTCATATTAACATACATTTTTAAATTCATATTTACATACATTCATTAAATTCATATTTTCATACATAAACTAAATTCATATTATCATAAATTAACTAAATTCTTATTAATACACATTCAGTTAATTCATATTAACACACATTAATTAAATTCATATTTACATACATTCATTAAATTCATTATATCATACAATAACTAAATTCATATTAATATACATTCAATAAATTCATATAACCATACATTTAATAAATTCATAATGACATACATTCAATAAATTCATATTAACACACATTCAATAAATTCATATTAACATACATTTTTAAATTCATATTTACATACATTCATTAAATTCATATTTTCATACATAAACTAAATTCATATTATCATAAATTAACTAAATTCTTATTAATACACATTCAATTAATTCATATTAACACACATTAATTAAATTCATATTTACATACATTCATTAAATTCATATTATCACACATTAACTAAATTCATCTTAATATACATTCAATAAATTCAAATTTCCGCTATCAACGGATAATTTTGTGCTTGATTTAGCAAAAATCAAACAAATAGCTGAAAATAATTGTTACACCACACTCTTAATTGTCAACATTTTAAATAAAACCCGTAAAACAATCCCTTTCAATGGCATCTGACCGGATATCAGAAGGATGCAGGTTCGAGTCCTGTCGGCGACATTTATCTTTTCTCGGAATGTTTTTTCAATTTGGATGAGTGTTTCAGGCTAATAATTATTATTTATAAAAATAATTGTTACCCTTTGCGCTATGCACAAAAATCTTGTCTTAAAAACTTTAGCTTATCAATTAACAAATTTATGCGTTTATATTATAAACAATTTCTATTTTGTTACAGTTGTATTTTTCCTTCTGTTTTTCGTTCAGATATATAGTAAATTAGAACACAACCCCTTCTTTCCTGTTTTCGCCCAAAGGTCAAGCTTATAACTAAGATTATGTCATGAATTTCTTATGACTGCTTATACAAGTAGACGTCTAAAATCTAAAGTCTAGGTCTAGAATCAGCCCTTAATGCCTGGAATAAAATGCCACGCGATTTAATATTGATTAAAGACTCGACAGAATTCAGAGCGAAGGTTAAAACTCATCTCTTCGAAAAGTCATATTCGTGAATGGTACATTTACAAAACCCAAGCGAAGCTAGTCGTAGAAACTTTTCATGGTCGGCGACATTGTACATAAGTATATATACAAATATTTGTAAGTGTAAATATTAATTATTGATAATTTCAGCTAAACCAGGGTAAGTGTTTTTGGTTTCAAATGTCGTTTTTTTTTAAATCTGTTCTAATGTCCTTATTATGAACAAAAAAAACATTAACATTTAAAATAAATTCCAACTCTTCTTTTGCTACTATCCTAAAAAATAATAATAAAATATCAACTATAATATCGTGCGATGTGCAGTGTTTTCTAATACTGTGCCCTGTGTGTGCAAAATCATGTCTTCCCACGTATTAATCCAGAGTGACCTGCCAGGTAAGTGTGTAAGATCGTTGTGCCATGAACTTCCATATAACCTTGTCAAAAGGAAGACAAACTTACATTATAATTTAAACACACTTTAAACAGCGCGCGGTTCAAATTCCGTGCTAAAAGGTCTACCCGTCCGAATAAAACAGCCGTAGAGCGAGTACGAAATGAATCCCATAATATGTGCGTTCTGAATTGAGAACGTATTGGACTTTCTGTCCTATGAAATTGTTCGTTCAAAACGTATCACTGGCGCTAGGGCGACAGATATACCAACCTTAGGAAAATAGTAGCCACTTGGGTGCGCAGCAAATATGAGACTTTAATAACACAGGTTACGATTATTTACTTTATTCATTAAATTTAGAAAAAAAATCTGAACGAAGAATTAATAGCAATATAACATGTTTGTTTAAAATTGTTAATTCAGTGTTTATATAGCTGGTAGGACAGTTACAAGACAGTACCTACCATTTTATTGTGACAATTCAACTTCAGCGTCGCAATATCATACTCCTATGCGACGAATTCACCATCTGGGGAACAAATACTTCGATATTGTTGATATATTTCATACATCAATGTTATGTAGGTTATTTAAAACTACTTAACTCTGGATGAAAGTGTCAAATTATGTTGTTTCTTTCTATATTACCTATTAAAATGTGTAACTTTTCAATATTATTTATAAATTTCCATGTAAAAGACAATAATAAATGACCAAATTTGTGCGGAATAGTATTTTGCAAGAATCAACTGATTTTTTTAACTGTGATTATCGTGCGTGAAGTTGTTATTAAAATAAGTTAATGTCTGTAAATATTCCTTTTTATTTCCTCATTTCTACAATTTACTATCATTGGCAAGTATAGCAAAAACGAAATTTCTTACGTAAATCGTGATTTTCGCTTTTCTTGAACTTATCCCATTTTTATAATTTCGTCAAACGATTGGCAATCACTTTGTGGCGTCATTATTAATAAATAAATTTAAAAATATACTTAGTATTCATCACTTTATAAATATACATTGATATCTGCATATTTCATTGATTTCATACTAAAAAATAATTTCAAGTATAAACAAATGATTAAAAAATAAAAAACATGTAGATATCAATATATATTTATAAAATGGTGAATACTAAGCATGTTTTTAAATTCATTTATTATCACATTTTATTTATTCACCACAGACGTTTTAATGTGTCCTAGAAAAGGCTACCGCACGCCACTGGTGGCATTAGGTAAGTATCATTCGGGTGTTTGTTTACACTGGCGATATGAATTTGTGAAATGGTGCACCGCAGTTCACATTGCCCGGGCAGTGGCGCGGGCACATCGCACGCGCTGTGGGTTTGGGCCCGCCCCGCCTGCCCCACCCGCCACTACTATCACCCGAATCGGGCGCGTGTCACGAAAATAAACAGTAGTTGTAAGCCAGGCAATTGTAACCTCATTAATTCGGAAAATTTAATCATTGCTTTCAGCAGTTTTCAATTATGATTTCGGCACATGTTGGATTAGATTAATCTCGCTGAAATGAAAAAGAATGTTAAATATGTGTCAAAATAGCGGTTAAAAAATATTTGTATAGATTTCTCCGAACAAATAATTAGTTTACACCTTCTCACGTCAGTTAGTGGAACGAGTTAGATGAACACTGAAAAAAAAACAAGTTAATTGAAACATCATTTTTTTATCGAAGAAAGTAATCACTTTTTGTGGCTTGACATTATACATAAATGAAAAAAGTTATTTGCTTAAAACCATTTTAAAGTCAGACGTATGTCGACCGGTTTCGGTTAATCTTAACCTTCCACTGGACCTTAACCATATAAACTAAATTAAAATACAGAGATATATTGGGATAAAAAAAGGTGATGGGGGGGTGTCAGCATGTAAGAGTGGGAGAGGACAGAGTATCAGAGAGGGAGCGGTAGAGGGGTAGGTAGAATGATAGATAGATGGGTAGAGGTTACATGTTAAGAAAGGGAACATCCATAAAATCGGACCTTGTTTAACGTGACCTTAACTTATTTAAAATTAGATAGTTATTTTTTAAATTTTAATACCGATATTTCCTATGATTCTAAGTTATTAAGGCGCACACCTATTCCATTTTTATGTATTACTTTTTCACTTTCTTTATTCTAATATATTTAGTTTATATGATTAAGATCTTAGGAAAAGTTAAGAGTAACCTAAACCGGTCAACAAATGCATGATCTAATAAAGTGGTTTTAAATAAAACCTTTTTTTATTCAATTATCATTTTTTTTAATTATTTATTATTATTATGTCACTATCCTAACGATGTATCCCAATTTGGGAAGCGGGAATGGGTACCACTTCCCCGGAAACCACGCATTAGATAATCAACACCTCTGCCATAGGTCACCCCAAGTGGTTCGTTTCCTTTGATGACTTAGCATGGGTACCCGTGTTCATGGGGTGAGGTTTGTCCGGGGTTTGCTGACCGCCATATTCCTACCCTTATACCCTTTTACTTTCCAGAACCTCCTCTCCTTCACATGGAATCCCCAAAGATAGCATAGGCCATCAGGAAAATTATTTTTCTCAGGGCCTCATGTGTGGAGTTAATGTAATTCAAAATAAATAAAACGGTTATATTGACCAATTATCTTTTAGTCGTATCACATGCCTAATCATATATTTATTTTTTTTAAATCGTTAATGATATTATAGACAACTCTGATATAATTTAATATCCCTAATCGATCTAAAATTTGATTCAATTGAAACAATAATTTCAGGACTTAGTCATACAAAAATTCTCTTGTACCTAGACTTCACGCAGAAGGTAATACTTTTTCAGACATAATAGATATGCTCAACTGCTTGGAATACAAATCCAAACAGATATTTGTTCGTGAGACAAATGAAATATTTAGTTGTATTTCATTTTATTTATGTACCTACTTTGACATGTTTTGCACCTGTATAACTATTGTAATTAACAAAATATGTAAAAGCCCATACAAGGCGTACGTAATGTAATAAATAAATATTGCCTTTGGAAATTGACGCGGTAATATCAATCACCTCTTTTTTACACCCATATTTTACTTATCAGCATTTCGCCAGCCGGATTACTACGTTATTTATATTAATTATTTTATTTCCTTTGATCACGGCGCCATTTGATAATATAATTGAGAGCAGATTAGCTCACTCACTGCACCAATCCAGTGAGATGGGAGTTACATTTTGAATAGTAAAAATAGACAGTTCTACAACAAAGCGCATTGGAACAAAGCCGTAAGTGTAACCATGTGATACGGGACGGTGCACCGGGCCCGGCCAGTGGGGGTAGTGGCCAGCGGTACAGAGGACCGACTAGTCACTACAGCCTGCAGTGGAGGGTGTTGGGCAGTGCAGCGAGAGGGAGAGGACACTCCCGATGCAGCTTTGTGCATTCATATTCAAAATACAGTGGATTATTCAAATATTATAATTTAGGCATATTCGTTTCGACTGGATAACGCAACACCGGATCCGTTATTTCTGATTAAATAAATATACAGACCAATGCATATTAATTCGGCGATTTTTATTTAAATTTGACACGGTATGTTACAATGTAACCAAAATGGGTTTACACATCACCAAACCTAACCTATTGAAGTACATTTCTTGTTTAGGTACATAGCACAAATGTAATCCTTGTCTTTTTACATATGCAATATACATCTTTCACTAATTTCATTGCCGGCAACCCGGGCGTTTATTGGCATATGATTTTAAACATTTAGGTCAACTTTATTCGCCTCACTAGACGATGTCTGTTCTGAGACGGGTATATGGGTCCATATTTAAAAAAAAAACTTTATGGGTTTCCACGCCAATTAGTAATATAACGAGAGTAATGCACACAGAAGAGAATCAACAGAGGTGCTTTAACAGGGGAGGGGAAGCTAAATTTAGTAGAGTGAGCCTAGAGCTATGTCCTTTTCAATAATTTGCCAATAAATAAATCCTAACATTATGCAGACAACTCGTATTGCACCGTAAAGTGTTAGTATTTACTCTTCAAAAATCAAATCTACTAATGATCAACTCATCCTTTATCGCCAATATACTTCCGATAGCTGCCGTGCCAATATCCTAAACTAACCTAATCTGCCAATTTAAGCAAAAAAGTAATAGGTTGAAAAAGTTCGCCTTGTTTACATAAACAGAATATTTTGTTGGAGTTTTTAGTTTGACCCTTTTAGAAATGTTTATTAATTTACTTACTACGGGAAACGATGGCTTTCGCGTTTTCGTTAATTCAGTTTGAGAAGATTGTTTCACAAAACTGATTTAAAAAGCTTAAAATTGATTAAAATTGATTAAATGTAATGCGACATTTGTGATTATTCTCACCATTTCTTATATTTTTACCCCAATTTAATGCATAAAAATGCGTTATTCCGTAAATCTTCTGATGATCGATGGCGGTCAGCGTGCGAATGATAGCGGAGTTTATTAAAAAAATGCGCCACCCAGGCTGGTGCCAAAATGGATGTCGCTTGACCTTTACCTCCACGTCAAAATGGTAAGGATTGATTTTTCTTTGGGCATATCTATGTAATTCTGACGTCAGTGGATTAATAATATATTGTAGCATCACAAATTCTTAAAAACATGTTTATTATCTACGTGGATTTTATAAATAAAACACAAAAACATTGTATACGTACACTCTTTTTTTTCATTTGACAAGGTTCCATTGCATGTAAAATAATTTATAAAACATATATTTAAACATTAGAAACCATTAAGCTCACTTGATTTTTACGAGATTTTTCTCATAAAACACTTTGGTAATTGTAATCGCTTTTCGATAGTAAATAACCCTTTCATAACATAAATTGATCACATCTGGCTTACACATCACTTTTTAAAAATATATGAATATTAATCTTAAATGCATCTTTCTAATGATGGCGTCTGTCTTGGTAATTAACATCGCAAATCTCTCCAAAACCTTGGTACAAAAGTCTCCTCAAACTTGAGAAGATCTTTTTTATATACTTTTGAAAGCCGCTTATGGTTTTTCACCACAATCATCTGCTAACGTGATAGTATCATTTTATTTATGTTCTTGTACCTCCTCGCTCAGCCATCTCAATGTCTGTGTTTCATTCTTCAACTATTTTAATTTCAGCAAGTTGAGCAAATCCACTGGGCTAATTTGGAAATTACAAACAGCGCGGGCAACGAACGCAAGAGCAAACTCCACTCACAGCTCGGCGGAAAAATTGCTCGTCCAACCGTCAGCGGCTGCCATAGTGTGGACTACACCGGGCAATACCGGCCACTCATTGCAAACCCTCGCGAAGCGGGGAGCAACTGGTTATTATTTTCATCGAAAAGTCAAGATCCCTGTCCGTTAGCAGATTAAAACTAAAGTCCTTAGAATGGATAAAAACTCGCAGCTTTCCAATTCAGAATATTTTTCGCGTGTATAAAAGAAAATACGCTTTAATTAAAAAATATTCTAACATGCGTAACTATGAACCTGAATCCATCCAATGTAAAGATCCTCAATCTCAATATGTCAAAAAATAAGAACTTGGTAACTTTTCGTTGTATCCTCACGATATATCCATAATAACAACACGCAGGAAGGTCTGCAGGAGACCTGAAGGCCCATTCTGGTTATTTTAAAGAAAATATTCTTATCCTTTTCCTTAAGCTTAAAGACTTCCTGCTTATCTGCGGTTCCGGTTCTCTCGGATGACAGCTTTCATTCAGCGAACGACAGTCTTTAAAAATATCGGTATTTTCGTAGTGTTAACAAAAGAAAAACTCAATATTATGTAAGTATTGACTTTAAATGTCATTTGTCCTTATTTATTGAACCAAATTAACGAAATTTCGTAAAGTACCTATGCCAAAGCCTGAAATGTCAGATAGAAGTTATTTAAATTCTAAACATTATAGTAAACTACACGTGAAAAGTATGTAATAATCAACTACATGTGTGATACCCCTATAATTTTTAATAATACTGTTATAAATAAACCACAAACTTCTTTAGAAAGGTATTTTCATTGATATTTAATAGGAATCGCAGTTAAACAAAATGCATTTAAGCCTATGGAAGAGGATAAGGATTTTTCCTTTAAAAGAACCAGAGTAGGCCTCCTGGGTAAGCAGAATCCACAACAAGCTTTAACTCTCTTTTTTTCTTTTTGTTTGGAAGTTTTAATCTACCATGTACTTTTGCTATTTTTGGATTAATAAATTCGCTACCGGTTTCGACACAACCGTGCCATTGACGAGCGTTCTTAAAACTAACTTAAATTAGACAAGTGCAGAAATTAGGTGAGGGTAGAGGGAGTGGTGATTTGGAGGGGGGGTGGGTGGTGGGAGGAGTCAAAGTTAATAGGAAACATGGTTAGTAAAGGTGATTTACAGGGAGCTATTATCTTGTTTACTAAATTAATTTTAGATTTAATTTTTTTCTTAATTTCTAAAGTTTCTAAGGAGCACAATTTAAAATATCTATCAACATTTGAATGTTTAAACTTAGTTTTTTTCTCTATTGAAGCTATGGCCTGTCTCTATTAAATGATTAGCAAACTCGGAATAGTTATTATTCCGTAAACAGAGTTCATGTTCTCTGATTCTAGTTTTAAAATTTCTAGTAGTCATACCTACATACTGTGCATCACATTCATTACATTCTAAAGTATATATTCCGTTTTTTACCCATTTATTAGAAATATCTTTTTTTCTTCCTCTACTATCGAAAATTAGCCATCATCGAGGCATTCTTCACTGGTACTATTAACGTAAGTTTCTTTTTAATGGAAGTGACTACGTATATAGCTACGTCGTAGCTAACTGCGTGTTTGCGCCCTAAATAAGTACATATTTTTTCAGGTTTAAGCTGTACGTAGTTTTGAAGCCATGCTGTCATTCTCTACCACATCATTAAGCCTTTCATCATCCATCCTCTTAACTATCATTTGGCATAATTCATTCTCATTGTCTCTCATAACGTCAACACGGTATAGGAGCTTTCTTTATTTTAAATCTAGTACCAGTACCCAGTTTTTTCTAACTCGACGAAAAACCTCCACATTTATCATCATACCAAGGTATTTTGAGTATTCGGACATAGATCAAGTAGGGTCCATTTTCCAAATCAAAACTCAGTTTTAAATTCAGGATTCTACGTCATTCAGAAGGATATACGATAACGAAAGCGTAACTATCCAAGAAACTACAATAATTATGCATTCTGTGTTCTTTCGACATATAATCTTAATCTACGAACTATGTCCTTTTGTCAGATCTTAATAACTAAATATTTCACGACTTTCCTCTACCTACTTCATCTCCTTTTCGTTTTCCCACCGACCACCTTAAGTATTTATAAAATACATGGTATTTTATTAAGACATTTAAATAGAGTAGGTACATTAAATCACCATACTAGGCGGCTGCCAGTTTCATGGTGACCAATGGAGTATACTTACTTTGTATGAAGTCTAGTGTAAACATATGGATTTAGTATATAAATATGCTGAAAATTGGAAAAATTATTACAGAAAGTATAAAATAAAAAGGAGAAAAAGACATGCATAAGGATTACATTATAAAAGTGCACATAACATTTTTTATGTGTGCATGCATGCACACATGTGCACATAGGTCCATACGTACATACACACGTAAACACACATGAACATATATGTACACATATACATATACATACACATACGCATACATACACAGATATCCCCACACACTTAAACAATACATACACCCCTATCTGAGTACGAAAAACAGGATACTAACACTATCACATTCACTCATCAAAAAGTCCCCAAGCGCCTTCCTGAAACTGTGGTATTTGTATATTGACTCTATTTAATTTGTTAAAATATTGAATATTTTAGGAGTAAGGCAATTAAACTGTGACTGTGCCATTGAGGTTAATATAAAACATAGATAAATTTTAGTCTGCGAACGTACCCGGTGAATCGGTGACACTTTAGTTTCAATGACTTCTGTTCTATTGGGAATCGTGAGATAATCACTTATATAATTTATATATGCCTTCATGCTAATAAATGGTTTGTAAATTCACCAGAGCAATAGTGAAAGGGGGGGGGAGACTGGGGCTGAACCGGACGTGATCTGTCCGATAATATGAAACATTGTTCTGTACGCCAGTTTATGAATCGTCCGGCCACTGCCCGCCGCCCTCCGCCCGCCGAATGGTCGGACACGATACATTCCATGTGAATAAACCCTTAATTATTAGGTCAAACACGGATTGTCGATGATATTTACACCGCATTTGCTGTTGGTTTTTATTTTATTTCTATTTGTTTTTAAGTCTGGTTTTGACAGATTGAACAGTCACACAGTAGGCCTTTTTACGCAAAGGGACTTTCATCTCTACATTGTGGAATGTAGCTCACTGATTTTGGTATTTTTGAAAAAACTCACTATTTTATTTATTTGTAGGTACTATCAACTAACATACTGTTTTTTTTTCAGTCTTTTATTTTATTAAATATGGAACATATTTTGTATCGAACGTGTCCACAGAGTGGATTAATTTAAACAGATAAAACGTATTTTTTATAACCAAATATAAATTATTGCACGACACGTGCAATAACCAAGCCGAGAGCTGGTATTTCACAATACCGAGCCAATAGCCTACATTGCACCACAAATGCAATAGAAAGTCAAGATCGCACCACAAATGCAATAGCATATCAAGATTGCACCACAAATGCAATACTGAGCTGAGATTTCACGACACGTGCAGATAATGTTCGGCCGCGCCGGGCGCCCTATAAAAAGCGTGCGCACAGAGGTATGTGCTTTTTATCACATCAACTGCAGAATGGACAACATGTCCTCCCTTGGATACCTCGACCTACCGCTACTAGAGAATAGTATTTTACATCCAACAACCGCTGACGTCACCACCCGTTACCTCAGCGACCGACCATACTGGCTGGTGCCATAATTCAAGTACCCTCGGAGCAAGGACATCTCCATTGGGAAACTACCAAACGCCTTTCTCAAGAGGATTCGCAAATCACAATAGTCGTGCGTCGTGTGCCGGTGCCTAAATATTTACAGTATTTTTCTAGTGCTGGTCCTACACGTCTCGTACTTATGTTATTGTATTTTATCATAATTTTTACAATGAGTATTTCATCGCGCTGTTGCATAGTGTATACATATCCTTTGTGCCTACATAATATTGTTTTCCTTGTCAATACATTTGTTCAGAGGTGGAGTTAAGAGGATAATTTTAGAAACTGTAAGTTGAATGAAACAATAGTTTGTCGAGTCCGATGAGAGGGAATATGAAACTTATTGTTTGGTATCTATATGATTTTGCAAATGCTATTTCAGGATGTACGATATTATAGCCGTTTCAGATGCCAACCCTATTTAATGTTAGGTAAACCTAGTAAGTGTTTTATTTTACATAATCCACCAACGCGATTCAAATTAAATTATTCAGGGGCGAATACCTTCATAATAATAATATTATCTTCAAATCAAATCTTTATTACAGTTGTTAAAATTTAATAAAACTCTTTGAACGATGCCATTTCGGTATATTACGACCACGCTGCATTTCATCTTTGTAGAGAGAGGCGGGGAATGTCGACGTCCATATCATTTTGTAGAGAGTAAAATACTTTTAGCGTCGCCCTGTATTCATCATCAATGAGAATAGCTATTTTAGTGGTCAAGTCTAAATAACCCGCTTCTCGCAGTTTTTCAAAACTTTCCATTAAGATTTACGTAGACCTTTTGAACGTATTATCTATGATCAAATCTACACAACCGTTGTTTGTAACATACAAAACCAGCAACATGGATTTCTACAAAAAAGATCGGTACTAACAAATTTAGTAAACTTTACGGAATATCTAACAAGCAATATGGAGAGTAGAAATCAATTAGATGAAATCTATACAGAGTACTCAAAGGCCTTCGAAAAGGTAAACCATTCCATTCTCATTAAAAAATTAAATCAAATAGGCATCCACGGTGACTTACTTCGGTGGCTCACTTCATATCTCCAGAGTAGACTTCAATGTGCATCAATTGAAGGAACTAAGTCTAGCTTTTTTATCGTCCCCTCCGGTGTACCCGAAGGTTTTCTCCTATGGCCACTATTATTTAATGTTTATATTTATGATATCCACATTTTTTTTTACATGCTAATTACCTAGAATACGTAGATGATAAAAAATATATTTAGTTGTCAAATCAATCGATGACTGCATCAAACTTAAAGATGACCTCAATCGTTTTTTGTGTACTGCAAATTAAACAAACTAGTTATTAATATTTCAAAATGTAACAAATTATCATTCACACAATGTAACAAAAAGAAAATTAATTTTAATTGCACTTTTTTAACGATACACATATCACTGAGGTAAAATTTATTCGAGACCTTGGGGTAATACTGGATGTGAAACTAAATTTTATCAAACAAACTAATGAGGTTATCAATAAAGTCAATAAAATGCTGGGATGTTTAATTCATATTTCAAATCCTTTTCGCAACATAAATACTCTATACTCCTTTACACAGCGTATATCCCGCCTTCACTTCGAATATTGAACACCGATATGGACACCTTTATACCAAGCCGAATCGAAACCAATCGAAAGCAATCAACATAAATTTAATTTGCATATTGCAAGTAATACTGAATCCTTAAAATTCCATAGCTTCATCACGCTTCAAACGAAATGCTTAATATTTGATCAAATCTTGTTATTTAAAATTATGAATAATGCCTGGACTCAGCAGAGCTCATTATCTTTATAAACATTCACATACTATCAAGACCAACCCAACAAACCGTTTTTTTTTTATTTGTCCGCATGTAGAACCAATCTTAGGATAAATTCTCCAATTCCCCTTTATTTGTACGCAATGTAATGCACAATTTCACAATATCGACATTTTTCACAATAGCCTTTCAAAATATCGAACCGAAGTAACACAAACTCCCATAAATTGATGCACGAGTATAAAGTGAATCGAGAGCATATCCTGTCACGATCCTATCTTCCTCTTCCTCTCCCCTTCTTCCTTCTTATTTTGTTTTTTTTTTCTAATAAAACACTGTATTTAACCACTTGTAGCATAAGAAACTTTGTTGGTTTGCCTTTTTTTAAACTTCCTTTGTATATAATTCTGTCTGTTTGTTTCAAATAAATAAGTGAGTAAAGATCGTATTAATTCTACGCCACAATTTACTAGGGTCATGAATTTATTTGTAAGAGTCTATTCACATTTTCCGGCATCGTTCAGTGCAGACCCGTACAGTAGCAGGCACGCCAATTTGTTTATAAATAATATAAGCAACTATTTTTTCCGTTCCTGCCACTTTACGTATCTGCATTGCGTAGTGCTGGTAGATGTGAATCGGACTTTAATCAACACACGTGTGAATCGGACTTTAATCAACACACTTATAAATCGGCACACTTTTTTATAGTGATGTAATCATAAAAATTACAAAAAAAAAATTATTCCGAAAACCTATTCTAACCAATTCATTTAAAAAAAAATGAAATGATTAAAACGAAAAATAAGTGTGTTAAATTTTTTTAAGCTTCGCTTCCGAAATACGTTGATATTTATATATTAAGTGGTGGTTTATACAAAAAAATAAATTCTATTAATAATGACACCACGAAATCATTATACATCTATTGAATAAAAAAAACGTTATTATTTATAAATTAATAATCATTTCATTTTTTTTTAAATTAAATATTAATAATCACTATTACTACACCACTGAATCTTAGTCTTCCTCTTCTTTCGTTTCCATATACTTTTTTTAGTAAGACATGTGTGTAGTGTTTGAATGTGGTGTTAACTAAAAAGGGCTAGGAAACCTGTTCTGTTCATTTTAGTAACAATAACTGCCGACAATTAATGTTAACAAGTAAATACTGTGGGGTGGGGGTAACGCCTCCCTAGCAGAAATGCACCGCACCGTATCATTACCGTACCCCAACTTTGAACTCCGCAATAATGATTCTACATAACGGCACTGAAAAGGATAGCTGAAACGTCGCGAATATTGAAAAGGAGGGGAGACTACCCCTTGCAGCAGTTAGCTGATTACTTAACTGTTGGGGATTAACCACATTTTAGTGCTTAAATATTTTTTTAATTCGTAAACTGCTAAGAACAAATTGGACTATACCTACATTATATTTCTTCTCTCCATCTTCGAATTTATTTATTTGTACATGTTTATTAATGTATAGGAGAGTTGGTGGAGGAGAATTGGTGGAGGAGAGTAAGCGGGGGAGAGTTGGCGGAGGAGAGTTAGTGGAGAAGAATTGGTGGAAGAGAGTTGGTGTAGGAGAGTTGGCGGAGGAGAGTTGGTGGAGGAGAGTTGGCGGAAGAGAGTTGCTGGAGGAGAGTTCATGGAGGAGAGTTGGTAGAAGAGAGCTGGTGGAGGAGAATCGGTGGAGAAGAGTTGGTGAAGGAGAGTTGATGGATGAATTCATTTCTGAATATCGATGTCTCATTTGAGTAATACTGAATAGTACGCGTATTTATAAGTTGATTTAAAATCTATAAAAATATGTGGTGGTGAAAAAATGAAGTTGTCATGTAAAAAAAGCGGAGTTTTAAGAAATTATGCTTCTATTTATCATCAGTACTTTATCACTTTTTTTTAAATGACCGTTTTTTTTCTTAAATAACATATAATGAAACTTGATTTTTTTTCTATTCTGAAAATTGTGCCTCACGATACTACACATTGCGGTATATAAAGGTATATATATATATATACATGTTACTGTTTAAACGAAGCTTAACAGATTTCTGGATCTCGAAAGGAACGTTGGTAAGTCGTCTATTTTCTATATAATAATCTGACTTTTCGATCAAAGTGACATAGCCAGGATAGTTTTTTCATGAAACGCAGTGAGTAGTGATATACGTAGTATTTGCACCGCTCGCCATCAAAGCCCAGTAATACGATCATCGTTAATTTATGGGGTATCACCATAAAAATAACCAGACTGTAAACAGAGAACCAGAATCGTATAAAATTCAAGGGCCGTAAAGCAGTGTCGGGGCTTCCACGTCACCAATTCATTATTTGATTTTAATCGAAATACGGCGCATTTTACAGTTTCAGACGGTCATAAAACATCGGCGGTGCTGGATTTTGCATAATCTTGTTAAGTAATCATTTTAGAAGTTGACCCGCCCTGCGTCTTTGTGCAGATGATAAATATGTGCATTTTGATTAACCCGTGTTATAAAAGTTTGCGATTGCGTGAAAATAAACCTGAACCAAAATTTAATTGGGTAATTGCTCATTATAGCCGTGAACTCGTTATTGCCGTGGTCGTTATATCCAAGTTCGACTGTATATGTAGACATTTTTTTTATTGAAGTTGACTGCTTGTATATAGAGGCGGAGTATGCATATTGCTATTAAATATTTATTTTAACCATTGATGTTCTAATAGCATGATTGTAACGTGTATTTTTCTTAAGTGCATCGTTTGTGAGAGAGAGACAGGAATACGTTGCAATGAAGCTATCAGCGATATGCCTCTATCGCATGTGCAATGGTGCATGTACGTGCGCAGCACGCCGCCAGTACGTGGTAGTACAGTTGCGGTGGGTGCTTGTGGTGGTGGGATTGGGTTGTTGGGTGGTGGGAGATCCCACCCAAGACCTTGGCTGCGAGGGAATGCAAATCACATGCAAATATTCAATTGTGCATACTCGCCCGCCTGCGGCGCATGCTAGTACTGAATGCCCAAAGACACTAGATGTTGATGCCATTAAGATGAGTGATAACTACTGAAAAATTTCTTCTATGGTGATTAAGCGTTTATTCCTATATTTATTAGATTAAAGTATATCGCTATTATTTTGTTCTCCAAAATACAATAATTTAATATCTACAGTGAACTGTAATTAAAGTTGACCCAAATAACACTTGATTAGGATTGTGTGTCTTGGTTCATATATATACACTACCGATAGTCTCTTGTCTTTGCTTGCGCCTTCTTATTGTCATTAGCGAGAAAGGGTCAACAAATATATATGATTATCGATTAACGATATTCAAAAAAATTAACAGTCTGTTATTTTATTATATAGCTAGCTAATGTGTACCCGGCCTTGTTCGGGGTTATATGTATTTTTTGGAATAAACTTATGAAGTTGTGAATTATTGCTTATTGTTTGGGTGCCGTAATTAATTTGACAGCGAAAGTGATTCCTTGTGACGTCTGTCACTATCTCTAAACAAATAAACATTAATATGAAAATTTATTATTTCATTATTTCATTCCAATTTTTTTTTCTTCTAAAAATATATATAAATAATAAAGTTCTTAAGTAGGTACCTACTTGTAATTTCCATTACAAAAATATTCTACCCAACAAACCTTTTTTTATATGTAATCTGTGGCTAACCAGAGTGGTATACCTATTGGCTCACCCCAATACTCAATACAACATGACGGGTTCAATATTTTTCATACTAATTTTAAATCATTATAGCAACTGATTTATATCATGTATTTTGGGTTTCATAGTATTGAATTCCATAAGTCTAAATCTTAAACATATATTGGATTTCATTAAAGCTTCTCAGTTCAACAATTTTTGAGAAATTCGAGGACAGACGCACAAACAAATAATTTTTTTTATAAATATAAAGACTAGCGCGAACCTGTGAAAATTCACGGTTTATTATGAATTTTCATAAAAATAAAAATAAATTGTATAATTAAATTAAGTTTAAATAGAAAACGTCTTTAATTCAAAATAAAAAAAATAGTAACAAAAATATTAAAATGAATTTTAAAAACACATATTAAAATTAATATGTGTTTTTAAAAATTAAAAAAATAAATAAATTAATACGTATTTTTTTTAAATATTGCCAAGATTATCGACTACTTGGAAGGCAAATACGCTAAGCGCTATTACACCACCAGCTATTGTAAGAAAGGCGGCATAAATTCATTACGTGTACTAAAAATTAGAATTATGACGTATTTTTTTAAAATTTTATAATTATAGTGTTTTGTGTTACATACTCACATCCAAAATTATATTGTTTAATGAATGTTGCAATGGCACTCAAATTTTCTTTCCTGAAGACGTATAACAAGTGTCCAACATGTTGCATAACAGCAATACACCTGTGCGATTGCTGTGTACGTCTCAGCTCTGGTTACCATAACCATGCATAAATGATGATAAGTCTTCCTCTCGTAATAAAAAACGAATAAACATGTTTTTAATATTTTTTATGTAATTTTGCTGCTATAGTATAACATAATAATGCACATGCTTATTCCAATATGTTATTTTTCACTTCTAAAAATAAAAATAACTTCTATAATTTCACTATATAATCTTTGTATATTTTGAGGACTTGGAGCCTTATATAAAACATATAAACAAAAAAGATTTCTTCCTACCTA
Organism: Halesus radiatus; assembly: GCA_022606495.2. Taxonomy (NCBI): domain Eukaryota; kingdom Metazoa; phylum Arthropoda; class Insecta; order Trichoptera; family Limnephilidae; genus Halesus; species Halesus radiatus. The sequence goes on from JAHDVE020005666.1 coordinate 193,610, forward strand.
TAACTATGTACTTATAACTCTAATATTTATGTACAATATCGTCGCCCAATGAGCAAAATATCACGTGTCATTTTCACAGGCAAAAGTTGAAAAAAACGCTAATAACTGCATTGTTCTAATGGAAGTTAAGCTGTTTCCCATAATTTTAATACAGATTTATATATTTTACAAAAGTTAAGCCAATAAAGTTTATTATACTAGAAGTGGTTAAGTAAATATGTTTTATTACAAAAAAACAAAATAAGAAGGAAGGGAGGAGAGGAGGAGGAAGATAAATTATTGAAATTAATGTATTAATTTTGCTGCACAAAGACAAAACCTAATCAAACGTAACTTTTAAAGCTAATTGCAAAGAAAATATTTGTTAGCGTTATTTTAAAACCGCAAAAGTTTTGACTTGTTATTTTGCTCTCGGGACGATGTAATTACATTTCTAACATAATAAATTTTTTTTTCTTCTAACTCCCACCCTATTGGAGGTTTACGTTCATCAGGGTAATCACAATCTTGATGATGCTTCCAAAATAAGATTCGTTCATTTTCATTTCATACATTTATGTCAATAATAAATAATATATAATAATTTTAAGTAACGAAAACTGTATTTTCGTAGATCCATATTATTACGTCGTGTTTGAATTACTGTTTTTCGCTAAAATTGTTATAATCTCGTGATGCTAATTTCTCTTCTTGGCATCATATTTGTAGTGTTAACGTTTTTGGTTTGAATGTTGTAGTCCTTATCGAGTGGCACGTAGAATGTCCTCACGAATCCCACTCCTTTGACGTCTGTCTTCCCCCGATACTGCGTCAGGATGCCCTGTCTGTCGAGAGCTATTGCCGTGTTTTCGGTGACCTGTAATAAATCAAAGAATATGTTAAGAATCTGATCAGATTTCGTTCCATTTCAAGCCCTAGAGATAAATAGACTGCCTCAAGCAACATACAAGTAATGGGGAGAAAGAGACATAGAATAAATCCTTCTGTATATATGTGCAAGATTAAGAAAAGGACACTTAGATGGTTCGAGCACGTAGAGCGAATGAATGATGAAAGGATTGTAAGAAGAATTTATGACGCAAATGTGAATGGAAGAAGAAGACGGCGACGTCCAAGGAAGACATGGCACGATCGAGTTAATCAAACACTTGAGTCAGGTCATGTCAGAAGTTGGAATAACAGAAGAGAATGTATGTGACTTTGTATGAATGTGAATGAATCAAAAAATGTATGCCAAGATCGAGTTTTTGGCGGTCCATCCTTTCTGCCTTCTCCTGCGGGGAAACGGCGCGATGGTTAGTTAGTTAGTTAGTTTGTTCAGTATACATTTGTAAGTTTCTTCTAGGATTCTCAAATAACTCTATATTTAAAGAAATTGTCAACTTTCAATATATATAAGTAGCCGAAGTAGGGGTTATGAATGGTTTGGAGTAAGGTTTGCAGGTTGTGGTGTGTTACCCTGACCCAGTAATTTTCATCTTATTTTTAACGTCAAGTGGGCAAAATTTCATCTAGAAGTACCAAAATTCTGCTTGAATGGATGGGGGCGGTTTTTAGAAATCTCATGTAACCTTTCCCTTTTTTGATTGTCAAGTGTGAAAAATTTTATCAATCTCGAAATAAAATTGTAGATTTGTATAAAAAACACACCCATCTAACCACAGACGATCTTCTTTATATAAGAAGATAAAGTGTATTGGGATGTATTCAAAATGTGCATGCTATTAGTTGATGAAAACCCTTCTAGTTATCTGAACGTCTTTTTAAAAGCTAACAGGAGACGTATTGAGGTAAATTAAACTGGAACAGAAGTGGTATTTATGAACTTCTAAATAATTTATATGTCAGCTAAAGAGCACACTTGATAAAGGTACACAAAAAAAATCACCTCTGTCGGACCTTAACAGCTCTGCAATCATTCCTTTAAAAATACCATAAAATTACTGTGGTACTTTAATACTAGGCCACAGTTTTGTTTACAAAAAATACACCCAACCCAGGTTTAACCTTTTAATACTTAATATTAAATCAATTTGCCGACATGACAAACAAACTAGAATGTTTGAATTTTTCTCTGGGGTGCTGGTACCTAGGTCGGTTAAATAGAGCATTACATTTTTTTACCGATGAGAATGTTATTTCTAAAACTTACCTGTATCTTCCCCGCTTGTCCCGTGGAGTCCATCCTAGAAGCCATGTTCACGGCGTTCCCCCAGATGTCGTATAGCGGCTTGAGTGACCCCACCACGCCGGCTACCACAGGCCCGTGAGATATACCTGAAAACATCGTTTGGCTTATGCATCTTGCAACATGTGATATAAATGCAGAAAATGCTCTCACACCCCTTTAAGGTGAATTTCCCACAATAACGACGCTATAGAAGTAATCCTATTATTATTATTATTATGGTGAAATACCACAATTACCATTTCCCCACCTTCCTCTTCCCCTTCGCCTTCCCCTCCACAATACCTTCAGCCTCACAACATTCCCCAATTGGGGATACCTTAGTCTCACTGGCTCCAGACGGTTGAGAGCAGTTGAGACTCTTGTGCGGTATTCATGTAAATAAAAGAAAAATTCAGAATCGAAACGTTGCTTGAAATAGTTTTAACCGCATTTGGTAACCAAATCTGAATAAATCACCTTTCCACTCTCCATATCCTTTCTCTTCCCTCTCCCTTCAGCCTCACGTCATTGATCAAAGACCCTCCACACAGCATCACCAAAGATGATATAGGCCTTGAGGGAAATTATTTCCTTCGGGGTCTCCTATGTGGAGTTATCGTAAAAAAATACTCTAATAGGGAATGCAACAATGTTCTATCGGTTGATTTAGGAGGTGATTCGGATAAAAAAAAATCTGCAATTACATGATTCTGTCCTTTATTCTGAAGTACAAAAAATGCTCTTTAAAATAATATAATCTGTCTCTCATAAATGTCTTACTCTATTCATATATAGATACATTTTTCTCTAAGGGGTAAATAATTAAACTAATGGGGTTGGTTATTAATAGCGACTTACTTAAAAAATATATTCAGACATTCTCTCTACATATCCTGATTTCTGGTTAATAATCGCAACAATTTTCAAATAATATGAAAATAGAAAAAGACACAGAAAATAAAAGATTAGACTGTGACCGGGACTCGAACGCGAGTCATTTGGAATATGATTCGATCCTAAAATAAACTTTTTAATTCTTTTTTTTTTTTTCAATTTTCTTCTTATTTTAAGTTTAACAAAAAACCTTATTAGAAAGCGGGGAACTCACTCCCGACATCCATGATATATATACCGTCGATTTAGTATTCATTGTACCAGTCTGAGGATGCCCGTGATAGGGTGAAACCGGTCGAGTCGAAAATAAATAGGTGGAAAAAAGTTACAAAGGTTTTTTAATAAAAAAAAATCATTTTAACATAAAGCTTTATGAAGTTCCTTTTACTTAAAAGTATTTAAACTACCTGTGCAGCCTTTCTACCCTAAATTGTATTGCTTTTACATAATTACAGGTTGTTTTAAGATGATTACTGACCGGATATCTAGGCTCTTATAGATATTTTTTCTAAAATATGCATTTACTGTAGGTTTTTATTTACTAATATCTTTTTCCTCCATTCTTGATGCCCTGTCACTGCATTCCCCAGATGTCGTTCAGCGGCTTGAGCGACCCTATCAGCTCCATCACACCGGCTGTCACCCCCCTACCCTCTTCACCCCTCCCTATCAACCCTGTGTGATATTCCTGAAATTATCATTTGTTTCTGATATCCTGAAAGATGTGACCTATAAACGCAGTGGCGTGGTCACTCCCCAGGCAAGCTTGCCATGTATTTAATAATATTATATTAAATAACTTTATATTACAATGAGCTTTATAAGCTTCAAGGAGGCATTCTAATAATTTGTATTTTTTAAATTTTATATGAATACCGCACAAGAGTCCCAACTGCCCCCAACCGTCTGGAGCCAGTGAGACTATGACATCCTCAAGTGGGGAGTGTTGTGAGACTGAAGGTATTATGGAGGGGTAGGAGAAGGGGGAGAGGAAGGTGGGGAAATTTCTGGCTATTCAGATCTGGTCACCAAACACATCTAAAAGCCATTTCAAGCAACGTTTCAATTCTGAATAGTGGTCTTTCACCAGGGCGACACTGAGAGTATCTTCCACTCTGGAAGGTACGCAAATATACTATATATTATTTTTAAATTAATTAATTGCGAAACAGCACAAACTAATTTAATAAAATTTACTTGCGCACGCCTGGATTTGAACCAGCTACCTTCGAATTCCCAGTGCCTTACCTCTCGACCCAGAGCCTTACCTCTCGACCATGGAGGCCGTCAAATAATGATTTCTTTTTTTTAATTTAAACGAAATAAATTTAATATTGTTATTATTAAGTGAATTTTTAAAGGTGTTGTCAGATAACATCGAATATTTTATGTAAATTCACGTCATTACAAAACAATTAAGGAAAACCTGCCACCATTAAAAGCGCGGGAAACAGATTTCAACTATAAAATAAACACATTTTAACTATCAGAATTATTTCCGAGTGAATCGTTGTGAACCGAAAATATTAAAAAGTCAAACCATTTTTCACCAATAAAATGTAGACATAATTTGTCTCGACGCCATCTATTGAGGGATTTAGCCGTTACAAGCCTTTCTCATACTAATAAAGTTGGTTGTTTACAGGTGAAAAAAACAGTTATTATTGAATGAAACATTAGTATATATTGATTAACTTGGCGGGTTTGCAATAAGCCGACGTAGCTCAACGGTAGAGCATCTGACCGGCAATCAGAAGGGTGCAGGTTCGAGTCCTGTCGGCGACATTTATCTTTTCTCGGAAGGTTTTTTCAATTTGGATGAGTGTTTCAGGCTAATAATTATTGTTTATAAAAATAATTGTTACCCTTTGCGCTATGCACAAAAATCTTGTCTTAAAAACTTTAGATTATCAATTAATATTAATAAATCCTTTCAAACACCATAAAAATTAATATTGAGCGGGAGTAAATAAAATCATATAAGTGAGTTGTCGCAATGTGGCCTATCCACAGTTTGAAAATAGCATTGAACGCTGAAATAGTTGTCACAATAAAAAAATAAAAAAAGTACTTAATAATAAAATTATTCAATTTATTTTCTTTAAACTTAAAATAAATAAAATAAAATGGAGTTCTACTAATAACAATTAATGTATTTAATAAGTTCACATAATGAAGCTTTCCTTAATTTTGTGGTACTTCTCATCGTCAGTCGGGCTAGCAGAATATTTTTTTTATTTTTCACGAGACAAGGAAGTCAAAAAGTTCCTTTAAATGTTCACAAATCTATGATAAATAAATTTAAGATTGTCATCAAATGGCCAATCAGAGCCATTTTTTCTACATGTGAAAGGTCCTCGTTAAACTCCAGTCCTAGATCCATTTCGGCTTTTGAACACATTATGATCAGAATAGCAAAACGATATGACAATTGTGCTTTTATATGTTGGTTTTGCTATACGCGATAATGTAACGAGGTATTTTATTGTGTTTAAGGTCAGAAATGTAGACTTATGATAATTGAATTGTTCAGCACTTTTTCGATATGAATTTATTGTTTACTTATTTGTGTATAATTTTATTATTGACGGTCTCCATGGTCGAGGGGTAAGGCTCTCGACTACGAATCGGAAGGTCGCGGGTTCAAATCCCGGCGTGCGCAACTAATTTTTATTTAATTAATTTGTGCTGTTTCACAATTAATTAATTAAAAAATAATGTGTAGTATATTTGCGCACGTTCCAGAGTGGAAGATACTCTCAGTATCGCCCTGGTGAAAGACCACCATTCAGAATTGAAACGTTGCTTGAAATGGCTTTTAGCCGTGTTTGGTGACCAGATCTGAATAGCCAGGCATTTCCCCACCTTCCTCTTCCCCTTCTCCTTCCCCTCCCCTATACCTTCAGCCTCACAAAATTTCCCAATTGGGGATGCCAGTCTCACTGGCTCTAGACGGTTGGGAGCAGTTGAGACTCTTGTGGGGCATTCATGTAAAAAAAAAAAAAAAATTATGCACTCGCTAAATCAATGGTTGGGAAAATTAGATTTTTAGACTATAAATCGTTTGAACAGCGAGAAACTCACTGAGCGAGAGGTTAAATTAGAGATATTCAAATTTGGGTTTGAGCCTAGATTTTTCAAATGCCCGGGAATCTAGATACTTTTCGCTACCCCACTGCATAAAGGGATGAGGAAACACGGGCCATTCTGCCTCCATATTTTTGTCATTTGTGCAAACTTTCGGGCGACATTGTGTTCCCCGCTCGTTTATCATTTTATTACATCTCAGGATGAACGCATATGGCTTGTGTAAAAACAATATATACCAAATGGTTCTTTATATATTCTTTTGTACTCCGGTTAGCCAAAGTTGATGTTGTTTTTCGGGCAATTGAACAATTTTATCTTTTGTTTTTTTTTTTTTTTAATTTAATCTAAATCAAATTTAATAATATTATTATTAAATTCTGTAAGTATTTTTAGTTGTTATTATTGTGACAGCTGTTTCGGCGTTTAAGGCCATTTTCAAACTGTGGTTAATCCACATTGCGACGACTTATTTATATGATTTAATTTACCCCCACTCCTTTAAAAATTTAGAAAAAAAGGGCCTAAGATTAAATTTACTTGAACAATTAGAAATTTACAAACGAACTAATGACCCTAATACAACATTAATTAATAAAGTAAGGAAAATTATATACTCACCGCTTCTAAGTATGTTCACATTATCAAAATAATACAACACATTTAAATAGTCAGTTAAATACGAGTAAAAACACATTATAAATGTGAAAACCTCACAGAATTCAGAATTTTAATTGCATTCTTACTAAATCGGTTTTACCGATAATAAACCATTACCCATCCATCCAAATTTTTAAAGGAGTGGGGATAAATTAAATCATATAAATAAGTCGTCGCAATGTGGATTAACCACAGTTTGAAAATGGCCTTAAACGCTGAAACAGCTGTCACAATAATAACAACTAAAAATACTTGCAGAACTTGAATAATAACATTATTAAATTTGATTTTCATTAAATTTAAAAAAAATTAAAGGGAGTTCTAAGAATTAAACACAAAAACAATTCATGAACAATTATCGCTACAAGTGTTTTGAAGGATATCAGTACAGATTTTCCGTCTGTATCCATATATAAAATTCTACAATGACCGGTCAGTGGCTGAGTTGGCATCGCGTCTGGGTCCCACCCAGGCGTCGTAAGTTCAATTCCTCGGCTAGCTAAGTCTTCTATCATGACACGAGCAATATCTTCCGCTTACTGTGATGGCAGTAGGAGATTTTCAAATATATTCAGATTATTCGTAACCCGGGAATGTTTGGCTTTCTTTAAAAAAATATGTATGTATTATATGTGCACACGTATGTTCGTCGATTTGACTTATAGAATTTGCTTCGGTTATCATTGCTAAAGATATACACTATGCTTTTCATGAGTACTTATCTATATTTTAACTCAACTCTTCTAAACTGTAAATCTGAACTATTGAAGAGTTTTCCGTAGGCAAGACAATAAATACAAATAATATTTTAGTATATCTATTTTAATTGGTTATATTGATTTGTTGTTTTACTTATACCTTTCATACATAATATATCTTACTTCATTTAACAACATATGCCTAAAGTTATATATGCTCAAGAAGCCACCAAAAGGTACCGGATTGCCATCTGTGCATTTATAGTATGCTCATGGTAATGCGCAAAAATTTTACCCATCGTATGCGCCGCACTACGAATACTAGAAGGAGTCACAGGTCATTCAGATCTCTATCCCAGGTCCGACTGCAGATTTAATCTCTTATGATTTCCATTTAAAAATTGCGTAATTCAGAACAACGTATTACTAAAGAATTCCTTACCAATTTTAAGATTCGTCCCCTGGAAACTTTGGAAGGAGCTCCTATTAAAATCCCTCAGCACCTTCATCATGTCCGCGGCGAACTGCAGCATGGTGATGATGACGTCATCCTCGTACACCTGATTGGAGCGTACCGGTCCGGCGTGAGACGAGGTCACCGTGGAGCGGGTCTCTCTCTTGCCTGGTTCTAGACCGCAGGCTGCCATGTATGTCCAACCCGCCATTTTTATCTTCTCCACTTTGAGCATTTTGGAGTTGTCGGATAGTAGCAACTATAATAACAACATACAAAAAACTTTAAAATATCTTACTTTTGAATGGACAAATCAAATTAATATATTACATCCAATCAAAAAACAAAATCATTTCACCGTATGAGAAAGCGTAGAGTTTTGTCTAGGAAGAAAGCAGAAATGTCTCACGAACTGTCGCCAGAAATCCGTTGACAACTTTGATAACCTTATTTAACGAACGCTGGGATCAGGGAATAAGGTGAAAAATGGAAGGTAGAATAATGAGTGCCAAGTGGCGGCTCGAGCACTTTTTTTATATGTACTTTTCGTCCGTCTGAATCGAAATGATGTATGATACATATTCTTTTTTTTTACTTTTATACATCACGATAAATACTTTAATTACTTGAGAAGTTCCTTTTTGAAAAATGTTAGATGCGCCTTTAAATGTTGGTTATTTTTCGTAGTAGATCTTTAAATCATCGTTTCAAATAAGCTAAAAAAAACCTGGAAACACCCGGTTTCAAAAAGTTTGTCATTTTTTTTATTGACCATCTTTACCAATTACATGAACTACAAAGTATTTAAACAGAAATGATTTTAGAAATAAAGTAACAATATTTTTCAAAAATCTTGTCGTGACGAATAATATCTGGCAAGATTATTATTGAAACAACTCCGGAACTTACCTATCTTTCAATAATTCTTCACAGGAGGTTTGAAAACGTTGTCCTCCAGCTCCATAAAATCTGAATACACGGGCGACATGCGCGGTTTCGTCAAATTCCTGCAGATTAGCTGAGAAAAAAGTGTCCTCATTCGTCGATGCCCTTCACACAATGCGAAGGGATACCTATCTCTAGTGTGTATTGGGTACCTACTGCTCGCTTAAGTGTGTCAACAGACTCGGACTGTCATTTTGCGTCGATTTGAAACATTTGCGTGGAACCTTGGTATCTCACCAAAATTCGAGCATGTAAATGCAACGAAATAAAAAATACGCACGATGGAAATTAAAATTTCGTCAAATGATACCTAATTATTTTAAGTCAAAGGATTTAAAGACAGCTGATTTCTTTTTTCCTTCGGTATCGTGAATATGACAGACCCGTCACTGAGTGCCGTTACCTGAGTACTTGCTGGCACAATTAAGATTTTTTAACGAAATATATTTATTTATTTTATTTTATCAATTGAGGGGTAATTAAGGAAAAATAGAAATCTGTTCCACCTCAAATAATAAATGTATGTTTTTTGATTTTTATTTAAAACTAACTAATTTGTACCCGGCCTTGCTGGGGATTTTTTTTTTTGGATTTTTTCAAAACATGTCTAAATAATTAGTGAGTACCTACTTATGTTTTCGATTTTGAAATTTTTCTACCCAAACACACCTTCTTCTTTTTAATATGTAATATGTAGCTAACCAGAGTGGTATATCTATGGGCTAAACTCAATACAGCATGGCGGGTTCAATGTTTTTATACTAATTTTAAAACGTTATTGTAACAGTTTTACACATTGGATTTTATTCAAACTACTTTCTAAATCTTTCCGGCACTAATAAAAACAAACTGTGCAATTTTCAGCGAAACCGGTAGAGTAATTTTTGAGAAAATCGTAGACACACAGACAAGCATTCATGTTGTTATATATAGAGATTAGATTAATGTTTAACTAACCTTGTCAAAGTCAGATATGAGCTGATCCAAGACCTTGAGCATTATTCTCTCTGGAACTTCTGAGTCATCCTCAATGCCGAGCTTGTAGTCCGTTAAAGAAGCAAATATCACGGACACGCATTCGTACTCTTCGTGATAGAGGTCCGCCGTGTTGCGACTGGTGTTCAGATAGATGTCGGCTGAAAAATGTATGCACAAAAATATATTCACTGCCTTAACGCCATTTACATTGCGTGTGCAAATTAACCACTTGCAAAGCATATTAATTAATATAATCTATTAGGTGTGAAATATAATAACTAACAATACAAAAAAATTCTGTGGAATACGAATATTAGTTCAAACTCACCAACGTGAGCAGGTAGAATATTTTGCAGTAACATGTTGTTGACCAATTTCATCGTATAAGCTTCATCTTGTTCAATGGTCAGCTGCCTCTTCCATCTGTGGTCAAGTCTGTTCCTGTACTCTGTTTGTCTGTCAGTCCAGTGCAGCATCATGGTCAGAAATACCAGAGACAATGTTTGGGATATCCTGGCGTCCATGTCCCTGTTCCACGGAGGTCCCTCCATAAATATCTCAGACTTGAGGTCCCAGACCAGCCACATGTAAATGGCTGTGAGAGTTAGGCTCATCGTCCATTTTAGAAGGAAAAATACTCGACTGAAGAGAAAGCTCATCATCAGAGCCAGGGTGCAAGCTTGCGCCAAATGCTGAAAACAAAAAGAAAAAATAAATTAAGGATTGTAAATAATTAAATAAATAATTTCATTTTACAGATAAAAACACGCATAAGAAAATAGTACAAATAATTTTTAAAAGTAACTATTAAATCGTTCAATGACATCGGGAAGTAGATAAAGAATACGAGCTCTTGAAGGATATAAAAGTACGAGATATGCATACATATAGATAGACTTTTTTCAAATTAATATTGAATGAAAGGATATGATAGTATAGCCTTCTTGTTCTAACCTTCCATGCAGTTAAACAGATCCTTCACATCTGCATACCTATTACTAACTACATGTAATCTATGTACAAGCGAGTGTTGAGAATTTGTAAGTTCTTTTCGTTGAAGTTGTGACGATTGAAAGTAATTGTAATTAATGTCTAAAGAATGCAAAATAATAATCGAGTTTGATTTTATTTGATAACTATGTTTTTTGACAATCTACGTATGTAAAGTTTATCAATAACTAGTAGTGATTTCTACGAATGTGTACAACTCAAAAACATCCAACGGTTAAACACTAGCGTCGGACGGAAAAACAACCTAAATTACTAGCAGGAGTTTAAGAAGTCGTAAATGTTTTCAATAAATTAAAGCTTACCACTAAAAAATCCATTGCAAGCTTTCCGTCTTTCTCGCAACAGACGCATGTAAAAGAAAGACGGGTCGCAATAAAGCTCTCAGTGTTAAACCACAGCGTAATGTATCAATGTGTAATTTTGATTTCCATCAAACAAAAGACGATGAATATTGTAAGAAAGACTTACCCACGGCGCAATACAATTCTCATCCAAAATAATCGGATTCAGCGGATCGCCCGTGTACGAATAGTCACACTCGGCCAGGTTGATCAGCGAACTGACGGATAGCATCGAGCTGACGATGACGTACAGGACGCTCCGTGCCGTGGTATTCCAAACTATCGCCGAGGAAGTGTTGTACAGGAACCTCATGAAGCGGTTCTTGGGCTCGCTGGGACCGACCCACCGCCGCCAGAGGAACTGCGTCCACATCAGGGGTTGCAGGATGATGAGCAGTATTCCTAGGGAGCCGTCTATTACGAGAGTCTTCCATTCAAGGCTAGAATATACAACAAATTACTGTTTTTATATCGTACCCAATAGCTCGGTTTGTACCCAGCAGTCTGTGCAATCTACTAGTGGAAATAATTACTCGGAAAAAAATAAATTTGTGTTGTTTAAACAACCGAAATCATTTTGATTTTCTATTCAATTTTGGAATAACTCATTGAAGCTTATAAGCTCCATTGTAATATATTTTTAATAATTGAAGATAATATTAACAGATCTCAAAATGAAACATAAAACCGAAAAGACACAGAAAATAAAAAGATATCGGTACTAACTGGGACTCGAACCCACGACCTTATGGTCTATCCGGGACCTTGCACTATAATACACCGAGCTACAGCTATCCCAATCCATTCCGTCATTTCTATCGGTATCATACTTCAATGTCTAAGAACTATTAATACCATTTTCAATTAATTTCAATACATGTTTGGCTGCTACTTTTTTATCATGACTACAAGATTCTACCAGAATTTATTTGAATTTGGGGTGTTACAAATGACGATGTTACAACTGAGGACGTTACAAACTAAGATGTTAGAAACCAGGATGTTACAAACGAACATGTTACCAATGGGTATATAACAAACGAGGATGTTATAAATGAGATGTTGCAAACAAGGATGTTAAAAATGAGGTTGTTATAAGAGTTACAAAAATAGTTACAAACGAAGACAGTACTAACTAGGATGTTAGAAACAAGGATTTTACAAACGAAGATGTTACAAATGAGGATGTTACAAACGAAGATGTTGCGAACGCGGATGTTACAAATAAGGTTGTTACAAATGAGGATTTTACAAACCTTGGATGTTGCAAACGAGGATGTTAAAAATGAGGTTGTTACAAACAAAGATATTAAAAACGAATATGTTACAAACAAGGCGGGGCAGACCAATGACACTCCGAGGCGTACCTATTGTTATTTGCCCCGAAATAAGCGGAGTGTATCGGGAGCCCATGATACGCTGGGGAAATTTGGAAAGAAATAATAAACTCACGCTTCGATGGTAAGTCCCTGAATTCCCATCATGAGAATTAAGACAAAAAGTCCGGCTCCAATAAAATACTTAAAGAGGGGATCGGGCTGGCTGATGAAAGACAGTTCCCAGGAGGCGTCGTGATACAACAGTGTATAACGATTTATGGTCTTCTCCTTGACGCTCTCCCTGAAACGTTGGTCAAATGTTTATTACGTAGTAACAAATACAGTCATCATGTTTTTAGAAGAATTTTCGCAATTATCGTATTAATGAATTATTTTTGGGATTATGTCGTATTGCGCTTCTCCCTCATCTCTTCAGTGATGAATCAATTGGTTTGTTATTACTTATTACGCATTAGATCAACGAGACTCAAATCACCTTTTCAATGAAAAAATTCTGGCACTAACGCCGAACAAAATTCAATTATACATCGCTTGCATCGATTAGGCAATGAGTTTTCTAATATCGATGACCCGTGTGGTCTATTATCATATTAAAGATGGATAGTTTTTTTATACATTAACTCCACACAGGAGACCTTGAGGGAAATAATTTCCCTCTAGGCCTATATCATCTTTGGGGATGCTGTGTGGAAGGTCTTTTAGAGGATAGGAAGGAGTGAACTTGGGTCTTGGAGAGACCCATGTTATAGGATGGAGGAAACACAAAGGCCGGTAGATCATTCCACAGCCGAGCTGTTGAACACAGAACGAATCGTAGAAGCAACCCATTCTCAGTGACAAATGTCAACCGTGTGCAAATGTTGGGCGCGCGTTTAGCGTGTTTCCCGACTACGCACCGGTGCCGAAGGGATCAATGACGCTAGTTCCTTGGAGCATCTTCCATTAAAATACCGTTAGAATAAGGACAGCATTCCCACCTAACGTCTGTGCTCCAAAGATTGCAACCCATTTGTTAAGGCGAATCTATCAAACGGACCGCCCGTTTCTGCACAGAGTCAAGGGTTTTTTTCAGATATTTTCGGACTCCCGACCAGAGGTGGCTGCCAAATTCTACAGTGGGGTACAAAGTTTGTCTGCAGTACAATAGATTAATTTACATCAATAACTCTATTCTTTATAATGTTGAATTCAATTACCAAGCATTAATATTATTCATTTAATTCAATTTGGTATTCATGCTTTATATTTTTACAGGTTTATACTTTATACTGTTTGTAATTCATACTTTTTAAGCTGTATAAGTTTTTATACTTTTTCCTTTTTACTTGTGCTTTTTAATTCTTGACATTTTTTATCTATATTTTATACATTTTTTATTGTTTCTTTATATTCGTTAAACTAATATATTGTGTTTCTTTCTCATTTTTTTTGTATTTACGGTGTTCATACCTTTATGTTAATGGCACATGTTATACCATATATATAAATAAATAAAAAATCAACAATTATATTGATATTATTTATTGTGCGTGTTGAACTGTTTAACAATCTTTGGATTCTATTTATTATTCTGTAAAATTATTTAACACTATTACGCGTCAGTTACCTACTTTGTTTCAAACTTTTTGCTTTTATTTCACTAAATTTTTAAATGGCACCATTGTGCGTGTAGTTATGTTATTTTTATAGAGGGCCCGAAAATGGGACACGAATGCGAACTTCTGTAAAAAAAAATCTGTTCCGACTACTAAAGTCGGTGTAACACGGTGTGGGTCGACTTCATACTAATACATGGACTAATGAGTCGTGAGATCAATCGATTAATACAATAATGGAAGCATTATTCCTTAGGCCATCAATGGAAGTGAGAATCTTTCCTATCTTTAAACGAACTTTTGCCATTTAAGGTTATAAACATTGTGATAATAAATTCGTAACAAACATATTTGTTGCTCGAATTGATCAAAAATATGGATTATTCACTCGTTTATTGTGTCTGAGAAGCGATCAGTAAATTTCACTCAATGAGACGTCAAATTTCCTTAGTAAAAAAATATTAAACTTACCCAGGTACAAGAAAAAGGCGCAAACTGCTACTATGAAAACAAATTAATTGCTCAGGAAATAACTCAATGAAAGCATAATTTTAAGAAAGCTAGAGCGATCGATCAGCACTTAGTAAAATAAATAATTTGAAGTTATAAATCAAACAGAATAAATCATTTTACTCGTCGCTTCCATGCTAGGGTCAAATCCGTGAGCCCTATAGAAGTTGGATTATCTACAAATGTCCTCCTGTACAAGAGTAACATTCGAAGTTTTTTTTAAATTTGAACACGGCTAGTTCACTTGCGAAATTAGAAAAAGACTTACTAACATTTCACACAGCCTGTTTAGAAATTCTTTCAGAGTTTTAAAAATTAAATAATATTACCTCGTGATCCCCGTAGACATTTGGTCAATGACATCTGCCATTTGTTCATCAGCAGCCCTCAGCATTTGCCGATAGGCAACCAAGTTGTTATCCATGAAAGCGGTCGTTCTTCTACTGCGGGATGCTGGCACGCTGGTAAAGTCAGATGGCCTAGTCTGTAAAAAGATTATATTTTTTAAATATAATAATCATCGATGAATCACTTAATAGGCGAATATAAGAGATTTTTGTGAAACGTTTCTAGAAAACCTCTCTGCTAATAAGTTCGCAAAATGGCACATCGTCGCCATGTTTTGAACCCACGACTACTTGTAACAAAGTCAAATAGATTACGATTCAGCTACAGTGACCACTGACGTCAGAATTAATAGATTTTGCCGTAAGTACGATTTCGACGACTGGAGGCAAAGGTACACTACACCCATTTTGGCAACAATTTAGTTCAATGCCGTCCACTTTTATTTCGCGTGATTGTCACTGCGATAATCAATTTACATACATTTATAAAAAGGGTCTAACTATATACTGTAAAAAAGTGTTTTTTTTAAACGAACGAACCCTTTCACTAAGTTGCTGTTTCACTTAAATCACACCTGTGATCTATCTGAAAATTCAATCCTTTTTATATTAAGCCCTTCGACTTCTAGACACCAGACGGAGAAATGGTTTTGATTGTCTGTTCAAGAAATAATTTAGGAATTTGAATATGTTTGAACAATCCAGCCAAAAGATAGGTAAAGTTTACCAAACGAGCATACATCACAATTCTATCGTTTTATCAAAAATTGTTTAAATAAACTTTGTTTTTACTAAAACTTGTAAATAAGCATGCATTTTGAATTTATTTAGAACACTTAGAATGCTTTCGTAAAAGGAT
Source organism: Halesus radiatus (assembly GCA_022606495.2). Taxonomy (NCBI): domain Eukaryota; kingdom Metazoa; phylum Arthropoda; class Insecta; order Trichoptera; family Limnephilidae; genus Halesus; species Halesus radiatus. The sequence goes on from JAHDVE020005666.1 coordinate 209,499, forward strand.
GGTTCTTTATCAAATACAAAGACAAACATGATTATTTCTTACATGACTGTACTAACTAATAACAACATTTTGGCAAATGGGGATAAATATGAATAAAGCATTACGTAATAACATCTCATATCTTTCTCCGTAATATAGAGCTACTGAACTCCAACTATGAAACTTCTCCATTAAGAGTAATGAAGTTGCCTTCAGAGAGTAATTTGCAATATATAGTGAAGTATCTCATAAAAATGTACGTTTCTACTCGCTGTAACGTGTCTCAGGAATAAATTACAAGTAATGCTTTAATATTGCCTGCATTGGGCGACTCTTTCGTGTAGTATAATATTTACGTAATTCCATAATTATAGCATTATTCTTCAGAATTAAAAATAAATACATTTTCGCCGACCGAAAGCCAAAAACAAGCAACATTAAAGTCAATGCATACATTGAAATTACTTTGAAAGGTGATCACATTCTCTCGCTATGCTAAATGCGATAAGGTTGAAAATGCTTTGTCGCATCTCGAAATACACAATAATAAAATTTTTTAAAAAATGCAATTTTATTTTATTACGTGGAACTCAGACATAACCTTTAAAATCTTTTCCCAAGATTTTTTAAAGGGTAAACGGACACTGCCCAATATTTTTAAATATGTAAAAATCCTGCAACACGTTTTTTTTTTTTAATCAATTTCTATATAAGTTTGGCATTTTAAGGTAAGTTAATAATTATAAAAAATAGATATATATCAAAGAAATTTTTTCATAGTCCTCCTCGCTAGGAGATCCTGTGCTGGGGCGAACTAAGTTTTGAATAAAGGGGTTTCAGCGACTTCTGTATTTCAACTTCAAGGTTTGGGTAGGGTATTTCCAGTAATTTCTATGACGTTGTTTTAAGAATGCTAGTCAGTTCTTCTTCTGTTAATTCCTTAAGCCAAGTTTTGCTGCACTTGCATTCTTTGATAGAATTACTTTATTTGACACTAAGTGGGAGTTTGTTGTGAAATTTTACAGCTAAAATTTAGAGCTTCTTTGTACAAAAGTAGTATTACACTTAGGTACATTTAGCTTGTCTAGTTGCTCTGCTCTGGTGTTATGATTATGAGAAGTCATAACCAGTTTGACCTTTTTAAGATGACGAACTAGAACCTTTTTGGTAATTTTTGATTTTTTTTTATAGTTGGAACGTCGAAATATTTAAAAAATTGTCTTTGCAATGAATCTTTTCAATATATTTTTTTCTAATTACGACGATTTTTTTTGTTTTTTAAGATGCGCAGACATTCATTGATGCTAATTATTTCCAGGTAAAAATCCAAACTACCTTAAAAATACGATATTTTTCGTCCCCCTAATTAAAGAACTCTAACTTACTTTTTGACCTTTCTTCATCCACTTATCCATGCCGACTGAGGCCCTTCTGTATCCAGTCTGTGTAAAAAACATTAAAATTAACAGTTAATAAGTTACATTTCCGAAATTAATATTATTAAACAACTAGGTTTTGCCTATTGCGGTCTTGTAATTAAACAATATAATTTCGAATGTTACGTGAGTAGGTACTTAAAACGTAACATTCTAATTCTAAAATTAAAAATTACGTAATTCTTATTTTTAGTATAGATACTGAATTTATGGCGCCGTTTTTACAATAGTTGGTAATGAAACGATCGGGCTTCATCATGCATTATACCCCGTTATTTTTCACGGGACTAATGTAATAATGTCGTTTTTTATTAATAATTTAATAACTCGGGAAAAATGTGAATTAACGTTTTACCTTCAGCAGTTTTGATACGAGGAATGTTTCTATTTTATATTTTGCAAGAAGTGGGTCATTTCTCGCCTCGTAATAAGGTTCTATTACGTAATCCCTTGCATCGTCATTCAATTCCACTAATGTCGTCTTTGTTATATGAACTTTCCTGGAAAAAGCATTTATGGTAGATTAACTCGAGTGGAAAAACAGGCAAATGCATTTTTATTGATCATGTTTATAATTATGATAGTATAAGAATAAACCAGAAGGAGTATATAATGGATTATAGCAGAATAAAAGATGATGCAATCATCAGTGAATGTAAAATATATCTTTAATATTCCTTTATAATGGCTAACAACAATACACTCTGCTCTCTTGGCATTTACTTTACAATCGAGCTAAAATAACTTGCTCAATCTTAAGTAATGTTTTTTGTTGCCAAAATCAAACTTCATCATAAATACGTTGAATTTACAGAATAAATTATTATTCGGAGACCAGTTGCCGTAGGAAACCTAAAATTTACAATTATGAATGTTTTAAAATTATTTTAAACGTGAAAAACAGAATAGCATAATTTATTTTTTCACCTAATTTAATATAAATTTTAATTGACTGGAAAAAACATTTTTTTCAGAAAAGACATTTGATCTTCCTTGTAAAGTAGGTAATTTTTAATTTAACAGTTATAAATTTTAAAGCATTTTTAAGATCATTTTTCTATGTTTTTAAGCAAATTTCTTGTTTTGTGAACAATGGCGCGGAAATTCTTTGGAAATCTGTTGTGAGAAAATTAAATAAATGAAAAGGTGAATATAAAACAAACCCTGCTTTTCCAGTGGACTCCATCTTATTAGCTATGGTGACGTCCTTGGACCAGATGTCGAATTGCCACTTTCTGATGCCAATAAGTCCGCACATGATGTCACCGGTATGGACGCCGATTCTCATATCGATATTAAGGTGCCTCTTCTCCCTGAGAACAGGAAGGACAACTTCAGTATGTACTCGTCTGTACATGGGTACATGGGTACCCATATGTATTATCGTTATTAAAATAATAAATAGTTAATGTAAAACATCTGTCTGACGCACAAAAATTGAATGAAAATAATGTTTCTTGTTCAACGTAATATATTATCCACCTTACGTAAGCCTAAATACGGTGGAAATATTGCGCCGCGCGTAAAGTCAGAAAAATTAAAAAACTAGAATTAAACCATCGAGTAGGTATAGGTAAACCAGCCTTATGCACAGTTTGAGTATACCAATATCGAACCGGTTATATCTATACACCTTGATACCGATCAAAATGAAGGGATGAATTGAGGTAGCCGTAGCTCAGTTGGCATGAGGTCCTTGGTTCGAATCCCAGCTGCTATTGTTATCCTTTTATTTTCTGTGTGTTTTCGGTTTCGTGTTTCGATTTTGATAGTTGTTAATATTATCTTCAATGGTTAGAAATATATTACAATGAGATTTATAAGCTACAAAAAGTTTTTTCCAAAAAATAAATTAATTTATAGATATTTCTGATTCCAATAAGCGCACTAAAATGTGTCATTTTAATACTTTCACTCATACTTGTTGATTTTAAGAACGAACTAGAACAGGACATTCTGAAACGGTTCGAACTGGCTGCAACGTCATTATGATGTATATAACGCCACTGGCTGGTAAGACGGCTGTCACTGACGTTGGTCGGCGTGACGTCAACGACGCCATATTCACGAACAAAAACAAACACGTTGTTTTGGCGGCACATCAAAAATGGCACATTTAAAATCATTATAGAAAATTTATTCGTAAACATAAAAACAAAACTAAAATGCCATCGTTATCGTAATTTTGTTCTTAAATTTTATAGACAATGCAAAAAATCAGATAAAATACCCTATAAAGCATATGAACAGTTTTGGTTAAGGATTATTAATTCGAACAATTAAAAATAAAACTTTTAAAAGGAATTGCAGCATTCCTATAAATCGTGGTTCCAGTGGCGGCTAGTCGTAAAGAGCGTTGGAGCTATGCACACATGATTTTCTGTCAATCTAAAAATTTACAGACTTATTAGGGACTTACAAATTTTCAAACATGACTCATTACAGTCATCACAATAAGAAACTCGATTCGGTTATAATATAACGCATAAAAACTAGTACCTGTCTATGTATTCGCCCTAACAAAATTGCGGAGCGACGTGTGACTATCTTCAGGGCAGAAGTTCGTTTCCGATAGCCCTCGCAGAATTTTACGAGAATGTTGGCATATTCTGTGAACAGTAAGAACCGTGGGTACCTACCTACAGGTGCTTGAAAATATTATGATTTCTCGAACGACGACCGCACTTTTACCCCTTCGACGAAAGGAATGGATTGTTCAGTAGCATATTTAAACGGGAACGCGTTTATATGATATTATTGTCGATATTGTGTCTCCAATTTAATATCTACTATTTTTTAGCCAATGTTCCGCTTACAGTACTCTCCTTTACCGACCTTGGAAATAACATAAACAAATCACATTTTATTGAGTGATTGATTAGTTGTTATGTGGACACATTGTGTGTTGAATTCCGAACATGTCTTGCAATGGGAACGTTTTGAAGTTTAATTACGGAATATTTATCGCCTAATTTAGGTTACATTTATGTGTGTTTATCGAATGTATTCCAATGACATTATAGGCAAACAATATATTAATAATGAGTGTGGATAATGTCAAATGTATTATTATAAAAGTTCGAGTTTTGAAAACAAAGTTATAATAAAAAATGCAGGTCCACCTAAACAAGAGTGCAAATCTAAAACTAGAAGATAAATCGATCATTTTTATTAGAATGTATAACAAAGCTTCGTGGCTCTGTGGATGTGATAAATTAAATAGTCTATTTAGTTTTTTTTTCTCTAATTTTCGTTGTATAATTTCTACTTAGGACTCATAATAGACAAAACAATAACTCTGAGATTCATAAAAATAAATTTTAAAAAAACTTCGCGGAAATACAATAAAAATGCACTTCATTTTTTACTTACGATAATTTTTTCCAGTATAAAAACACATAATTTAAAAAAAGGAAATCAGTTTCAGGTTCATAAAAATAAATAAAAAAATATTTGCATTCGAGGAGGTCCAAAAAAATGCACTTCATTTTTTACTTTCTTTATATAAAAACGAGTAAATATTGAAGAAGAATTAACTCCATTTTCAATGTTAGTATGAAATGACATTTATCAAAAGTTCCAACTGTATAAAATGGATATTTTAAATCGGTTAAGTTCTTAGTTTGGGTTTTTTTTTAAAGTACCTAAGCTAAAAAAAAGCTAAAAAGTTAAAAACTTAGAACCCATTCTTTTATTTTCCCATATGCAAATATTTTTTATAATTATTTTTTTATGGATCTGAAAGTATTTTCAACTGATTCCCAACTGGAAAACATTATACCATAGGTATTTAGGTACCTATTATTAACTCTTTTGTCTGATAGGATGGTGTACGCTCATATATTTTTACCACCGACCGCCACTGATTGACCTACTATCTTTCACATTTCCACAGTTATCTTAGCAATTTCATTATTTGCATTCTTCCGTTGTCTTGTTGTATTACTAAGACATGTGATTGGTTCTCGAGTTCAAAACGCATTTTTGGTCTACGTGCTTCTGGCTAAGTTAAAATAGCACTTTTTAGATTAAAGCTGAGTTGAATATGAATAATACTCTCAATAATAAATGATGTCCATGTTAATCGTATTCTAATGATCTTTAATTGTTGTTGTGATTGCAATCTTTGATTAGAAAATATTTATTCAGCTGTCAAGCAAGAACCGACGAGCTCACTAGATTGGCTCAATTTTTTTTCTGTTGTTACATTTATTTTTTAATAGCTGTTGTGTACCCGGCCTTACTAGAGATTATTATTTTTTTTTTAATAAAGTTATGAAGTTGTGTTTTCTTGCTTGTCGTTTGGGTGCCATAATTGATTTGACAGTGAAATTAATTCCCTGTGACGTTTATTACTAACTCTAAATAAAGAAACATCCATTTGAAAATTTTATTTCATTCCAAACATGTATTTTTTCAAAACGTACCTAAATAATAAAGTTCTTAAATAGGTACCTACTTGTGTTTTCCATTTTGAAAATGTTCTATACAAAAAAACTTTCGTCTTTTGAATATGTAATCTGTGGCTAACCAGAGTGATACATCTATGGGCTTACCTTAATACAACATGGCGGGTTCAATGTTTTTCAAACTAATTTTAAAATATTACAACAACACTTTTAAATTTTGGATTTCATTCAAACTACCCTCTAAACCATAATAAGAATAAACTGTGCTATTTTCAGCGAAACCGGTCGAGTAATTTTCGAAAAAAACGAGGACGGACAGACGGACAAAATTTAATTTTAATATAGAAAGATATAAGCTACATAGGTACACCGTTGTTGATGTAAATTACAACACCTTTATGATATTGTCTACGACTACTTCTATAGGATTGTCTTTACTTAATAACCTCTTCCTGTCAAGCACTTTGAAAGGATTGTGAAATAGAGTCGTTAATAAATGACATTGTATTCATTAACGTGTTTTTAATAAACACCACAACACAGCAATCGCAAGATCAGTCTGATAAATAGAAGCAGGTAGATGTACTACCATCCAATGAATTATGAATATAATTCGCAAATTCTCGTATGTTCATCTTGGATCGCGTGTTAGGGAAGGCAGGTTGATGGACCGGTGTCTCACCTCACTTCAGCGATGATTGATATCATCTCCAGGCCGAGGTCCACGCAGCTCTTGGCGTGCTGCGGGTTCCGCTTGGGTACCCCTGACACGCAATAGTAGCAGTCGCCGAGGAACTTAATGCGGAGCACGTCGTTCTCCTGAAACGTTGTGAAAAACACTTATTTATGTTTTATTTTACTACTTTACTCCCGCAAACCAAAAATAAATAAAATATATACTCGTAGAAAAAACATCTGAATCGACTTTAGTTAATGAGATTCTTCGACGGTTTTTTCCTCTCAATATTACGTTCACTTCTGAAAAGGTAAGATTCTTTTTCAGGAATGTTGATATCGAAAGCATATTAATATAATGGATTTTGTTCCTGTGAGCGATTGCATGATGTATCTTGTGAAAATTCTTTAGAAAAAGTTTTATTTGGTTCTAGTGAACGATCTATTTATGTGTTAAATGTAGGCGTGACTGTGGGATTTAATTATAAATAACGATGTGTCATTTCAAAATATAAGGCGATAAATTATTGCAGACGAAGTAGAGATCGTTCCATGAAAGTGGCACTCTTTCGGGGAACCTTGAGAATTGTGTGAAAAAATTCTTGTATTTTACTATGTTTTTACATTTAAATGTCTGTACCAATAACATGTAAGTAGATTTGGTATGCGGGAACGGAGATTTTCGTGTGCGAGTGGCTTAAATAAAATCAACGTTTGAACAAATAGAGCCCACCGCCACTTGTGAATTTCAATATGGAAAGTGTAAAGGATGACAACATTATTTCGTTTGCCCGGAGGAACAAGAAAGGCTCAAGTACAGTTTTTCCTCGAGGTGTTTTCTTTATTTCTCCCATTTCGTAACACGCAATACCTTCACATGTTTTTATCTCAGCATTAACACGCCATTTTTCATAACATTTATTCTGTTCATAAATTTATTTCGCACATTTTCTCGTTGTTTCGTAATTTGATCGTAAATCTCGAAAAACGTAAAATACCAGATGAATTTCGTAATTGTGGAACGTAAATAACCATAGAAAAAATATATTGTTTCACAGAGCCTTGCGCACGCCCTAATTAATTTTCCTTTCTTTCGTGTATTAACGAATTAATTTGTACACAACATTTGAAAAAAAATAACACAGGAACGATAAATAAATGTTACTAGTAAGATTACGGTTTATCTGGGAAGAAAGATGTATATTTACCTCAGATGCCTCGTCAAATCTTCCGAACAATTCGTTGAGTGTTTCGACTAGCTCTCGTGGGAGGAGTGTTGTGGTTATCATAGTATAGTTGACTATGTCTGCGTACAAAATACTAACGTTCTTATGCTCTTCAATGTACAGGTGACTGCAAAGAAATTAAAAAGAATTAATGCCTCACCGCACTCGACAGATGTGATTCTAAACACCTGTTTGCACAAAATTGTAAATATGGGGTGCTGGCTCAAAATACGCTGTATCTCTTCCGGGGATGGCTTATAGGGGCGGTGCCACTTATCTGATCTCTTGCGCCCTGTGATATAAGTAGGGGCACTGGATGAGGTTGTTATTTGCCTGATAATGGTCCTGGTGGGCCCAAGCAGAGCCAACCACCCGTGACTAGGTAGACTTGGCGAGGCAGCGGATGTGGAGGGTTTCAGGGAAGGCGAAGGTAAGAGAAGTAAAACACTTGTTCGGCTCTTAGTAGACAACTAACAACTATGTACCAGTTGTTTCTCTATTTATTTAGAAATATATTACATCTCTTTCATGTGTAGGGGTGTTTATTCTTAATGGGGCAATCATTTTTCAGAATTGAAATGCCTGTAAAACAAAACTAGAATACAGATGAATCTATTAAAACTAGTTGCACAACTCACATGCGTGCAGTTATAAGAGAGCCACAGAAAGATGAAAAACAAAACTATCATACAAATGACAGAATTTATTTAATGCGAATCTTTTGTATAGTAATAAGGGCCCTTATTAAAGATGTATCATCTTACGAATGTGTAGGAACCCATAAAAATGGAAAATAAATGTCTCGATTAAATTAATGCGAACCTCTCATGTGAACAGAGATACGAATTTAACAAAGATGTGTCATCTTTTGAATGCCTAGAAACTTATAAAAAAAAAACTATGAAACAAATTAATCGATTAAACTAATGTGAATTTCGCATGTGCACAGTGATAAGGCTCCTCATCAAGATGAGTAATCGTTCCATCTCAGTGGCATCAACATCTCAAAAATGTAGAATAAATACACGTCCGTTACACTTACGATCCGTTATAATTATAAAATATTAATTGTTTTTGTATACACCATTTAATTTTTTCAGAAATTTAATGTTAATAAAATTTACTAGTGTTATTATTAAGTTCTGCGAGTATTTTAGTTTTTATTATTGTGACAACTGTTTCGGCGTTCAAGGCCATTTAAGTTCACATGTTTGAAAATGGGCTTGAACGCTGAAACAGCTGTCATAATAATAAAAACTAAAAATACTTGCAGAACTTAATAATAATATTATTAAATTTTATCTACATTAAATTTCTAAAAAAATAAAAATAACAACATATGAAAGTTTACCAAAAAACAAAATTGCGAAAGTGGGAGGAGAGGAAATGGATATGGAAGTCTTAATTTTTCCGGGTGTTAAAGCTATTTCAAGCAACGTTTCTATTCTGAATTTGCATTCACAAATGAGAATGTATGGCATTAATTTATTTTAAATTTAAATTAAAGAAATTATTTGTTTTAAACCACTTCATTTTATTTATATTAATGTATTATCGACCGGTTTCGGTTGAACTTAACCTTCATTAGGAACGTGGTAAGTTTATATGTGTACGTTCCTGATGAAGGTTGAGTTCAACTGAAACCGATCGATAATAACTAACTAACTAACTAACTAACTAACCATCACGCCGTTTCCCCGCAGGGGTAGGCAGAGAGGAGGGACCGCCAGACAACTCGATCTTGGCATACACTTCTTGCTTCATTCACTTTCATACTACATTAATTTAAATAAAATAAAGTGGTTTAAAATAAAAATAAAAAATATTTTATTTATACATAATGTCAAGCCACAAAGTAATTTTTTTCATCGTTAAATTTATTCTTACCTAAATACTTTCATGGGTTTAGGTACAACTTCAGACTGAATCGTCATGAAAATTTCCCAAATGTCTTTTTTCACTGCTGAAGTGATATGCTCCGGTAATATGCTCAACATGAGGCGTTCCTAGAAATATATATGTATTTTTAAATATGTTTTTGTACCTTTGTATCATATTTACACAAATATGGAAATTTTCCGACCCACTTCACCCACAATCAACCTGTAAAGTCATAAGAATACCGTTGACTACGTTACTCTCTGCACTATAAGTTATTTATTTTTTTAAATAGCAATTTTTCCCGGATTACGAATAACCTGACAATATTTGAAAATCTTCTTATGTATGCCATCACCGAGCGGAATATGTTGCTCGAGTCGTGATGAAGGACTTAGCCAGCCGAGGAAGTAAACTCACGACGCCTGGTGGAAACCGACGCCAACATAGCCTTAGATACTTAGATCATAAAAACAGTATGGTGATTACTAACTTCTTGTTCCTTTTCATAGTTGAGTTTCAACGTCACTTCTACACAAGCTCGCCTGTCAAGGAAGGACCTTCTTTTGACGACTTCGTTCATTAATCTGTAGTAGACTCCAAGAAAATTTGCTCCAAGTAGAAACAATAGATCTGCGCATAGCTAAAATACAAAGATAATGATTCATAATATATAAAAAAAGCATAAAACGCTACTGATTATTCAGTGATTTATAAGTTATTTGTATTAACCACTATTTAATAAATAATTGTCAACACATTTCGAAACCAATGGTTCCCTCGTCAGGATACAAAGTATACAAAAAAAATAATAATAATGACACTAACATACATAAATTATACTGATGAGATAAGGAAAATAATTGTGTATTAACGTAAAAATAATTATATGAAATAAACAAAATTATTATATTTATTTAAGGAAATAGAAATTTAAACAAATGCACGGAACAATCGAGGGATCAAAACAAAATATTTATTCTTATTATTGGTATTAATGTGAAAATAAATTTAAGAGATATATTAATTAAATATGTTTAAAAAATAGACAATTTTTCTGAGCGCAGTTTAGAAAGAACTCACCTCAGCGCTTTATATCTTATTAAAGTTTGTACCCCCTTTTAAATTTATGTATTTTTGAGATAGCTATTTAAAAAAAATTATTATTAATTAACTTTTTTCTATTTCCAAATGTATTTAATTGTATACCAGTTGTATTTGTATGTAAAATTTTACCACTTGATTTAGGCAAAATAATGATTCGTTTCCTCAATTGTTATTATTACTTAAGAGGTGCTGCTTAAATCTAGTATTAAAATTTCTAGAAGTCTTTCCAGATTAATGTAATTTTAAATGATGCCACAAAGTGATTTAACCTTGGAAGAAGTGATAATGATTATGATCGGGACACATTATTTTTAAACATCGCTTTATTAACAGAGTAAATAACGTACTTGAAGTACCTTTTTGTAAAACTAGATTTGGGCAGAGACATGCTTTTTTATTGCTCCGAATAATGTAAATATCGTCTTTAAACACAAACAAAAATGTTATAAAAAACTGGATTAAAACCAAAGATATCAACCTTTTCCTGCTATAATTGAATATTTTCCCCATTTTATTTTTCTTTTTTTCATTTTCTTTTTCTTATTTAACTTACATTTTTTATTTAGCTTATCTTCAACATCCATGGATTAATTATTACAAATATACTAATAAACTGTCACTAACTGATACCTGGTATACCCACGCACTAGCCTTGTCTAATGTGGGATTTTTTACTTTATATACGAGTACATTACACGTAGGTTTATGTACATGTGTTCAGATGTATATATAAGTGAATATTTAAAAAAAAAGTTACCCTTGTACCTTGTTTGTGTGAATGTATGTAACAAAAAAAAGGTATTAAATAAATAAAAAAACGAAAATTAAAAAACCAGTATGCTTAACAGAAAAACTCAATTTTTTAATCCTAAAATTGTTAGAAAGCCTAATATTACATGAAATAAGTATTCATAAAAATTTGCTATTTTTCTTTTAAAATTTCAGATAAGTTCGAGGTAAATATTAACAACATAAAAAAGTTTTTTTATGTCCCCAAAATTGAGCGCACATTATTCTACAATTGCTAGCCACGTTCATCCATTATTTATTTTAATTGAAGCACCTTTTTACATTTAACGTAACATAAAAACCTGCCTAGCCGTTCACGTTAAGTAATCAGAAATGAACACATACTGTTCTGTCTACAAAAAACGTTTTTCCATTTGAAAAAATCATGTAATGTTTTCTATTCAATATCTCAAAAAGATTTCTTGGGTTTCCTCCCTTCTACAAATTGAGCACTTGGCTTTCTGTATGTACTTAATACTTAGATTACTGAGTATAAAAAAATCCTTTTAAGTTACCACTTTTTGTATCCCTTTCAATATCTCGTAAAATATTAGTCAATAATCTAGCATTCATCCCGAAGTCCCCAAAATTGAATACACACCTTACAATACTTACTTTATATACAAATTCTTAAAATAAATATCCATACCAACTCGAGTTCTGCTTTCAATATTACAATTATTATTGTTGTAATCTACGGCCCAACTTAAATATTTACTCTATAAATAATTGTTTATATTTTGAATAACTTTGGTGTCATTTTCCAAAGATTTTTTTATAATATATTGTTTCACTAAAATTGTAAAACCTCTCATCACAACACGGGACTGTTCCAGTAAGATGAGTGGCAAACTTTTTTTTTTTTTAATTTTTAATTTAAGAATAAATAAATAAAATATTATATGTATTTATAAATTTAACCTTCTACAATAGATACCCAAAATTTAACCCGAGCATTTTATACTTACTACTGCGTAGATACACTAATATTACTTTAAAAGTATTTTTTTCTAAATTGAAAAAAAAAAAAAACGCTTAATATTTTTCTTTTAAACGTCGAAAAATTTTTTTGTTCATCATTCAATAATTTCTGTGGAAGATCTCAAAAATCAAATTATCACATTCTATTCCACACCTTTAACCAATTCTTATTACTACATAAAGGGTGAATCGGGAAGTATCTACTCGAAGCTTATTTGAAATAAAAAATAAACGTTTTGGTCAAAAATCTAAATCGAAAAACTTTTTTTTTTTACATATCGCCACTGACAGAAACATAATGCCAGCACGCTCTGTACTGTACCAGTATCCAGTTCGCACATAATTGGATAGTAGCGGACGGTGCATATCATGTGGTACAAGCGTGCTGGCATTAGGTTCTGGTCAGTCAAGATTTCAGATTTTTGTAATTGAAAGAAAACTTCACCGAACACGAAACGCCATCTAGGTACATCAGAAATCACTAATAGAATTCTGAAAAGTATTTCGGTACTTGTGTACAAAAGTACCAATTTGTTTTTTCCCCCATCAATTCCGGCAATATTTGTATTTGGCATTCTAACCTTCTGCAAGTCCCCAGAAGTGTGCACATACCTTTCTATACTTACTACTATCATCCCGGTACGTGACGGCCCACAGCACGGCTAGCTGGCACAACGAGATTATTAGGGCTAAACAACCCGCCACGTAATTGTTTTTGATGGGCATGAAGACATAGCAGGCCAGCAAGGTGAACGTTATGTAACTGGGGCGCAAGGGCTGGTCCCTAGTACTGAAGATTGGAACGGAGACATCTAAATGGAGAAAGTTATCGTATATATATATAAATGGAATGGATAAATATTATTTTTTATAATATTGTGAAGAAATTCAATTATTCAAATGTTGAAAGAAAATAGATAATATCAGAAAAATATATATAATTGAACACTAAGTAGAGGTACTCAAAATATCTACCTATATCTCGGAAAAACTTACTTTAACAATCTTCCTTCAAATCTAAAAATTTTAGAAATTTTTCATGATTTCCAGCTTAAAATTAAATGTTGCTGTTACGGCCGTTCTTACCAACCCTATTGAGCGACTGTTTAGCCGAAATTTTGCACAAATTCTCTCAATTTAGGCTGTTGATTTTTGTGGATTAAGTTCCACTCAGCAGAAGACTAGTTATAAAAAGTGTTAACAGGGTGAACAAATGTCACCGAAATAGCAAATGTCATTATTAGTTTACGATCTATTTTACGCGATTCAAATATTGAATGACAAAGATTTTTATAAGTTTTCGTGTGTCAAAACATGTTTTTTGTATGTTTTGAATAAAACTGAAGAGAATCCAACTTCTTCTCTACTATAATTATGATTATAAGCTACATTTGGTCATGTTTTTTTACTCATCGACAAATGTAAAATGTCAAATATACGACACGAACAATATGCATTGCGGCATTATCAAAATTCAATCAAACACTTTATTTTCAACATATTTTTAACACACACGTTTGTAAAGTATAAAGTTTATGTATTCGTTTTTAAAGCAAATTATATGTATTCGTAATAAAGACAATATTAACTCATCTATGTTAATTTCACATAGAAAGTATTTTATTTTGATGTCACTTTGTTGCCGTAAATGTGGGTGGGTACTATTTTATCCTGTATGAAAGTGGGGGGATACTATTTTATAGTGGTCGGGCACCTCCATAGACAATTTAGGATGAAACATGCATGGAAACAGGCAAACAGAGCGAATACTTAATAAAATACTTGGCTGATCGGTGACTCAGATTGATCATTCGAAAAGTTGGGAAGAAAGGCCATAACAGTACGTTAATTATTATCGTTATTAGTTTTTTTCTAATACTTTTTTAAAATAACTTTTGTTTATTTTTTTTTTTTTTTTTAACCTGACCCATTTCAGCTAAAAAAGATTTTTATATCTGATTTTATTGTTTTAGCGAAATTCCCACACCAATCACTAGAACCTTATTTATTTATGGTGAGGAATATTATGTTTACTTTACTACACTGTGATAACAAGGGTTTTATTTTGTATCAATAAAAAAAATGCGCATTTCATTACACAAATTAAAATGAAAGCAGATACAAAAAAATTGAAAATAAATATTTAAGTTCGAATGTAGTGAAAAAGAAACTTTTGCTTTTGATAGCGTCCTAAAATGGGGCAATTGCCACAATATCAAATTGTGGCATTTCCATTTCACGAATATTTTCATTTAATGATTTACACAACATTATATACTGAAGTACTGATTTCCTTGAAAAGTTTAAATGTGTACTTAAACTAAAAGTTTAGTCAATGTCGATGGGTTCCTATTAAACAAACATGTGTTTACTATTTAATAACGAATAAAGGTATTTGTAGTTTAAAAAGTTCTTACCTGTTACCACTAATAAAGTTAGCATGAAAATGGATACAACAATATTTATCCTAGAGAATCGTTTTAAAAAATCAGAAGAAGCCACTATGAGAATTGGTATTGCTATAACAACTTTAGCAGAATAGCATATCACAGCTAGTATGTCATCTGGATCCTGAAAATAAATGTTATATCTGTTATGATTCATACAAACTCCACAGTTTTTAATCTCGGAATGCGAAATTATAGTGAGTGTAGACATTTTGATTTCTGCGAAGGGGTTCCATGACATTCAACACACGTATGAACCTTTTGAAAGTGATATGAAGTCATTAAAATAACGTCAAAAAATGATGCCCAAAAACCTTATTTAATTAAAATAATAATTCATGTTGTTTGTAAGTTTTATTTATTATGTACTTTTGCTATTTTTGATTTATTAAATTCGCTATCGGTTTCGATACAACCGTGCCAACAACAGTTTTAAGAACGCTCGTCAATGGCACGGTTGTGTCGAAACCGGTAGCGAATTTAATAAATCAAAAATAGCAAAAGTACATAATAAATAAAACTTACAAACAAAATGTCTGGAAATTGCTATATAGTGAATGCCGAAAAAATACAAGAAATAATAATTCATTATTTAAAAAAAAAACAAATAGGGATAGATATATATATATTAATTGGGTTAGGTTATATTAGGTTTCCGGGACAGTTTTTTTTATTCGAAGTTTTGATGAAAAATGTGCCGATTCATACGTGTGTTGAATTATCCGATCACCCTGGAAAGGGTATTTGAATATCTTACGGGTTCGGGAGTTGTAACTCATATCAAATGAATATAAGATGGTATGAGTTAACATTTTCAAGTCATGAAGTGCAGAGTTTTCGTCGGATACACCTTCCATTCATCTTCCATCGGTTTATCAATTGAGTAAACTTGAATTTGTCGCTCCTCATAACATCACATATATGTTTAAATTTTTTTTTTACATCTTTTTTTTTTATATGAATACCGCACAAGAGTCCCAACTGCTCCCAACCGTCTGGAACCAGTGAGACTATGGCATTCCCAGTTGGGGAATGTTGTGAGGCTGAAGGTATTATGGAGGGGAAGGAGAAGGGGAAGAGGGAGGTGGGAAAATACCTGGCTATTCAGATCTAGTCATCAAACACGGCTTAAAGCCATTTCAAGCAACGTTTTAATTCTGAATGGTGGTCTTTCACCAGGGCGATACTGAGAGTATCTTCCACTCTGGAACGTGCGCAAATCATAAAATCATAAATATCTAGTGCAATTTCACAATGTTAAGCCATTCGACGAAAGATTTCAATTTGGATTACCCTGTCTATTCCGGGTGTTTTGGGGATGTGCCTATACGAGTAATCCACATTAATCAATAACTTAATCGAACCCCAAAAAACTTTTAAAATTAAAAACGGAAAAAATAAATAAATTAATGAAACTTACCTCAAATCCAGTTACGAAAGCAACCACCATGATGTGAATGCAAGATATCACAAATAATAATGCCATAAAGATGAACTGGTATCCTTTCATTAACTTATCGTCATATTTCCGATATAAATCTTCTAAGTTCTTTTGTAAAAATTGAGCCTGAAATTAAAATGATACGCTTTTACAGACCATTATAACAGGTACATAGTTTTCTTAATCAATTTTATGCTTATTTCTATTATTGGCTATTATTTCCTCTAAAATAGCGCACCTTTTAATTAGTCATAATATAACTATAGATAAAAGTTTATTTCATATTAACACACCTTCATTCACGTTCTGATACATTCAGCATAACTTACATACAATTAGATATTTTATACCTTTAATTACACTATCGTGTCTTTTTTAATACATTCAAATCTGGAGGTAGATTGAAACTGGGAAAAAATCTTGATAATCAACGAAACTCATTGGAAATTCACAAAATATACGCTTCATTTTATTTATAATATACATAACAAAAAGTTAACTTTAAAGAATTACAAATAAAAGAGAAAAAAATAAATATTAACCATAAAATAACGGTGTACAACACGTAAAAAAATGACATTAAAAAATAACCAAAGAAAATAATTAATCACTTTAGAAAATAATATTAACATAAATAAAAATGAAGTATGAAAACGGAAAAAATGAGAGAAAATAAAAATATTTCAGTCGCATCTGGGACTCGAACCCAGGACCTCTGCCTATCCGGGGCAACCGCTTAATATAAATTATAATGTTTAAATATTAAAATGGGTTTTTTTAAATCTCAATAAAACTAATTAATAATTAAAAATTGAAAGAAAATAATGGTTGGGTCAAGTGAATTTAATTGAAAATAAGAGATTTGAATTTTTTGTAAAACTATGAGGTAGAACTATATTGCCAAATATGTCAGGAATCCTGCCACTACAATGAATGTTTTATAGTTGACGCATTCGCACAAGAGGTTGGGAGAAGATTAAGCTGGTTCTTTGGAAAGGAATATGGAAAATTTCGGGGTTTTTTAGACGGTGGTTGATATTAATTTTAATTCTACACGGTTATTTATAATTTTGAAAAGAAATTTGATATCATTTTTGTGACGACGTTCATTTAATGTTTCCAATTTCATCAATTCTAAGCGTTTCTTATAGTCGATAAGTAGTGTGGACAATCCGGGTCTATAGTATAATGCCCAAGTTAGTCTCTTTTAAACTGATTCGATCCTTATATTGTGAATTTCGTATATCGAACTCCAAACTACAGAAGCGAACTCAAGAATTCTGCATTTGAGAAACATTGGGTTTGTTAATGGTTCAGTGACTCGATACAGAAATCCAAGAAGATGATATGCCCTCGACACTATGTTTTCTACGTGGAAATTTAAATTAAGTTTACTATTGATTTTGATTCCAAAGTCTCGAACATTGACAACAGAATCAACTACCACATTATGAATTTTATATTCGAAGGCTATTTAATTATAATAAGGCCTTTATGATATATGAATCACATGATATTGAGTATTATGCCTCAGTTTAAATTTGTTGCACCTAAAAGTGAAGTTTACTAAACAGAATTTAAAAAATCAAATCGCAAGAAAGTCTAAAAGTGTATCAGTGCGCATATCTCGTGAATGAACTTATTTTTCTATATGGACACAATGCCCACTCAATCTTTTGCAGCGCCCCCTAAATGTTAAAAATTTAAAAATGCCCCGCCAGACCTCCAAAATGTCCACAAAGGGGCGCAAGCACCTCGGTTAAGAATCACTGGACTAAGCTTATGAGATCAGTTCAATTTACGCCATCTTCATCGATATCATACCTCAAATTAAAGGCTTGTCAATATTATCCTCTATTTTAAATCCCATATTTTTATGATGATTAAAAAGTTCTTCCCGAACACAATTGCAATCTGGATAGAGTCTCGGATATACCTATCAGATTTTTATTTATATGAGACATCTATTGACTTCTCTACAAGTTTAGAAAGATAGTCTAGGCTTCTGTATCACTTTAAAGCAATAAACAATGATGAGATTTAATCGGTCAAAATGCTTTCAGATCATCTGCGTATGGAAGATAGCTGGAACAGTTTCATTATTGTAATTAACTAATGGAACTCTATTTTTTATGATTTAAAAGAAATCTGACAATATAATTAGACATGCATGAAAAACATGCATAATTTATTTTTTAACTATGCACGCAATTTATAAAGATCTGTAAAATTGGCTGAAATGTAAAACTATTTATTGATATTAATTATTGAAAATAATATCAATAATTCACAATGAAAATATGAAAGAGTAGAAGATACAGATAATAAAAATAAATGGTCGCGACTGAGACTCAAACTCAGAACCTTACGTATATCCGAGACCGATCTCTTTTAATTGAGCTACCGAGACCTTATTGAATTCTGTCATTTTTATCAATCTCATATCCCTTGAAAATTATTAATATTATTTTTAAATTATTTTTCCATGTATTGGCTGCCATCTTTGTATGAGAGTCCAAAGTTCTGTCCGAACATGATTGCACCCATAGATGGCGTCCTGAATATACCTATTAATTTATTTTTATTTTACGAAACATCTTTTGGCTTATTACACGTCTAGAATGAACATTAAAATTATAAAACCTAATTAATTTGTTTTACAGATGTCTCGGTAGCTCAATTCGAAGAGACGCCAGTACCAAATGGACTAGAGGTTCTGAGTCAAAATTTCAGTCGCGGCCGTATCTTTTTATTTTCTGTCTTTTTCTGTTTCATCTTTTCATTGAGAATTATTGGTATTATTTTCAATAATTATGAAGTGTAAAGTTTCGATAAGTCAAACTCAATAATACTAATAAATTATTGATATGTGTTAGTATCTATTAATATTCTGAGTAAATATTTTATTCATATTTGTATAATGCTGTATATTTTAGACATGATAACTTTATCCATGCGTATTTTTTTTAAATGTCATTTAAAGCTTATCGCCTAAGATGATTTAATAATAAATAACAATTTTAAAAACATTCAGATACCGGTAGGTATTTGTTTATCTGATAGTGAACAGCTGATGTGCATTCAAGTGGCTTAAGTTACTTCATTTACTGATAAAATTGTGGCACTGAATCTTATGTCAATCCTTCAATCAATAATAATTTAAGTTTAAGATTGAATAACTTTAATCGATTACTGGACCTAGAGTTCCTAGCAGTTCTGTTCCTAGTGTTCTTTTGTTCATATGGTAAATTCAAATTGTTTTAAGTAATTTATTTTTACTTTCTTCCAGAGAGAAAGATACTACTCTCAATGTAACGGTACCACGGGTTGTTTCAGAAAATGGTTATAAATACTAAGTATAAAAACAATAAGGTATATTTCTTTTTTATAATTTTGAAACTGTCAATTCACGGTAGGATTCCAAATTAAAATGATTTTTTTTTATTAAAAAACCTTTGTAACTTTTTACCACTAATTTATCTTACTTGTATTCACTAAAAATATCTAAGATATGAATGTAAATAGGAAACTCATAATAAAATACCAGGGTAAAATTTAACTGGAAATTTTGTCGCAGACATCCAAGGCGAACTCTAAGAAGGATATTACCCTGATGTGTACCTATTGTAACATAATAAAATATTTTAAAGACCTATTAAATGTACCTGGTTACCCGTAGTTCATGTAACTACAGGACAAAAACTGCTATAAAATTCACTTTAGCAAACAAGACGGAAATCACAGGGGAAAACAAAACCAGACATAACCATCTGTTCAAATAAAAGCTGACACCAAAGAATTTACATAATTTTTTTTAAAACCCATAGATTCAGTAAACAAACACAATGTAATCCGTCTTTCAGAGGGTAATAAACCAACGTGAAAGTAGTTTTTAAAAACATATTAGTAAACAGTACCGTCAGCAATAAAACAAATTTCAAGTCATAAATAAAAACAATATTATAGAGCAGGGGAACTCACTCCTGACACCGATGGTATATATACCATAGATTTAGTTTAATATGCCGTCTGATGATGCCCGTGATAGGATGAAACCGGTCCGGTCGAAAATAAATAAACGGAAAAGGGTACAAAGGGTTTTTTAAAAAAAATATCATTTTAAGGTATATTTCGTTTAAAAGATAAAGAGGATATGCATAATTTCCAGAGAATATAAATACGCGATCAAATATCAGTAACATCTTCTCAAATCTAGCTTACACTCCATATTATAAAACACCATATAAAGCGCCTTTATTATACTTTTAAATACGTAAGTATTATACAGTGATGCTGTATGATGAATAGATTTTTTTTTTTGTATTTCTTGGACATTAACTATGTACCTATGATAGCTAAAAAAATTAATTAATAAGGACATTTCTAAGAAATGGGTAAAAAACTGAATGTACATTTTAGAATATAATGAATGTGATGCACAGTATGTAGGTATGACTAGTAGAACATTTTAAAACTAGATTCAGAGAACATGAACTATCATTACGAAATAATAACTAGTCCGAGTTAGATCTAATCATTTATTAGAGATAGTCCATAACTTCAATAAATAAAAAAAAACAGTTTAAACATTCAAATATTCATATATGTTTAAAATTGTGCTCCTTAGAAACTTTAGAAATAAACAAAAAAATTAAATCTAAAATTAATTTACTAAACAAAATAATAGCACCCTGTAAATCACCTTTGTTAATCATGTTTCCCCTCCCCCCCCCCTCCTCCAAATCACCACTGCCACTACCCTCATCTGATGGTGACTAATAGTTTTTGTACTTGTTTAATTTAAGTTAGTTTTAAGAGAGCTAGTGAATGACATCATGTGTCGAAACCGGTAGCGAAGTAATAAATTCTAGTAACAAAAGTACGTACTGAATAAAACTTTTCAAACAAAATTAATAGATATTTAATCATTTAATTTAATACAATTCATCGTAATCATCATATTTTAACTCCATTCCAACAATCCTCTTCATAACATCTTCTTCCATTCCCTTACTTCATCCAGCCTCACAAAATGAGTGTTGCCACAGTTCCACTATCTCAAACAGTTTGATTTTTATGTGGTATCAAATAATTATTTCTACTAATAAATGATAAAAAGTCACAATCGCTCGTAAAGTTTCTGTTGAGACAATATCATAAAGAGTGTGGGCTTATAAAAAAAGATTTATTATAAAATATGAACGTAATTCATCGTATCTACAAATAAATCATAAAGTAATAACGAACACACCTGAGTAAATTATGGACTGCGTAAACATTTCGATTTTTATGAACAATAAAATTTTTTCATAGAAATGAGCCACGTATTCCCTATGAATAAAGAATATCAATCATTCGTCTTCATTATTGTGTTGTTAACCTATCAAGAATGTGGTAAACATTTTTTTCTATCGGAAATAGCAATCTGTTGAGAGAATTTTAATCTTTTTTTTGTGTGCGCACGTGATTGATAAAATAAAGATGTGCGATAAATCGCAAGTGTTCCCTAGCTTAATGTAGTACAGGTGTAAAACCAGCAAGTCATACAATATACGCGCTCCATTTTACAAAATAGCGTTATATTGTCGTAAATGGGATAAAACTGGGAATTATTTAGAGTTTTTCCTTAATTTTCAAATCTACCTGCAGCTAACATCTTGGAATAGTGAAAATATATACGAAGCGCAAAATATACTGTTTCTTATCCCCATTATTTTATGTACAAAATAATAAACGTTCATTATTATATTTGCGCTGTGTCGAGTATTGATTCCACGATCGCTCTTCAAGAATGTTTGTACCGCTATTAAAGCTCGCATCCCATACCAGGTTGTAAATAATTGAACATATTTAATTAATAATGGTTTACCCTTAGAATTTTCCAGTTCCATTCTTTATCAGTGACTGAACCTCGTTCTTGTTCTTGGAATTCTCCTATGGATGATAAAAGACTTGTGTTTCGCATTGCATTAAGAGAATTCCTCGCAAGCAACTCCAGACCAGCCACTTGCAATGAAACCGAACCCCTAATCGAATTCATCTTGAATCACTTTTCACTAAAACTTCACTTAAAAATGTATAACCGCATCGTTAACCTTCACGCGAATGAGCAAGCTCCATCAAAAAACTTTTCCAATAAACATAAACACATAATTTATTGCCTTTTCCAGGTCCTTGTAAATGATGATACACTATTCACGATAAACTCCTTATCAAACACGACGACTACACTTTTCATTTTGTTGTAGTTTCTTTTTAAAACTATTCACAACATTCAGCACCTCGTTTCGCATAAGCGATCTGATCACTGGTTTAATAATATTCAAAATTATTTTGTTATTTATTTGTTCACGAGTAAAACAATTTAGATCTATCGACTCCGACGCTTAGTAGCAAATAATCAACGATATTGTGTTTGATTCGGTGATATTTTGTGTAAAGATAAATCAATCAGCCGCGCGGTGATAATAATTTGTACTCAATGAAAGTGATAAGATTAAAAATTGCAAGAATGCTCGCTAAAGACTCTGCCACTCGTACGATAATAACGAATTATTATTACTTGCCACTCGCAAACCGGTGAGGCCATACTATTTATCGTTCAATACTCTTTTTATATATTTGTGTTTGTACAAAAGGTATAAGGTTTTTTGATTGAGCGGTTGAGGTCAAGAATCCAAATGCGGCATGGAAATATTTTAGCCGAAGGTGCCAGCGATCATTATAGAATAATTATTTGTCGTCGTTTTACGGGGAAAATTCTGCGTGGATTTTAAATAAATGCATCACATGAAATATGAAGTAATACAAAAATGAATAGATGAATTTGGCAAGGTCAAAAGAATCGAAAAAGATATACCTTTAAAATCCAATAATTTTCATATGGATCGAGAGGTTATGTGTTCGATTCGCGTGGAAACTAAAAATTGGATTTTGCGTTTTCTATTGGCCCTGCCTGGAATGGGGTTATGATATTAATTGTTGGGTTTGATTGACATTTAATAATTCGTCTGTCAGTTTTTGTAAGGAATGTTGATAACAATAAAGTTATTACTGATAATTTTTGCGCCTCATTTTTTCATACATCTGATTATTTTAACGAGTTTGTTATGATGTCATTGTCGCCCTTCTGAGATATCCAAATGATGACTCAAAATTTGGTATAATGCCTCTAGGTACCTTTATATTTTAAGCATTTATTGTCAAAGAATGTGAATGATACAATAAGTCGGGAACGCCCGAGGAAGATATGACACAATCAAGTGAATCAAATACTTGAGTCAGGCCATGTCAAGAGTTAAAATAACAGAAGGGTATGTATGAGACGATATGTGAACGTGAATGAATCAAGGAGTGTGTGCCAATACGGGTTGTTTTGCGGTCCATCCCCTCTGCCTACCCCTATGGGGAAACGGCATGATGGTTAGTTCGTTAGTGAATTAGTTCATTATACTGTAATTTGTTTTAAAAAACACGCAATAACCAAAGACTTCCTTTAACTCGGGTTCCTTCTAGGACTAGTACCGCCATTAACCAATACATGGGTAAATTAAAATTTTTATTCAGAAGACGATTTTCTCCCTTCATTATATTCTAGCAATGCTAAGAAACTCCCTTTCCTATTCTACTCGTAGCTTCAAGCAGTTGCAAAACATGCATATTTTAATATTTATTTTATACTTAGTGCACGTTTCAGTTATAATTCCCACTCGTGTATATTCTTTGCTTTTGATAAAGAAGTACTATATTATAACTTTAACAATCCTAGTAATGTTTTCTTGCAAGTTCCTATTCTTCCAGTAGGAACAGGTTAAGCATGCCAGCAAGCTGTTGCTATTAAAATAACGCAATAAATTTCTTAATTTTATATAAATTAAAAATATACTTTGTATTTACCACTTTAATTAAAATATATAAATATTTCTCTACATGTTTCGATAGCAATGCTATCATCTTCAGGAATAAATGAATACAAAAAAATAATTTCAAGTATAGAAAAATGATAAAAAATTTAAAACAATAATTTAAGAATATACAAAATATGAGCATAAACAAAAATGAATTAAAGTAGGTACGTAACAGATTAAAAATGTTAATGACAAAATAATTATAAAACATTGAATAATACATTTAAATTAGAAATATAAATAAAAATTATCATTATTAATATTAAAATGAAAATAAATTTAAGAGATGGCTATTTTAAAAAAATATTTGATTGTTTATTAAATTTAATTCGCTATTAACACTTTTTCTTATTTCTAAAATTTCAAATTTATCTAATTGTAAACCAGTTGTATTTATATGTAAAACTTTTAAACCTTTATTTATATCAAACGAATGATTGGTTTCTAAAATATGATTTGCAAATTCAGAATAGTTGTTATTATTTAAACATCTTAAGTGTTCCTTAACCCTAATACTGAAATTTCTACAAGTCTTTCCGATGTAAAAATAGTTGCAATCATTACAAATCAATTTATATACTCCTGATTTATTCAAAATAATATCTTTATCTTTGTTATTTAAAATGTATTTTTTTAATTTATTATTGGTATAAAAAGCTGGTTGGATAGTATTTGGCAAGTTATTAATTATTAAATTTGCAAAAGTGAAAATATTATTAATTTATTTAAAAATAATAAATTGACATTAAAAAATCCTCAAATTCCTAAATTATATAGCTTAATAAAAATTCATAAAATTGATCAACCAATTAGACCGGTAGTTTCTAATTATAATGCCCCTAGTTATAAATTAGCATCTACAATTAACAGAATATTTTTGGATAGCAATATTTTCAAACCTAAATATACAATAAAAAATTCTCTAGGATTGGTTGATCAGTTAAAATCTTTGGATATCCCTAACAATGCATTTTTAGTATCTTTTGACGTTGTTAATTTATTTCCAAGTGTTCCACTTGATGAAAGCAAAATTATTATAAATAAATTACTCAATTCATCAAATATTCCTAAGACCTTATCACAAGATTTATATAATTTATTTAATGTTATTTTAAAACAAAACTATTTTCAATTTGATAATATTATTTTTAAACAAAAATGGTTTATCAATGGGGTCTAGTATTAGCCCTTTATTAGCTGATATATTTTTAGACAATTTAGAGAATAAAATTTTTAATAGTTGCGCTTTATTATTAAAATATGTTTATTTTTGGAAAAGATATGTAGATGACGTGTTTTGTATTTGGACTGGGAATGAAAGACAACTAAATATTTTCCTAAATTTTCTAAATAAAATCCATAAAAAAATTAAATTCACCATAGAAATAGGACAAAATTTAACCATAAACTTCTTAGACTTAAATATTTCTATTGTTAATAATAAATTTGAATTTAATATATATCGTAAAGATACTTATACAGATATTGTTATACATAATACTTCTAATCATCCATTTTCTCAAAAATTATCAGCTTTTCATTCTATGCTTAGTAGATTACTTAATATACCATTATCAAATAATAATTTTAACAAAGAATTAAATATAATTAAACAGATTGTAATAAATAATGGTTATAGTACTAAATTAATAAACAATATGTTAAACAAAAAGCTTAAGAAAAAATTTATTAAATCTTATGTATATCCACAAATAACTGATGTTAATAAACAATGGAGAAAAATATTATTTTTAAATAACAATACCGCAAATTTAATAATTAAAAAACTTGCCAAATACTATCCAACCAGCTTTTTATACCAATAATAAATTAAAAAAATACATTTTAAATAACAAAGATAAAGATAATATTTTGAATAAATCAGGAGTATATAAATTGATTTGTAATGATTGCAACTATTTTTACATCGGAAAGACTTGTAGAAATTTCAGTATTAGGGTTAAGGAACACCTAAGATGTTTAAATAATAACAACTATTCTGAATTTGCAAATCATATTTTAGAAACCAATCATTCGTTTGATATAAATAAAGGTTTAAAAGTTTTACATACAAATACAACTGGTTTACAATTAGATAAATTTGAAATTTTAGAAATAAGAAAAAGTGTTAATAGCGAATTAAATTTAATAAATAATCAAATATTTTTTAAAAATAGCTATCTCTTAAATTTATTTTCATATTAATATTAATAATGATAATTTTTATTTATATTTCTAATTTAAATGTATTATTCAATGTTTTATAATTATTTTGTCATTAACATTTTTAATCTGTTACTTACCTACTTTAATTCATTTTTGTTTATGCTCATATTTTGTATATTCTTAAATTATGTTTTTAAATTTTTTATCATTTTCCTTTACTTGAAATTATTTTTTAGTATTCATTTATTCTTGAAGATGATAGCATTGCTATCGAAACATGTAGATAAATATTTATATATTTTAATTAAAGTGGTAAATACAAAGTACATTTTTAATTTATATAATTAATAATGCCACAAAGTTACCAAATATTTGAAGAAATTCTTAATTTTAAATTAAATTCATTAAGTAATAAAAAACAATCCGTAAAACCCCCTCATGTTGTATTGTAGGTATTTGTTTGTATATATACAACTACACTGCAGAAATCCTGCAGCTTGTTTCTCATCTCATCCATTAAATATTTTCGCTTTACGTTGCAGAACTGCAACAGAGAATTTGTAATTTGTACTGAAGAAGAAATATGGGAGAAATTTCAATTGAGGATTCTTCCTCCCCCCTGCTCGCCGGGGAAGGTACTCGGTTCCTCCCCTACTTGAACTAAGAGTGAATTTATTTAAGAGTAACCAGAGAACGAGCAGCTTTACCTTGCAAACATATTTGCTTTGTGATCCTTGGAATTAGATACTGTTCTACAAGAAAAACGCCACACTGTAGGTTAAGAAAACTCACTAATACCGGTTATTTAAAAAAAATAAAACATAGCTATTGTTTTCATTAGTAAGAATGTATAAAGGGTTTGGATATTGGGATGATTTTTTTGGAGCCATTCAAATATATGCAGTCTTTTGGACAAGGTACAACATTGAGCGTGCACCAACTGGTTGAAGATTATGGTATAATAATAATACTTGGATGATTTGTATAACGCCTTTTTTTGTGAAAAATCACCTCAACGGCGCTGTACAAATACTACTTGCTAGAGTTTATCTTATTATGTACATACACAGAAAACATACTTACCTGGTAGGTAAGATAACTCCAGATTAAAACATTAAATTCCAATGTTTTGGGCTGAGATGATATGACTTTGCACGCACAGGACACATACTCGTATATTAGAAAACACTGCACATTGCATGACATTGAAGTTACTGTTTAAATCCTATTTGTCATTGATATTACATACATTAGAAGGTTATTGGCAAAAGAAGACTAGGTACTTATTTGGAACATGATTTTATTTGAGATTTTTGATAATAATTATTTACATTTACAAATATTTTAATTATGTATTTATTAGGTAACTGAACCATTCATGGATATGACTGTCGGAAGAGATGAGTTTTCAGTTTTGCTCAGAATTCTGTCGAGTCTTTAATCAATCTTAGATCATATGGCAGTTTATTCCAGGCTTTATGTGTATTATGTCAATTTTCGCTATTTTTTTAAAATGTTATCTAACATTTAATTTGAATTTTTTTATGATTATTCTTAAATGTCCTGAAAATTTAAAAAAAAATCAACAACCAACATTTCATTCTTCACCCCAACATTTCATTCTTTTATTTTCATCTTTATTTAACTATCAAATTTAATTTTTCTTTTTATTTTTTTTTCGTATTCTTATTATACCTTTTTTCTAGCATTATTTTTTTGTAGATACTAAATTGTATATATATACCTGTATCTCATGCAACATGGCACATCGGGTTTTGCACTATCTACCCAGTCCCGCTGAATTAAAAACTTAAATAAATCAGGAATTTAAAACGAATATTTAAATATACATATTTAACTATAACTGTGTTTACGTAATATTTAAAAAGACGGAAAAATGTGTAATCCTTCAAGAGCAGCACACTTAATTTAACATTACTCTGTTATTTTCAATCTATTTTGTCATATTACGATTTCTTTTAGAGTTACTTCTAATCATAAACTTCAAGTTATATATATGTTTTAAATGAACCTGCACAGTTTTATAATGTAAATAAATACAAGAGCTTTAAAATATATTCAAGAAAATAAACGATGTTTAAAAATTTCATCCATCTGAAAATTATGAAAAATAATTAATTCAAATACAGTTCTTATTTTCTTTCCAAGGCGCATTTTTGAGGTATGGATCTATTAATTTAAAAAATAACTAATTTTGATACACCCGAATGAAGATTCATCAATTTCAAGATATAAAGGAGACTTTTTTTATTAAACCAGCAGAAAGAAGATGTGAAAAGAGGGATAAAGCACAAGGCGAGCGGAGCGTTTCCTAATGGACACCAATGTTAGTGAATATGATACTACGCAGCTAAATTGAATTATTCCATCCTGTGAATTATATAGGTACAACAAGGTCATCAAATAATATTAAAATTGCGCTTAATTACGTATAGAATGTACGGAAGGTCGATATACTCTGGTATCATTATAATCAAAGTATTCCAAGTATTTTACGAAACCAGTTTTTTTCGCATGTACGATGTACGTAACTTTCAGATTACTCAGATAAGACTATATCGGGGAATTAAGCATTTATTTTAGAAGGAATTCCATGTTATCGTTTCGGTTCCGTTCAATCAGAATCAGATATGTGTATAATTTCCTTTGTTGGAACATTAAATAAAGTCAATGTTTATAACGTTAGTCCATCTCCCAAAAATGGTCATGGTTACTAAAATAAAAATAATCATATTAATTGATAAACTAAAGTTTTTAAGACAAGATTTTTGTGCATAGCGCAAAGGGTAACAATTATTTTTTATAAACAAAACACACATCCAAATTGAAAAAACCTTGTCGCCGACAAATGTCGCGTCGGCAGGACGCAAACCCCTACCCTTCTTAATATCCTTGCGGGTTTTGCGATAAGCCGACGTAGTTCAATGGTAGAGCATCTGACCGGATATTAGAAGGGTGTGGGTTCGAGTCCTGCCGGCGACATTTATCTTTGCTCGGAAGGTTTTTTCAGTTTGGATGAGTGTTTCAGGCTAATAATTATTGTTTATAAAAATAATCGCCCATAAATGTGCCGCACCTGTTTAATTAACAATCAAAGGGTAAAATAAACAACTTATTTAGTTATATAAAACCATTTCAAATGCATGCTGATTGAAAGACTTATTGAAGTCAAATATGATTACCGAATGAATTAAAATTTATTTAGTATTAACCACTTTATTATTATACACATATCTAAATGTTTCGAAAGCGATGCTTTCCTAATCAGGAATATATAGAATACAAAAAAATAATGATGTCAAGTGTAGAGAAATGATAAACATAGAATACAATAATGTAAGAATAGAGAAATTATAAATTTAAGCACAAATTAATTAAAGTCGGTAAGTAATTCATCAAAAAGTCTTGAAAAACGTTGAATAACAAATTTATATCAGAATTTATAAAAGAAATTATTTTTACTAGTCATATTTATGAAAATAAATTCACAAGATTATTAATCAAATTTAATTCATTAATTAATATGATTAGGATTAAGACGAGGATGGCGAAGCGTGTGGATATAAATAAGCCGCATAAGATATTTCCGTTGTCTTCGAAGAAAAAATGGTTTAGTTAGATAGAAAAGCGCTAAGTACACTTAACGTTTGCACAAAAATGTAGCATCCAAGCAACCCCATTTCTCTTACAAAATAGAAGATAAAAACCTACCCTCGAGCAAGGACTTCCGAGGTTCGGCATTTCCCCTTGTAAAAAGTGAACATATGTACGTTGTTTATAATGTTGTAGATATATTTAGTACGCATGGACGTGTTACCGAGATTAGACACGAATCGATGCATTACTTGAGTATGCCCAGAATTCAATAAGCCCAGGGGTTTCAGTCTCCCCTCCTTAGTGAAGGCAAAGGGGCCTGCAGTGGAATGCATGTTTTTGTGTTCTTTACAAATTACATTTCAATCGGTGCCTGCCTTTTACGATAACACTCTAAACTGGGATGTATTTTTACAAAGCGACGTCTTATGTAAACGCATAAAAACACTTCGGTCTGTATTTTTAGGAAAATTCAAATTGAATTTTGGATCTGAAGCATCATCTTGGATAAACAAAAAATCATTTTCTTTTATGGTTCATCATTTTGTTTAATACGCTCTTCGGTTCGTACTTGTCGGTAGATGAATTTAACTTTACGGTTTCAATTTATTTCTCATCTGAAATTATTACCAACATTAATTCTGTCCAGTTTTAATGGAAGGTTTTTAATTTATTTAACATACCTACTAATAAAAGTATTTTTCTTCGCATTTTCATTCCTTG
The DNA here is from genome assembly GCA_022606495.2 of Halesus radiatus. Classification (NCBI taxonomy): domain Eukaryota; kingdom Metazoa; phylum Arthropoda; class Insecta; order Trichoptera; family Limnephilidae; genus Halesus; species Halesus radiatus. Next base: position 240,278 of record JAHDVE020005666.1, read on the forward strand.
GTGACCACTGGAAATATATTACTAAAGTTTAAAAAAAAACATATTAATTAATTTATAAAGTAAAGTTCTTTAAAACTTAAGACAAGATTTTTGTGCATAGTGCAAAGGGTAACAATTATTATTTTTATAAACAATAATTATTAATCTAAAACACTCATCCAAATTGAAAAAACCTTCCGAGCAAAGATAAATGTCGCCGGCAGGACTCGAACCCGCACCCTTCTAATGTCCGGTCAGATGCTCTACCGTTGAGCTACGTCGGCTTATCGCAAACCCGCCAAGTTAATCAGTATATACTAGTGTTCCAATCAATAATTACTGTTTTTATTATATTTTCACCTGTAAACAACCAACTTTATTAGTATGAGAGAGGCTTGTAACGGCTAAATCCCTCAAATAGATGGCGTCGAGACAAATTATGTCTACATTTTATTGGTGAAAATTGCTTTGACTTGTCAAATATTTATTAATTGATAAACTAAAGTTCTTAAAAACTTAAGACAAGATTTTTTGTGCATAGCGCAAAGTATTGAATGTTATTGTTTACAGGTGAAAATATAATAAAAACAGTAATTATTGAATGGAACACTAGTATATATTGATTAACTTGGCGGGTTTGCGATAAACCGACGTAGCTCAACGGTAGAGCATCTGACCGGACATTAGAAGGGTGCGGGTTCGAGTCCTGCCGGCGACATTTATCTTTGCTCGGAAGGTTTTTTCAATTTGGATGAGTGTTTTAGATTAATAATTATTGTTTATAAAAATAAAAACATATTATTTTATCGGATTGTTAAAATTAATTGAGATATTAGAAAATTAATAGTTTGTCTTAAAATAGTGAATTTTAAACTTTCACGTAACATGAATAACAAAGATGAAAACTAAAATTATATCTCTCGTTTAGCCAGAGATTCGTGTCCATTTTGTAAGGAATGCATGTCGATTTTTTAATTATTTATTTGACATAGACAGTACATTTTATAATTGTCAGGTTCTTTGCTGCATTCGTGTTGGTCGCTTCTACCATACAAGAAGAAATGTAGTGTGCCTGATATGCAATTCGGGACTATCAATCTCATTTTTAGCAGGTTATATAAAAACAATAGATCTTGATAGATGGAACTATGTCATAATATATTAATTGTTTTTGTGTTTAATTCGTAGAACTCCATTTAATTTATTTTTTTTTAAATTTAATGTAAATCAAATTTAATAATGTTATTATTAAACTCTGACAGTTTGAAAATGGTCTTAAAAGCCGAAACAGCTGTCACAATAATAACAACTAAAAATACTCGCAGAACTTAATAATAATATTATTAAATTTGATTTACATTAAATTTAAAAAAAAAAAAACTATATCATAATATATAATGTGGGTTGAAGGTACCTTCAAGGGATAACCTGAAAATAATAATTGGTAGTATTTGCATTCAGCATCCTGTACCAATTTGAGAAATATCCGTTAATCAAAGTTTTGGTTTGGTACCTTCATACCTGAAAAGATTTACTTATAATTTTTTTTCAACTCAATAGAGGAATGAAATGATTTTTTTAATTAAAAACCTTTGTAACTTTTTTCCACTTATTTATTTTCGACCGGACGGGTTTCACCCTATCACGGGCATCGTCAGACTGGCAGTCAATCTGACGATACCCGCGATAAGGTGAAACCCGTCCGGTCGAAAATAAATAAGTGGAAAAAAGTTACAAAGGTTTTTAATTAAAAAATTTCATTTTAATATGGAATTCCACCACGAATTGACAGGTTCAAAATTAGAAATAATCAATAGAGTAATGTTTTCCTTATTTGAACTGGGGAGTAGCGCCATCTAGCCACATTAATGATGACCTAGATATATAAATAAGATATAAGATACAATCTGAACAAATCAAAAACTATAATTGTATTATCATGTTAGCAACTATATCTACAAATCAGAATAATAAGAATGTAAATATAGTAGAAATCCATTTATTCATAATTCAATCAGTTAATGCATGAGAGTTCGTTCCATAATTTATTTATTTATATTATATACATATTTTAATAACTTATTGAAGCTTATAAACCTCATTGTAATTCATGTTTAATCATTGAAGATAATATTAACAACTCTAAAAAACATTAAACCGAAAAGATTCAGTAAAGAAAAAGAAAACGGTAGCAGCTGGGACTCGACCCAGGAACATCGTGGTCTATCATGAGCTAGACGTAGCTCAGTTGATTAGAGCCAGAGTCCATGAGGTCCTGGGTTCGAGTCTCAGTTTCATGTTTCATTCTTAGAGTTGTTAATATTATCTTCAATGATTAAAAAATATTTTGTATTGACTCCGCACAGCAAATAATTTCCCTCAGGGCTGTCATATTTGAGGATGCTGTGTGGAGAGAAATAAGAAGGGGGGTAATGTAATAGGTACCTACTTTGTAATTTTAATTTGTTTCCATATTAAAATATATAAAATTTTAAATAATAATTGTGATTTGCAGTAGTAGAGCTGACAACATAAGTAAATTTTTAAGTACATGATTGCAGCATAAGTGCATACAAAATATATTTTATTTTAGTAACATTTCAAAAGCTGATCGAATATTTGTAGAGGATATGTTTTAATTGCAACATTGATAAACGGAAGTCATTGTTACCAATCTAAAATATTGAAAACACTGAAAAATCTAGATAGCATTATAAGTGTTATCGCGTGAGTCACTGGGTAATATTAATTTATTATCAGAGTTCCCCACTGTTATCGGAATATTGCACTCTTTGGCGATCAAATGAACATTTAATACCAATTGAAATGACACGATGTTTTTCTTTTCTTATTGTTTTGGATTTTCAGGCTTCCAGAGTCGAATCAAAGATGAAAATTAAATCTCAGATTTTAAGTGATCCACCTTGCATGATAAAACAAAAAAAAATCACTTCTTAAAACTATCCTTAGTGGCTAAGTTGACAAATGCGTCGGATTACCATAAAGGCGTCATAGGTTCAATTTATTTTCTAACCTCTATTCCTCCACCATGACCCACGCAATATTTCCGCTTAAAATGAAGTTAATAAGAGTTTTCGAATATTGTCTAGTTGTATCCCGGGAACGAATGTCTTTCGTTAAAATGTTTTATTTTAATTTGCGTACATAAATATACTCAGCACCAGAAATAAAAACAATTCCAGTGTGACAACACTAACGCCACATGTATTCAGAATCCATAGACAAGGTTCTGTAGGTTTGGCTATTTGTAATATTTCCTAGTCATAGCACAAATCAGCCATCAGTCGATATTTCAACTCGTTTTTATTAGATAACATTTACGTCACATCGCCACTTGTATCATAATGGTATTATGCAATCACAAAATAAAAATTATGTTTTATATCAGGGGTGGCCAAACTTTTTTTTCTAGGAGTGACTAGATGCTAAAAAAAAATGTGGCGATCGACTGATATCCCTTGTAATTGTATTATGAAATAAGAATAAAACCCAGTAACACTTCGAATGTAAGTATTTGGAAAACAGATATTACATAAGTATATATATTTAAAAAAATACGCATTACAATAATATAATTGTATATTTCAAGTAGTTTTGACTCGTTTGAACAAGAAATAGTACAGTATATAGATAGGTCTGCGATCGTCAAAAAATACCTTCGCGATCGACGATCTGGCCATCCCTGCTTTATATCAATATCACTCATAATTATTACATAAGAGTTCTATTATTTCTGTACCTATTATTCAAGTATTACCAGAAGTTTATGTTATAAAGCTACATCGTAACTAAACAATATGTTGAATTATATTTACCACAAAAACCATTATCCATGAATTATATAAGTAAATAAGTAATTTAAAACTGGTATGAAAACAGTAAGAAAACGCAGAAGTAATTTTATCAAAAGCAGGAAGGTACTCTTATCGCTCCCTTAGATTTTTGTATTAAATTAAACCTCACCCTATGGGGGGAGGGGGACTTGTTGGTGTTTGCTACCCACAATCCCCTAATGACTCAGCCTACAGGTTCCGTTGGCCCCGCACAATATTCGCGTCACAGGAGTACAGAATACTGTAGAGATGTTCACGAACTCGCGGCAAGTTGACATGGCGTGCATGTTAATTTCTATTGAGAAATACTTTTGCCAATTGGAATACGTAAGTGGAAAGCTCTCAAGACTTAATGAAAAATTTCAAGTGGCGTGTACCTGTCAATGGCCTCTTAATTGATTGATTACATTATAGGTATATTAATGAACTAATGAAACAAATATATTTTTCAGTTTATGTAAGATTTTTTTGGTTTGTTCATTCATTTTGATAAAACCCACTTAACGATATTTGTAAAAATATTTATACCAACATACTTAATAGAAGTCTCGTCATCGCACACTGAGTATAAAGCTGTGATGATTGCGAAAACCTAAATAAATTATGTATATATATGTACAATTTACATTAAACCAAATTTAATAATGTTTTTTATTAGTGCTGGAAGTATTTTAGTTTTTTTATCACAGTGACAGCTGTTTCGGCAAATCAAAGACGTTTTCAGACTGCATTTAGAACACAGTTTAAAAGTCAGTTAGTTAGGTTTAAAATGGGTTTGAAAGCCAAAACAGCTGAAAAAATAATAATTAATTGATAAACTAAAGTTCTTAAAAACTTAAGACAAGATTTTTGTGCATAGCGCAAATGGTAACAATTATTATTTTTATAAACAATAATTATTAATCTAAAACACTCATCCAAATTGAAAAAACCTTCCGAGCAAAGATAAATGTCGCCGGCAGGACTCGAACCCGCACCCTGCACAAAATGTAGACATAATTTGTCTACATTTTATTAAGAAATAATTAATTTTTAATAAATATTTGACAAGTCAAAGCAATTTTCACCAATAAAATGTAGAAATAATTTGTCTCGACGCCATCTATTTGAGGGATTTAGCCGTTACAAGCCTCTCTCATACTAATAAAGTTGGTTGTTTACAGGTGAAAATATAATAAAAACAGTAATTATTGAATGGAACACTAGTATATATTGATTAACTTGGCGGGTTTGCGATAAGCCGACGTAGCTCAACGGTAGAGCATCCGACCGGACATTAGAAGGGTGCGGGTTCGAGTCCCGCCGGCGACATTTATCTTTGCTCGGAAGGTTTTTTCAATTTGGATGAGTGTTTTAGATTAATAATTATTGTTTATAAAAAGAAAAATAATAAACTAAATGATTAAAAAACACAATTAAATAATTACGATATATTTAAAATATAAAATATAAAATATAAAATATAAAATATAAAATATAAAATATAAAACATAAAATATAAAATATAAAATATAAAATATAAAATATAAAATATAAAATATAAAATATAAAATATAAAATATAAAATATAAAATATAAAATATAAAATATAAAATATAAAATATAAAATATAAAATATAAAATATAAAATATAAAATATAAAATATAAAATATAAAATATAAAATATAAAATATAAAATATAAAATATAAAATACAAAATATAAAATATAAAATATAAAATATAAAATATAAAATATAAAATATAAAATATAAAATATAAAATATAAAATATAAAATATAAAATATAAAATATAAAATATAAAATATAAAATATAAAATATAAAATATAAAATATAAAATATAAAACATAAAATATAAAATATAAAATATAAAATATAAAATATAAAATATAAAATATAAAATATAAAATATAAAATATAAAATATAAAATATAAAATATAAAATATAAAATATAAAATATAAAATATAAAATATAAAATATAAAATATAAAATATAAAATATAAAATATAAAATATAAAATATAAAATATAAAATATAAAATATAAAATATAAAATATAAAATATAAAATATAAAGTATAAAATATAAAATATAAAATTCGGTAAATAAAAACAATATCGTGGTTTTAAACAAAGTGATTGTTTTATTTCATAAACATGTTTCAAAACCAAATGTCCCCTCATCACAATAACAATTAATCCATTAAATACACGTTTATCTCTCAAAAATAAATACCAGACGTTTTTATGTTCGTATATTTATTTTTACAAGAAAATTTTGTTTAAATCTCGGCCAGTGGCGGTTTAAAACAGATTATTTCTGCTTTCGGAGAATCTAGCAAATTTTCTACTTCATTGCTATCTTTGCTTTTATCTTAAAATATTAAAACGCACCCGAGCTATTTCAAATATTATTAACTTATTTTTCTTAAGTATGTTTCTTACTTCAATAACAGTCTCTCCAGTCATCAAGAAAGCCTCCAAAATGTAAATGATTACATAATTCACTTTGTATGATAAAGCGTCATAATCAGAATGTCAAATTGCATTCCATGAAGTCCCTTTTCGTGTTCCCCTTCCCCAGCCCCTCCCCAAAATAATGTAATATCTCGCCAGCAATACAAACTGGGTGTTGGTGCATGAATATGTATGTAGTATGGGATCGCACAAATTATCTATGTACTTTCTGGTGTACCTCAAACGATAGGGCTAAAGCTTATGGCCTCACAAATATTTTACTGCGCATTGCATTATTAATTCGTTGTCTTCAATAGTTGTGGCATAATATAATAAGAGTGGAAACAAAACGTATATTTTTTATGTTTTATTCATATTTAAAGTGTGGTATTATATTTATATTACATATTGAGGTGATTAAAAACAATTGTTATATATATTCATAAAAATAAAAATAATTGTTTATTACCTTTGTACCTTGTTTTTGTGAATGTATCTATCAAAAAAATAATTAATAAATAAATAAAACATTAAAATAAACTAACCTTACTGATTAATTTTTTTTAAAGTTACTTATGTATGAGATCATTTTTTTATTTTTTTTTATTATGCACATCTTTTATGCCCTTTTTATTTTGTACTTAACGGTCAGCACCCAAAAATACACACTTTGCAGGTTGCTAATTCAAGAAATACAACGAATGATTTATCTGTAAATTCTATACGGGTAATTCTCAAAATATATATGGTTTCATAAGACAATAATCCTCGCACTGTAATTTTTTTTATATTAAATACTTGCTAGAATTTAGGTAAAACATTAAAAATTGCTTACAATCGTTTTCAAACTGCACGTATTATCAGACATTTTATAATGATTTCATAGAATTTCTATATTATACAGTTTGGGGATTTTTGTCATTTGAAACCACTCAGAATACACTTTTTTCTAATGTTATAAAAGTCTTTGAAAAAATAATGTTATTTTTTTCTTCTTCTTTTATACTACGTATTACTACTATCTATTTTTGTGTGCTATTTAGCTAGGATAAAATTATTTGTTTTGTTTCCGGAGAATAATGAAGGATTTTTTTCTGTAAAGGACATTTAGAACTTTCTTTATTTTAAAAAATGTGTTCCATTTAAAGGTGGTTTTGTTTTACAATTACATAAACAAAAAATTACCCTTGGATCGCCGAGCTCCCGCGGTTTAATACATTCGTAGTGTGCCGAGGGTAAAATATTACCCGCAGCCAACCGTGCACCGGGTGAGTCTATTTTCGTAATAATTAACTTAATTAATTAATTGCAAAACGATATTTTTATAAATTGTGCCGTTTTTGCATACCTCCTGGAATACAGCATTATTATTATATGCAGTACATATAATATGGTAGTTTGGAATAAAAAAAATTGCTTTTTTGACTACAATTGCACTCCTTATACCAAGCATTTCAGAAATAGTATTGACAATTCAAGTGTCAGCAAAAATAAAATATATATATATATATATATATATGAAGAGTGAATTTACCATCCAGGGCGCTTTGCACAAGTTATTGCGAATTGCAACTTTTTCCAAAGAAGTCCATTTTTAAATGTTTTTTATTCAACACGTTCTTCAAAAGTATTATGTCGCTATAGTATTTTGGGGTAGGCAACTATGGATATATATTTTTTTAAATATAGTATTATATGTCAGTCATCTTACGTAGCTCAAAACATGATTATTGCAAAATTTATGTTTCTCTGGAGAACGGTTTGAACATTATTTTTTCCTAATAAATTGAAAATTTTAAGTTTTCCCGGTTTGTTTGGTTTGGCAAACCATATGTGTATAAAATAAGTTATTGCAATTTCCAACGAGTGACAGAGGAAACAAACCTTTATCAAATGATAATTGTAATTATCACCAAATTCATTTTTGGCATTTATCGCATCCGCCACGGACTTAATACCGAGAATTTGTTTGTTTATTATATTGTGTACGTTCTATTTGGGTTTTTAAATATTTTATTTTAAAATTCAAATCACAATAGTGACACAGGTGCAAACATACATTACAGTAGGTACATAGATAGAATAGATAGCCTTCACGAAATACAACAACTAAATATGAATGGCTTCCAAACAAATTCAGCGATAACATCGTGTACAACCGAGTAATTTGCAAACTGAGTCGAATATACAATATACACAGCACTTTCACTAGTACTTATACTCTAGAATCATATCTTATTAATAATTATTGAGGGTGTATTCAATAATAGTCTTTTTGTATTTGCATCCAGTGCAGTTGAACATAACATGAGGTCTAGGTACAAGTGAAATTTTGCATGACTCAGTCCTGAAATTATTGTTACAGCAGAATAATAATTTTGATCGAGAGTTTTAGTTTAGAGGAATATTAAATTTAATTAAACTGACTAAACCAGAGCTGTCTATAATACCATTATCAATTTTAAAAATAAAAGTTAGGTCGGAAACAAGTCTTCTATCTGGGAATTTTACCAATGTTAGTTCTTTCATAAGGTAATTGTAATTTATAGTTTCAATAGGCAATCCGAATTTATAGTTAACATATCTTAGAAATTTCTATACTGCAGGTACTTAATCGATCTTTCCATGATTTTTTTTCCAAATAATAAATAACATATACGTAAATAAATTTAAAATTGTGGAAAAAAAATTCTACACACAAATAGAGTGTGTAATCCAGTTGTTACGCAAATCCTCGAGTTAATTCGGGGAAATCCCAACAAAAAAAACATTATCTTTGTTATCTACCTAAGAAAATAATGCAATGTCAGTTGTAAAAATCGGTTCCTTTCCTCTATCGGTCTTAAGTCTAATCAATATTTTAATATCTAGTTTCGATAACGTTAATCTTAGAGTGAATGAATCCTGTTGTAGAATAAATAGGAGTGATGTAATGTATTTTTCTGTAATTTTTCTCAATATGGCGCTTTTTCCATCTTCTTGAGACGCTTCCTCATTCCTGAGGATCGTGGCCCCCACTCCAATCTCCCTAGTGTAAGGTTCTTCCACTCCTCTCGATTCTGCCCTGGGTGGAGAGCTGCGGACACAAAATTTGTTCACTCCATTGCATCAGTGACCTTATTTTACTTATCCTGCTTTCCACTGCCAATGACAATGAGCTTTTCCAGATTGGAGCTCTCATTCAGTTTGGCGAGCAACATATTCTAAGAATCTGAGGATGCGTTATAGGCAGACAGTCGATAGCATATTATGAATACCAAGCTCTTCCAGAATCGATATATTTATGCGCCTTGTGGCTCATGGATCCGTAGCATTTTCTTCCAGCACCACATTTCGAGGGCGGCTATCCGCTTCCTTTTCTGGCTCTAAATGTCCATATTTCCACACCATAAAGGAATGTGAGGAAAATCAGCGCCCGAACAAGTCTCATCTCGATGGTCTCCGTTATGCCTTTCTCACTCCATATCTTTTGCAATTTGCTCATGGCATCTTTTGTCACACAAATTTTGTCATGGCGCTTCTTCCTACTAGAGGTTAATCATTATCACAGTGATATTTATCATCAGTTGTACGAATAATCCTATTTGATTTCTTTGAATGTTCGATTTATATTTTTGGCAATCGCTCATTCTTATCTATCATTTTATCTTGCTATATGTACCTTTGTTATGTGTTTCTTAACCCTTTCAGATCTGAATTAAAATTAACAATGATAACACATATTTGCTTCTTGATAACACCTCTAAAATTATACAATCAAATAATGAAAAAAAATCACAATTATCATTTTAAAAAAATAAATATACAATTTTAACGATGGGAAAGTCGAAATTAAAAACAAGAATCGCCTTCCATAAATATTCTACAAAACCCTTAATGCCAATAATTGGTAAACGATAAACGTTATTTTTTTATTCTCTTTAGAAGAGGAGAAAAACATATGAAATCTATGCATACCGAAACTTTTAAATATTAACAATTAAAAAGATAATTAACTACCTACAATTGTTATTGATAATATATTGTATTATGAATGTATACTATCTATCATAAAAATCTCTATTTGATTATTTTTTATTGTTGATAAAAAATTATTTTTTTATTTTTTATATGAATACCGTACAAGAGTCATAACTGCTCCCAACCGTCTGGAGCCAGTGGGACTATGGCATTCCCAATTGGGGAATGTTGTGAGGCTGAAGGTATTTGGGAGGGGAAGGAGAAGGGGAAGACGGAGGTGGGGAAATACCTGGCTATTCAGATCTGGTTACCAAATACGGCTAAAAGCCATTTGAAGCAACATTTCAATTCTGAATGGTAGTCTTTCACCAGGGCGATACTGAGAGTATCTTCCACTCTGGAAAATATTTTAATTGTATTTGTAGTTATGTAGAGTAGGATAATAATAAGAAAAAATCAAGTATTTTAATATACTACGACTATAATATGAATAACCTTTTTATTTTCTTGTAATAAATTTAAAAAATATATTTTTCAACTGTATGTACGGTACGAAATGGTTACTTACAAAAAATTTCGCTTCAGACTCCGATATTATCAAGTATTAATAAAGTAAATTAATAAGAATAACTTTCGTTTTTAATTATTTATTGAAGTGTTGTCTCGGAAAGACAGAGGTCCTGGGTTCGAGTCCCAGATGCGAATGATATATTTTTATTTTCTGTTTTTTTTTTCGGTTTCATGTTTCATTTATGTTATGTTAATATTATCTTCTTCAATGATTAAAGAATAATTTTGTTTTCAAATCTTTTTCTTTTCGAGGAGAGGATGTTCTAGAAAGGAAAAGGGTATGAGGGTTGAACAGGAAACTGGAGGTCAGTTTGTGCAGGATTGACGAACGTATACTTCCATCTCTCCCACTGCGTTGCAAGGCGAGAGAGTCCAGCTAGAGAGGTCAAGTGATCTCCCTCAATCTATCTCTTCCCATCCGGCCCACCACGCAGTTGATGAGCAGACGCATTCACCGCCAATATCTAGACAAACCTCACCCCATGAACCCTGGTACCTTGCTGAGTCACCAAACTTAGCGTACCACTTAGGGTGACCCATGAAAAAGGTGTTGGTTATCCAATTCATACCCGCCTCCCAAATTGAAATTGTTTGAATAACATATAAATTTTTTTTAATCTAAAATTTACAACTAAATATAATTCTTTTTTATTTTTATTTAATATAAATCAAATTTAATAATGTTACTATTAAGTTCTGCAGTGAGTTCGAAAATGGTCTTAAACGCCGAAACAGCTATCACAATCTTAAAAAACTAAAAATACTTGCAGAACTTAATAATAACATTATTAAATATGATTTACATTAAAATTTTAAAAAAATTAAATGGAGTTCGAGTAATTGAACATAAAAACAATTAATAAATTATAATTCTAACGGAAAACGTTAACAATAATGTCGACCTCACTAGTAAAACATCCCATCCAGACACCCGTGCTAAGACACAAAATTTATAAATGATTGTATTGTATAACTAGATTAAGTTTTGGTTTGGTTTGTGTAGGTCACATTAAGTTACATTTTTTTAAATATTTTTTGGGCATTAACTATGTAACAATTTCTAGACCTTTTGTTACATAGTTAATTGCCAAAAAATACAAAAAATTATGAACGCTAGTACAGCATATCAAGGCACGTCTTATTTAAAACTTAGTCGCAAGTACAGAATTGTGTCCGCCACCACTACCGTCACCTAATAATGTCTAATCATTTCTGTACTTGCTTAATTGATAGGTGCAGTCCTCCGGTAAAAAAGCAACTATTCCAGACATACTGCATGAGCTTTTACACTAGCGAACTATGGACTAAATATACACAAGGCGTCATGGACACACTCCGAGTGCAATGTAACCACGCTTACAGGGCGCTGTTCGGCCTCCCTTGGAGATGCAGCGCCTCGCAGATGTTCGCAGAGGGAAGGGTGCATGGGTTCGCTGCTTTGATGCGCCACAGAATAGCCGGGACGAGTCAGCGCTACCGGAGATCGGAAAACACTCTTGTCCAGCCCGTCGCCCAGTGGCATGGCGCGCCCCTACATCGTAGATGGAGAATTTCCCTAAGGCCACTGTAGCATAAGTGTTAAATATGTTATTTTAATTTAATTTAATTTTTATTTATGTTTTTATATTATATTTCCAGTGTGTAATTTTTTATTCTTAAAATGTATTCTTTTTATATGGCAGACAGAGTATTGCACTCACCGCTTTGTTCTGCTGAAATAAAACATTATTATTATTGTTAATTTAAGTTAGTTTTAAGGACACTAGTGAATGACACGGGTGAGTTAAAACCGGTAACGCAGTAATAAAATAAGGTAAAAAAAGTACGTAGTGATTAACTCTTCAAAGAAAATTATTATGTTACGTTGGTTGTGCTGGTCAGATATGGTAACACGGGGACATATATTTTTAAAAAAATTGCTACTTGGAAAAAAAAATATTGTATCAAGGTTTCCGCTCTATATATATTGCTTTATAAAAGAACGACCGTGCTCACGAAATGTGTTTTCAAATCGTGTACCGCTGGGCTTATTTATATCTCTGGGGGTATTATTTCATATTCAAATTCTCTTTCGTATAGCTCTTAACCTGTAACCTTGTAACCGTTGATGTCTCACCCCTAAGCAACCTTCACGTTCACTTTACCCCCTGAATTCTGATATAATATTTATTCAAATAACGTTTCGAGGTATTTTATATTCTAACCTACATTCCGCAAACCACTTTGTGCTTTAATGACCCTTTTTACTAATAACATTACTTTAAAAATCATAAATATTCTTAAATACCATTTTTTTTATGAAATAAACATTTTTGTCTCTTTTAAACTACCATCCATCAATTTTTTTAAAATTTAAAGTACCTAAATCAATTTTAATAATGTTATCATTAAGTTCTGCAAGAATTTTAGTTTTTTTATCATTATAATTATACAACTGCTTCGACGTACAAGGCCATTTTCTTACCGTTTTCGTAATTTTTCTTTTAACGATTTCTTTTTACTCTCTGTTTTATGATGTAAAAGATTATTTACAATACGATTAATTAATTAATAATGACGCCACAATGTAAATACCAGTCATTTGAAGAAATTATACAACACGATTAACTAGATTTTGATGAAGCAAGAGGTGTGTTTTAATTGTATGACGTCCCATCTATTTTAAACTGTTAAATTAATATTAAAAATAATAGTACATAATATAAAGCGCCCTTGAGGTGATTTTCCCACGAAAACGGCGCTATAGAAGTAATCCAATTATTATTATTATATATCTCAAAAATACACATATTATAATATCGTATTTACAACTTTACACCAATTTAACAATAAAGTTAATCAGTCATCTGTTTTCATTTACATGACAAACCATGGAAATTATAACTGAGTTTTTAACAGAATATGTAATATTTGCGCTTTTGTAAAACCACTGTTCAAAATCGAAGCGTTAATATAATAATAATAATATTCATTTGTTTATTTGAAACAAAGTGACTGAGGTGGTTTTTCACAAAAACGGCCCTTTATATATATATATATATGAATACCTCACAAGAGTCCCAACTGCTCCCAACCGTCTGGAGCCAGTGAGACTATGGCATCCCCAATTGGGGAATGTTTTGAGGCTTAAGGTATTGGGGAAGGGAAGTAGAAGGGGTAGAGGAAGTTGGGGAAATACCTGGATATTCAGATCTGGTCACCAAACACGACTAAAAGCCATTTCAAGCAACGTTTCAATTCTGAATGGTGGTCTTTCACCAGGGCGATAATGAGAGTATCTTCCACTCTGGAACGTGCGCAAATATACTATATGTTATTTTTTGATGAATTAATTGTGAAACAGCAAAAATTAATTAAATAAAATTTAATGAAAATAAAACAATAACTTTGTTTATAACCACGAGAATTTTATTTAAAACTGAGTTTAAACTCAGTTTAATTTTTGTACCCTGAAGATGCTTATGTTAAGCGAAACCGGTCGGTCGTAATAAAATTAAATAAAATTCTCGTGGTTATAAACAAAGTTATTGTTTTATTTTCATTAAATATGTCTAACCACAAAGTGACTGCTTTCTATCAAAACAAAAAAAAAAAAAAAACAAAAAAATTACTTGCGCACACCGGGATTTGAACCCGCGACCTTCGGATTCGTAGTCGAGAGCCTTACCCCTTGACCGTGGAGGCCGTGGGAGGTCATAGAGGCGCTATACAAATCATCCAATTATTATTATTATTATTAAACGTTATTTAACAACAAAATGTAAGAATTCTTTGGCTGCCCAACTAGGAACAAATCCCGTTTTAGGACAGTCAAATTGACAAGTTTAGTTCATATTAATTGCCATTATACAAAAATGGAAGGGAAAAACAACTAGTATCTACATAGTATGATAATATAATATATCTAGGAAAAATTACAATAATTAAGTATAAAAGGATGTGAAGAATATTACAGAAAAAGAACAATTGTATATACCAGATAATTTGAGTATGGTATAGTATAATAATTCATATAGAATAATAGTTACTAAAATTGATTTTTTTCCTTTTTATTAAGTAGATCGTCATAGCTGAGTACTTCATAACATTACTGTTTTCTTTCTATTTTAATTTCAATCAGCCTGAACACATTTTACGGTTGGGTATACTTTGGTGGAACTCCTTGCTGAGGAACTCTTTTGTTGCATCAATACAAAAACAACATTTTATATTATTTCTTTAAAATCGAACCATCGTTGTTTGAATACAAACACCGTTGAATATCGCATTAAAGCACCAACTCCGATATTTTCAATACAAAAACGCCCCCGTAACCAATAGACAGTCATCGCCATTTCAGAAAATGAGTCCATTACACGGTGTGAAATAAAAATTAACGATGCCACCGCGGCCGGTACTTAACTTGTACCCTCTGATTATTCGAGGGGTAGCGGGACGCCTATGGTTTCACATTCCTAAGCGTTGTTGTCGTGTAATGAAATGCGAGGGTGTCCTTCCCCCTACCCCTGAGTTATGACGCAGGGAGGGGCGCCCGCGGCCGCCCTCGCGAAGAGTGCCGGAGAAATGTGTTTTTAATGATGCAAGGTGATTTTTTTCTTATTCTTCCGCTTCTTTTGCTTCACTTCTCGAGTAGGTGGGTGGCTGGCAGCGGGCTTCCGGTTTACCACCGGCGGATGCTAACAGCCTGTGTCAACTCCAGTTCGGGGGATGTTGTTTGTCGCGGTCGACGGTGTTAGGTGCCCCGTGCAAATTTATTTCTAACGATAATCTAATAACTCTCGTTGTGTAATGGAACATTTAAAAGGAACCTTGCCAAAAAGTATTGCGGACGTTTTACCAAAAACATAATTGAATGTTTTCTTTATCATTTTCACGTATAGAGGGTGCAAGCCTGAGCATTGTGATGTAATTATAATGATAATTGTTAAGATGCATGATAAGTGGACCTTATATAATAACTTTACAACTGTTAAAAGTTACATTTTCTTTAATAAATATATTTCTTTGCATTGATAGAAATATATATTACTGTGTGTGAGTTTACACATCCAAATATTCATGTACATATAAATTCCTAGATGAAATCAAATATGTTGTGCCTTTAAATGTAATTATGCCCTTGGATACAACCCCACTTCTTCAAGACGATAAAACAACAGTTTTTTTTATTCGCGGGTGAAGCGTAAGTTTTTTTTCTAAAATAGACGGGTTTATACCCGCTCAAACAAAGTTTTTCCTTCACTGTAAAAAGTTAGTTACCTACCAAAACATTTTTTCTCTAAACCAAAACTTTAAAATATTACTCCCTTCAATTTTTATTACATAAATATGCTACCGGTACTATCCAATAACTTATCATTATTTTGAATAACTTCTTAAAATCAGTGTTTTTTTTATTATTCAATAAATGTATTATTATTTTATTCTGGGGGAAGCTTGGCTTTACTGGTATAAACAAAGGATTTCATTTTAATTATATTAAAAAATGTTTCCCGGTTAAGGGTCTTAACGTGTTTTTTAGTGGCTACCTTCAATTGTTATGATATTTATTTTATTTTCCACAGATTTTAACTGTGTAATCAAACGTTTCATTATGAATTCAAATCAAACAAATGCATTTCATGCGCTATTAAAAATAATAAAGCCTCATAAACGGATCATTAAACTCAACTGCTCTGCTACTCGTGCAACCATTAAATGCGGTACCTACAACCGTTTGGCCTGTGACCTGTTCCAGAGTAATAAGTCGTTTCCTGAGATCAGAAACCCGTGATTAAATCCTATAAAACGCAACACAAAGCCAGTAAACAGGGAATGGCAGCAGTTAGGGACACCGAGAAATCTGTCGATGTTGAAGCGTGGACCGAGTCACCCCTCCGCTAATGCAAACATTAAAATTTTAACTTGGAATTAGAGTCGGAGAAATCGTATAATGGAAACAAATTGAGGGGTATAGAACAAAAGTGCTTGCAGAGGAGTCGGAGATATCACAGTGCAGATGAGGGTGGAAGGTAAAATATTGTCCTACCACTGAGAGCTTCGTTGTGAGCTCTCTTTTTGTTACACTTATCGTTAATGAGAATAAGAGACACTGTTAGGAAGGTAACTCGTTTTTATCACTCATCACCCAGTTTGTTTTATCTATTTTTTTCTATGTGTTATTTTTTAAATATAAGGACAACGTACTTGCGGTTATGGAATGTTATGGGGCGAATAATAATAGGGATGGGGGAGAATAAAGAGAAAATTATTGTTGGAACTTACACGGATATTGAAATCTCTGTAATTATATCAAACATTCTTAAGAGGGGTAAACATGAAACTTTCATGAGATCTAATTGCCTTTTGTCAGGTTTTCATTTTGCGACATTTTTATTTTCCTTTTACACTTTTCATCAAATCAAGGACTCACTGAAAAAAAAAATTATTTAAAAATATAAAATTTCTGAGGACTATATCAAAAGCAAAATGTGAGTTCCTACTGCTCTGTATTATATTCATTAAAAGAAAAAAACATTAACATTTTATGATTGTGAAAAAAGCGGAATTTCTAAATGGAAGTAAAAAGTGAAAAAGGGTCTGCCGCTTCGTTAAATCCATCAGCCGTTGTAGTGAAATATTTAAGTAACAGCCTTATCGTACTGGAAGTTGAAACGAAATCTAGTTCCTGGCCTCTTCGCTCTGAAAATGTAATAAACAGTAAATAAGTACTAATAAATGCTAATACAAATCAATACTAATAAATAGTAAATAAGTAAAACATGTAATAAAATACAGAACATTTTTACGAGGCGATTGGTAGACACTTGTTGCGAAATATTGAAAGGACGTCATAATAAATGTTCAGTTGTGAAATAGTTGTCGCAATGTATCATCGTAAATATCATTGATCCGTTGTATCAGTGTCATCAAACGTGACAGGCAATAAATGAGTATGGTAATTGTTATAATATGTTGGTAAAGTGAATAAAATACAGCTTATTATTAGAAGACAAATATGTGGTGGATCGCCCAGTTCAACCGAGTGAAGCAATGACAGGCAAGTAAAATAACGACGTTGATAATACATAACGTCTCTATTTTTTTACTCTTGGTCCGACTAAATTATTTAATTCACTTAATCGTCCCATATCTCCATCACGCTTCCAAGAGTTATTTTTTTTTTAAAATTCACACTTCATGTATAGAAATCATATTATAGACAGGCTTATCACGCAGCGGCAATTTCTTCCAACAAACCCGTTTCTCCTTTCCAACTTCTTCTAGCATCCACCCGCTCTACATCCCTAAATCATCCATGTGTCCCTCTCATAATCTTACTCATTACGCTTACATCAGTATTGCATTATTTCCGGATCTCCTCATTAAATTCATTCTACATTCATTTTTTTACTATACATACCCCTCAGAGATTTAATTTCTACAGCACAATAGAACATACAATTTTTTATTTTTTATTTATACCCACATTGGGCTTTACGAATTAAAATTTTGTTTATCAGTACAGTACACACGTGTTATTTAGTAATGCAGAAATATTAATATAAATTAAAATAAAATAAAATTAATAAAGAAGTAAAAATTTAAAAAAAAGATATTCAAATATGCATTATATTATAAACAATGGCACGGAAATGGCATAATTAATCAAAATAAAAAGGAGTTAGTACTTAAAAGAAGGTGGATTTAATGATTAACATTAAATTCACAAAATTAAATTTTAACAATACCTTTGTAGCCAGTGAGTTAGAATAAAATAATTATTTGATTATCATAATAACAAATTAATCAGTTCGGAGAGGTAGGTCATTTATTCGATTAGACTAGTTCTGCTTGCTGAAATAAATTTAAATAAGATGTGTTTATATTTTTCTATTGATGTGTTATATGTGTTGATAATTACAATATCACTATAACTATTACCTAAATTATGTATACGGCGAACGGGACTATACAGTAAGAAACTCCAATCCATTTTTTTATTTATTTTTTATTTTAATCAGTAATGACGTTCAAACTTAAATACCAGTATATTAATTTATTTTCTAAAGTTAGTTTACATAGTTAAAATAATTTTCAAAGTTTTAATTTTTCAAAGGCCGCCAAAACGCTCCAAATCTATTAGGCCGGGTGGTCAGTTTTGAGGTTAGAATGTCAAATATCAAAACAAGGATGAGCTTTACCGTACGTAATAATTTATATTCTATTCAGACCAAACCATCACAAAACATAAGTAATAAAATCAAGTACCTTTTTAGAATCTTTAACTCAAAGAATAATAATAGTATTGAGCATTAGCATTATCATAATATCCGTATTGATAATTGGTTCACTCGTGATCACTCTAATTTCTTAAAAAAAAATTATATTGAACAACAATTATAGAGCTTAAAGTCACCCAAAAGTGAGTTTAAATTTCGCCAAAACTAAAAAATATATTTTTCAAGTACAAAAAAAAAACGAAAAATAAAAATGTTTATACTAATCCAAAAACAGAATGCGCACGTGACTTCAGATGTTCCAATTGCAATGGTACCAACATAGCGATATGTTTTGATGAGATGATTTTTTATTCACTTTTAAATAATAATTTATAAATTCTACCTATAATTATGATATATATAATAAAAGTTATATATTCAGAATCGGCGTTTGCTAATCTATATGAAAATATATCTTTAATGCCATAATAATTTTCAATGGAGTTCCTTATTGCGATACAGTATTCGAGTTGTCACAATAATAAGGTAAATTATGCCTCGATCTTGATGTATGTGGTACATGGAAAGAAATCAAATACAAGAAGAGATCACGGCTGTCAATAATTGAATTTATAATTATGTTATTATATTAATAATTATAAACAAGTATGCAATTATTCTATGTTCTAATAATTTTAATAAATTGAAGTGACGTAAAATAAAATCATAATTTATACGTTCCCTTGTAATTCCCATTCTAAAGTTTATAAAGGATTAATTAAGAATTTATTTCTATTGCAAGGGAATGAGTAGCATAACTTGGTGCCCACACTGTTGAATTGTTTTCTATTTGACTCCTAACTAATGTCATGTCCAATTTTTTTATGGTGTGAATGTTATTAAATTGACTATATATTCTTAAAATAAAACTCAACATCTTCAAAGCTTTATTTAACGTAATTTCAGCATGGTTTATAAACGTTAGTTTTTTTAGATAAGTGTACATTAATAGACAATAATGCGAAGGCAGTA
This sequence comes from Halesus radiatus, assembly GCA_022606495.2. Classification (NCBI taxonomy): domain Eukaryota; kingdom Metazoa; phylum Arthropoda; class Insecta; order Trichoptera; family Limnephilidae; genus Halesus; species Halesus radiatus. Next base: position 260,331 of record JAHDVE020005666.1, read on the forward strand.
TCGACTATAAACAATATTACAAATTGTCATACATTTCCTATCTCACTATGTACGGCAAGACCTAGATAATATTTCGATTTCCTGATTGTACCTACCTACTGATGCATATTAAAACGCTTGGATAATATAGGTATGGATAAAACCCGGAAATTAGTGATGTAACTAGATTAGGTAAGGATATTTTAGGGATAAATCGAGATTAATCGTAGCCGTACTTGCGCGTGTATATAATGAAGATTTATTTCAGAATGTTGTTGCGTACTCCATTCTTATGATGGCTTTGGTCTTTTATTATTTTTGGAACTGATTCGTGAGAGAATTTCATCATAATGGAAACAAATATTAAATTTTATTCTACATGTTATTATTGGACCGTACCGGTTTCACCCATCTTGCGAAATGTATAAATTTGCTAGTATTAGTACCATACTCGTATGTTCCAGTCAAAAGATGGTCATAACAACGTGAAGTCGGAATGGTGTAACAAATTAATGTAACTAACTCATCATGCCGTTTCGCCGCAGGGGTGGGCAAAGGGGACGAACCGTCAAACAACCCGATCTTCGGCATATACTTCTTGCTTCATTCATATTCATACACCGTCTCATTCTTCTGTTATTCCGACTTCTGACATGGCCCGACTCAAGTATTTGATTCACTTGATTGTGCAATGTCTTCTTCGGGTTTCCCCGGCTTTATCTTTCATTCTCATTCGCGTCATATATTCTCATTACACTATTTTTTTCGTTTATTCGCTCTACGTGCCCAAACCATCTAAGCGTACCTTTCTTAATCCTACTCCCTACGCTTACATCAGCCTAGCATTCTTCAAGAATCTCAACATTTTTCACAAGATCATAGGTGGTTTTACCACACATTCGCCTCAGAATTCTCATTTCTACAGCATACAGTCTACTTTCATCCTTCCTATGCAAGTTTCATGCCTTACTGTCATACATCAGGATTGGTATCAGCACATAAATGTTTTAAAATTTTATGTTTGTTTTAATTACATTAATTTATTTATTTAATTTTACCCCCATTTAGGCTTTTACATGGATTTTAGAATATAATATATAGAGCTATCAAAAATTACAACTACATGGAGATTCTATACCATAAAGTAATGAACAATCTTTTTCAAACGTTTAACAGTGACATAAAACAGAAAACCAAAACAATATTACGACACAAGTCATTAACGCTATATTATCCATGTTACAATAATACATATTTTAGGATTCATCATAAATGGAGTCAGCAAATACATCGACCACACCTCCAAATTTGTTGCCCAGCTGTATTGGTTAATGAATGAGACTGATAGTTGGTTGTGTAAGTGTCGCAAATCAACGTTACAGTTTTTCTTGTGTTCCTCGTCGGTACATTTAATTTAATAATGGCGAGGATAGCAGGGCTGTCAATCGGGTTGTTAATGATTCTATATAATACAACTACGTCTGAAATATGAATATGTCTGACCCAGAGATATCAATAAGCTTACAATTAATTTAATACCTGGAAATATTATGACCTCCTAATTGTTTTTATGTGATACACAACTAGATTTCAAATTTCCAAAAGCTAAAGCTAAAAATGTAACCATAACATCCCCATTTTCCAGAAGGGATGAGGCCTTTGAGGAAGGGGAAGAAAAGTGAAATTGGAATTTTAGAAAAAATTTTAATCTCCAGATCTAAAGATGAAAACACTAATAACTATTCATGATATTTCAAGAAACGTGTCATTTCTGTATTCTGTATCCCATAAGGACGGCACCGAATAGTGTATTACATAATCTGTGTTCAAATATTTCAGTTGTTGATTTAATTTGACTGAACTATACACATTGTGAAAACCCCACATGAACTAAATAAATCTTTTATTTAATAAAACAAATCCCTTGTTAAAAACCGCAAATTTATTTTTAATTTATCACTAACCGTTTTCGCTTAGCCCAAGCTTCGTCAGAGTAAAATTAAAAAATAAACACAAATGCAAACAGTGAGCATAGATACGGGTGAGGTATAATAGGTGAATAAAAGGGAGATACAAAATAAAATGAAATAATATAACAGTGAGACAGAGATATGCCTATATATAATAGAATGAGAAAACATATTAAAAAAAAGAAAAAGACAGAACGTCAAAAAAGAGAGAGATTAAGAGGAAGTGAAAATTTTTGAGTTATCAGGAAATATATGATATATAATATAGGACTATAGGACAAGTTACATTGATTATTAAGAACATTACCCTGATGTGTACCTACATAATAAAATATTTTAATGACCCAACAAAAATGTACCTGGTTACCCGTAGTTCATGTAACTATTGGAAAAAAAATGCTGTAAAATTCATTTTAGCAAACAAGACAGAAATCACAGTGGAAAAAACAAAACCAGAAAGAACCATCTGCTCCAATAAAAGCTGACACGAATAACTATATAAATTTTTTTTAAAACCAATAGATTCAGTAAATAAACACAATGTAATCCGTCTTCCAGAGGGTAATAAACCAACTCGAAAGTAGTTTTAAAAACATAATAGTAAACAGTACCGTCAGCAATGATACAAATTTCAAGTCATAAATAAAAACAATATTAGAAAGCAGGGGAACTCACTCTATACACCATAGATTTAGTTTTAATTGTGCCAGTCTGACGATGCCCGTGATAGGGTGAAACCGGTCCGGATGAAAATAAATAAGTGGAAAAGGGTTACAAAGATATTTTTAATTAAAAAAATCATTTTAATATGGAATTCCACCATGAATTGACAGTTTCAAAATTAGAAATAAGAATATTAGTATTAATTTTATCGGCTTTCGTTGGGATAAAATTGGCTATAAATTAAAAATATATTAGTGGTTTAAACACACTGTTTTTTTTTTATTTATAAATATGTCAAACGACAAAGTAATTGCTTTCCATGAAAAAAAAATCTTTGTTTGCCCATGCTGGGATTTTATCGCATGACCTCTGGGAACAGAGCCAAAAAGATTGCCCCTCTTCCACGGTTTTTCACCCGCAAGTTGCAGACAAAAAAAAATCTGTATCCAACCTCTACCATTCCTCATCAATCTTAAAGCCCCCTAAAAACGTATTAAATAAACCTATTAGAAAACTAAACGCACCTTTTGCGTCATAAATTATCCTCGTTATTAGTTTTTCACTGAAAAAATGTTAATACATTCTCACCCTCTGATTTGAATTTGCTAAGGACTACTTCACCCTCGGTACTTCATTTACGGGGATGTATTTTTATCTAAGGGTGTGTACCTCTACCCGCTACACTAATGCACTTCGGAACGACAGGAGGGTGGAGGGGGGTGGAATGGATGTTAAGGGTGACTCCTGAAAGGTTCTGCTACCCCAGTAGGTAATTATATAAACATGATACTTTGAAAGTCATTGACGATCGTCGTTATAATTCAATAACAACGCGTAATCGGAATCTTGATTTCAGGTGAAGTACATACAGCAGTTCAAACGATATCAAATTTATTTACACTCTTCAGAGTCGGTATTTCGCTTGCATCATATGCCTTTTTGCAATTTATGCTATTCCGACCTTCATATTAAGCAACGTATTTATCCTTCTATTTCTGAAAGCGTCCATTTAAATGTGAATAAAAAGTTTCTTACTGTGTACTAGTTTACTGGAATATTATTTTTTTTTTTATATTATTACCGCACAAGAGTCCCAAACTGCTCCCAACCGTCTGGAGCCAGCGAGACTAAGGCATTCCCAATTAGGGAATGTTGTGAGGCTGAAGGTATTGGGGAGGGAAAGGAGAAGGAGGAGAGGAAGGTGGGGAAAGGGGGAAATACCTGGCTATTCAGATCTGGTCACCAAATACGGCTAAATGCCATTTCAAGCAACGTTTCAATTCTGAATGGTGGTCTTTCACCAGGGCGATACTGAGAGTATCTTCCACTCTGGAACGTGCGCAAATATACTATACATTATTTTTAAATGAATTAATTGTGAAACAACACAAATTAATTAAATAAAAATTACTTGCGCACGCCGGGATTTGAACCCTCGACCTTCGGATTCGTAGTCGAGAGTCTTACCCCTCGACCATGGAGGCCGTCAAACATTATTAATTAACAAAAGTAAAAAATATTGACGTTGTTCTTAGTCTAAGATCTACACGAAGTGAGATCAGAAAATAAACCCATGTGTACAATATGCTGTAACAAGAAAACGACTCTTCTAAGCGCTATTTACCATAATTTTAGGTGAACTTTTCTATTCCAATTATATTAATCTTTTAACGATTTCCCTTTGTTTGACCGATTACTATATATATTCATCGGCGTAATTAAATAATTACCCTCATCAAGATATAAAGCTCTCAACATCCGTGTAATTCCGCATAATTTAAAAAGGGGGAAAATTTTAATTTTTCGCCTAAAAACAATTATGAACTTGTACAAATTACCCTTTCAATTTCCTAAAAATATCCCTCAAAACAGAAGTCTTCTAACTACACGTCTTCCTAATTGATTCATGAAAACCATTAAAACTTCCGTAGAGTTTGTAAACTTCGCTAATGACATTAATGCTGACGCAGCATCCTTTGATTCAATTTTGATTTCTGCTCAAGCGAAGTCCTTAATCTTTAGAATCAAACCGAAATATCTCCTTCGCGGTACGTATGATCTCCTGGTAATAATCCTAATGGATGATACATTTCATATTGCCTCTCGTTTTAATAATTACGCTAAAGATTCGTTTAATTTTCATTTCACATATTCATTTCGGTATTTCAGACAATTTATTGTGAGGGTTTGGTTTTATTGATATCTTATAAGATAATTTAACACCTTGATATCTACCGATACATAATTACAATAACATGATAAACCAGGGGATCGCAACGTTCAGAACGGAGATGTTATGTTATGTGAATGCTGTTTTAGTTCTATGAGTTTTTTTCAGTCGAAGGTCAAGAATAAATGTTATTATTTAAACGCCCACAGAGCTTAATAATACATCATTTTTAAATGACACAAAAGAATAGAAAATAGGAAACATGCACAAAAGTTAATTACACTTAAAAATAAAAAAACTGCAACAAAGCTAAAAATACACAGAAATATAAAAGAACAGAAAAAAAAATAATACGATATCCACAAACTCAATATTGACATTAATAACAATTAAGCAATAATATAGTAACAAGCTCTATACAAGTGTGTGGCCCCGCTATATGGATGGATGGAAAAGACGTGTTGGGAGATCTAAATATAAAGCGAAGGTAAAAGAACCTTCTTAGTAATAAGGTACTGGATGAATGCAACTGGAGACCAGGAAGTACGTTTGCGTTTTCTGGAAGGTGACAGAACTTTTAAAATTGATGATGACCAAGAAAAAATTCTACAAACTAATATAATATCAGCCAAAATAATATTTACTCAATTCGTTAATAAGAATATTCTCCTCTGACAAAAATATTAAATGAAATTTTCGTGCCAGCGTTGATTCATTTTTCCGGGAGATATACCCCAAATTTAATTAAGAAAATATTACGAGAAAAGAATGAATTTTTTCCTCCGCAAGGCTCCTTCCTTTTCATTTCCCATTACCGAAACTATATTTTTTCAAATTAATAAAGACCTCCTGTTGAATGGGTCTCGTACCTACCTCCGTACACAGTAGGAAGGTATGAAATATTACAACCACATTATTAACCCGATATTAAATAATGCGATCCTTTAAATTTACCTTTGTTATTTTTTGTGAACATTATTTAATCTAAGGCCTTAGGAGAGATGGAAGGAAGAAAATATTACGGAAGGTTGTGGTGTTAAATAATAACAGGGTTTGTAAAAATCGTAAGAAAATTGCTTTATTTTTTTCTAACATACAGCTTGTTTTTATATGTTACGACTATCTTAAATCAAAAAATAATGGGTTTGATGAATCATTATTTATGTACCATTATTATACTCGTATCATCTATTACTTTAAAATAGCTTCTAGTTTATTTTATTTTACTCTGTGTAATAAATATGGGATATATAATACTTTATAACTTAGAAAAAGATAGAAATAATAACGTCATTTTTTTACACAATAAATCACTAGTTCTGTACCAAATGCATTCCAATTTGGGAGGCGGGTATGGGTACCGCCACCCCGGAAACCATTAATTGGATAACCAACACCTTTTCCATAGGCCCCCCAAGTGGTTCGCTACGTTTGGTGACTTAGCAGGGGTGCCTGGGTTCATGGAGTAAGGTTTATCTAGGTTTTGGTAGTGGATGCTTCTACCCATAAACTGCGTGGCGGGTCGGATCGGGAGAAGCCAGTATGGGAAGACCCTTCGAGGTCTCCAGCCGGACTCTTAATCCATCGCCTCGCATTACACACTGATCCCTAAATTCCTACCCACCCCTCATACCTTTTTCCTTCTCAGAAATTCCTCTCGTTCCTTTCCTTAAAAAACCCTCCATACAGCATCCCAAGGACGACATAAAGAAATTATTTTCCTCAGTTTTCTGGAGTTAAGGAAAAAAAAAAGGTAATCAAAATTTTTTTTAACACTATTTCAATTGAAGAAATTATAATATATATTTTTTATTATATAAATATAAAACATTAACTATACAAGTCATTTCAACAGTCAGAATAACAGAAGAGAATATATTAAACCATCTTTGACTGCGAATGAAGCAAAGGGTATATGCCAACACAGAGTTGTGTTGCGGTCCGTCCTGTGGTGAAACGGCATCATGATATGGGATTTTCCACTTTCGTGAGCTTAAAGATAATCTAAGAATTTTCCTTAATTAGATATGTTCCGCCATTATCAAATTTGCAGTTTCCTGCGAATGAGTGATTGTCGAAGTGGGAGATTTTAATCAAAAAATAATAACTAGATAATTTGGAAGCACTATTTCATAAGCACGTATAAGCGCAGTGATAACAAAATCAACTTGTCATCTTTTCACTTTACTTAATATGGAATCAAGACACAATTAATGTAATCTACTAGATATAATAGATCTGGACGTGTAGGACCCGCACAAAAAAAAGCGTAAATATTTAGGTACCGGCGCACAGGGACGCTCCACTATTGTGATTTGGGAATCGCTTTGAGAAAGGCTTTTGATGGATTCCCAATAGAGATGTTGTCACTCCGAGCGTACTTGACTTATGGCACCAACCAGTATGGTCGGTCGCTGAGGTATCGGATGGTGACGTCAGCGGTTGCTGGCTGTAGAAGACTGTTCTTGTCTGGTAGCGGCAGGTCGAGGTATCCAAGGGAAAAGATGTTGTTCTTTCCGCGGTTGGGGTGAAAAAGAGAACACATGCCACTATGCGTATGCTATTTATAGTACACGCGGCGTAACCGAACATTATATGCCGGTATTGCACGTGTTGTGCATTACCAGCTCTCAGCTCAGTATTGCATGTGTTGTGCAATAATTTACATTTGGTTATAAAGAAATATGTTTATCAGCTTAAATTAATCTACCCGGTACACACCTTCAATACAGCATTAATAATTCCAAACAGTCAATAACAAATTGATATCAGTAATAACAATTCACGCAGTTGAAGAATATTTCCTAAAAGCAAATCTGAACATATTGACATTCATACGAGCAATGGTCAATTGAAATTTTATGTGTTGTCATATCAATTATCTTTAGAACAAATAAATACTACATACAGATAGTAGATACCAGTGGCAGGGTGAAAACCTGTGCCTACCCTAAGAAAAATGAACCATAAAAAAATTAAAAGATTTGTAAAAATGCATTATTCCATTAATTTGGTAAGGAACTTGTTCGCTCATTTTTTCAGTTGGCCACAAAAATTAGCATTAAAATGTTATTTTCAAATATTCAATGCACAATTCATACCCAAACATTAAAAACTACAAACAACCTACCTTTGACCATAGAGCAATGCACGCCACTGGTAGGTACCTACACGGTCTTCCAAAAATATTCAAAAGCATGTAAATATTTTTTTGATTATTAAAAAAAAATATTAATGTAATAATATAAACGGAAAACTTAAAAATTTCGCCTTCCCCAAAAAATCACTTTTGAAGAATTTCCAGTAGCAAACGTTAAAGATATATTTAAGCAAGTTTCCATTATAAAAATGTGTAAAGAGAAAAATCTTGAATAAAATCAGGAATATTACACACCTGTGAGAAATGAAAACCAATTTATATAACCTTATTTTAAAACAATTCAAATTCAGGACCATTATATTTATCAAAACGTAGAAAATTACAATAATCTCCGTATTTTTTAGTTTTTAATTTATTTATTTTTTTTATTATTAAACTTAAAATAGTTCCAATTCATTTAATCTAATATAAAAACACATTTTTTACATTTGCATATCTCTTATTTCTAATACTTATTAAGTACATAATTTTTTTGATATTTTCCTTCAAATGTGCTTAATCTCGGTACATTTTTTTTTATTTCACTGGAATTAAAGCTATATATTTTAATGTCTTTATACAGTAAACGATTTTGTGTTCAAATTCGCTGTATTAATGACCAATAAGAATAAAGAAATAAAAATTGGTCTTCTTTCAAAAAAAAATTACGTAAGCAATTCATTTTTTTATAGATAGAAGCAAATGAAATATTATGTTCCTACCAATGTAAGAATTGTGGCTACCTTATCAAATATAGGAAGTTATCTTTTCTGATACACTTAAATAAAATACTTTCTATAATGACTAAATCAAAATAAAATAAAATTAAGAAAAAAAATATTTTTTATATTATATATAGGTATACGAGTATACCTACGAATGTCTCATTTAAGGCACGTTATCGTGGCCATTGACCGCACGTCTACATTAGTTCTAACAAATAAGATAAGGTCACGGTAACAGCTGATAAAAGATCGAGACCGGGGCTCCAGGTGTTGGTATGTGTGGAAGTTGCGTAATTTGTAATTTTACTTTATGTTATTTTTCTTGTGAAGAAATTAGACATAATTAGAGCACCTTCAAGATAAATAATTAACATTAACCGCCTGATTCCAGCGTGCCTGATGGTGTCAAAAGGAGGAACTTTAATCAAGTCGCCTGTAGAAAGAACGAAATGATCCGATTCGTTCCGGTAAATGCTCCCGTGAACGGAATCCGTACAGTACCTTGGTACCGAGGCACTTCCGCATTTCCACCATCCAAAATAATTCGTCAAGTAACCTGGCACCTACACAAAAAGCTCGACCATTACGAATGAGAGAATTATTACATCATAATGATTGAAAGATTTTTTGACACGGACATTCTTTTATAATTACGTATTTTACATCTGCTGTATCGTTTCGGGTTCCTGCTTGAGATGCATCCCCAAGAGTACTCTTTGTACCTCGCCGGGTTTTTCATTATCATTCTCAATGCGAGCAGTGATAAAATTGTTTTATTTTTGTTGTAAGAAATAGTGTTAAGAATTCGCAAAGGAAATAATGAAGTAAAAGTAGATGGGTTTCTTTTTGCTGCGCGAGGGGCACAAAGAGGCAAATTGAAATGAGTTTGCAGCCGCAGATAAATAGGATTTTAGCATTGGAGTTAACGGAGTGGTGAAGGCCCCATTAAAATCGTTTTTCTCTAACGACTTTGACATAGACTTGTCGTACCTTTTTAAAATACGAATTGAAGACAGGGACCTTGCCTTTTCTCTCGAATCTCTTAGGATGCTGTACTGATGGAGACGAAGAACTGGTGGATATGGCTGTTGAAGAGACTCCAGATGTAGGAAAGTGTAATCAAAGGAGCTAAATATTTTTCGTGATTATCAGAACAATTATAAGTGTTTGTTGTGAAACGCTTTTTGTTATTTTTTTTTCTTTCCAATAGCTCTTCATTATATACGAAATTTAACATCATTGTCTAAAACCCTTCTGATATATCGGTTGGAAATGTATCCATATGACCGATAAACCTAATTTCATAATAAATTACACTACGGAAAAGTTACAATGAAATCACCATTATTACCAATGATGGAAAGTAATTCAAAGTAAAATGAATAAGAAATATTTTTGTTTAAACCACTATTTAATATGCAAATATCAATATGTCTCGGAAGCAAAGCTTTCCTCATCAAGATAAACAGTATACAAACATGTTGTGATATATATATTTTAATAATTTATTGTTAATTTGATTTACATTAAATTAATAAACAAAAAAATTAAATGGAGCCCTACGAATTAAACACAAAAACATTTTTTTAATTTATTTTATTTTTTAATTAATTTTACAAGAGAAGAAATACAATTCAAAAAGTCCCGATAAACTACTTTTTTGTAGTTTTTCTAACGGGAGCTTGTTATTTAAAACATAAAATTTAGAGACGGTTACAAAATATGTAAAATAAAAAAATATATATATATAAAATAAAAACATAAAAAACATATGTAACAAGTTTAAAACATAAATATTTATCAAGAATATTAATCTAAAATATTTCTCCAAAAATATATTTAAAAAAAATAATAAAATAAAAACATAAACGAAAGCAATAAAACCTAAATAAAATAATATTATCTTATTTCTAATACGAATAGCTTCTTTCAGGTAGCCATGTTTTCAATGTGTTTATTAATGGTTTAGTTTTAATACAGTTTTTATTTTTATTTCAGCGGGTAACATATATGCGAGTATACAACTAGGAATCATGTGATCTAAAGTTCTTTGTCCATATTTGTTTTTATGCTTTAGAACCATTAATCCTTCATTAAAATTAAGACGAGTATTGTAAGTGTGCTCTAGTCTATTTGTATTAAATATAGGGTTATTAATGTGCTGAAATATAACTTTGTACCACAGAATATTAAAAATAACCAATTTATTTTCCTAATAAGATACTTATATTCAGAATAATTATTGTTATTTCGGCGTTTTGGTTGTTCCTTCATTTTGTCTGAATTTCTAGTTATTATTTTATAATAAAATTGTTTATTTTATGTAATTTATAACGTTAATACCAAATTAATTACCTTCTCCCTCCACTTTATTGGTATTATTTTGTCTATGCTTGTATGTCATTATTTTCAGTATACATTGTATCGTGATGAAGCAACCACTGATTTTCAAATATATAAATATTTATTAAAATATTTGTTAAACGAAAAAAATACTAGCTGAAGTAGCCGGCGTTGCTCGGGGTTATGAATGGTTTAAAGAAATTTTTTGAGGTTGTGATGTGTTACCCCTACCCCTTCCTCTACCCTTAACTCCACCCCTACTATACCCCTACCCTAACCCTACCCCAACCGAGCTTCCCTCTTATTTTGAACGTCAAATGTGCAAAATTTCATCAAGTACCAAAATTCTGATTTAAGACGTGGGAAATAGGGAAGGGGATGGTTTTTAGAAATTTCGTGTAGACAGAAACTTTTTTTTTATTATTAAGATCAAGTGTGCAAAATTTCATTAAGCTCAAAAAAACTGTAGATTTGTATGCAAAACAACGCACACTGCTCGCCCGGGACATTCTTCTTTATACAATAGATAGAGGAAGATAGAAGAATAAGATAGAAGAAGATTTAAGAAGATGGTGCCACAAAGACATATTGCATTCATTGAAGAAGTTAAAACAAATATTTTACTAAATTACATTTAAAACTGATTTACCCGGTTTATTTGATGTTTTTTTTTAATATTTAACAAAAAAATCCTTGATTAATGTATAAATGGAACGCCTAACGACCAATTTAATATGATTACCAACATCCTAATCCTTAACTGATATAGATAATCTATCATTGTGAATTCGGATTATGAAAATATATGAGATAAATCTTGATTATTCCTTTGTAATGAAATGTCCAATATGATGCCACCGCAGGGTTTTTAACCACAATTAATTGGCGCGGCCGTGGGCTTAATTGAGATGAATTGTGAAACTTTCCACGAAGTTTAGATGAATTTATTAGTTATTAGGGAGAATCAGAAGTCCCGGCTACTCCTTTGATTGCGAAGCTGGATATTTTGATGCAGATCAACGACCAAAGTGTTTGAAAATTTTTTTAACATATATCGTTCAGTGGTATTTGAGAATAACACGATAACTGCATTTTTTGTAATTTTCTGTTAAGTGTAAAAATATGGTTACTGATACATTTATTTTCGATTGATAAAATCCCGATAATTATTATATTTGAATGCATTTTTGTACGATTTTTAAGGTCATTTTATGAATATTCTCCAGTCCTAAAAATTATTAATATTCCAAATAAATACTAAGTCTTCTTGTGCCACCAATCTTCTAATAAATGTACCATCAATAGAAAAGACAGATAAAATAGTAACTGTAAAAATCATATCATCTCTAAGCTTAAAACCATAATGTTTTTCTGTATCTGTTTTTTTTTTATTTTTTTTTTATATGAATACCGCACAAGAGTCCCAAACTGCTCCCAACCGTCTGGAGCCAGTGAGACTATGGCATTCCCATTTGGGGAATGTTGTGAGGCTGAAGGTATTGGGGAGGAGGAGGAGAAGGGGGAGAGGAAGGTGGGTAAAATGGGAAAATACCTGGCCATTCAGATCTGGTCACCAAACACGGCTAAAAGCCATTTCAAGCAAAGTTTCATTCTGAATGGTGGTCTTTCACCAGGGCGATACTGAGAGTATCTTCCACTCTGGAACGTGCGCAAATATACTATATATTATTTTTAAATGAATTAATTAAATAAAAATTACTTGCGCACGCCGGGATTCGAACCCGCGACCTTCGGATTCGTTGTCGAGAGCCTTACCCCTCGACCATGGAGGCCGTCATGTTTGTACATAATTAGATATAGAATAGGAAGTAATATTTGTGCAGCGCTCTTGAGGTGATTTTTCACAAAAACGGCGCTATACAAATCATTGAATTATTATTATTATTAAGGATGTTGTACAAATGTTTTTTTTTTCAAAAGCTCTATCTTGTAACAATCTATGGACTATCTATATTTATACATATTATTATCACTAACTATAGGCAATGATATCTTTATTTAAATTTAAAAACGCCTTAAACATCATGAGCATGTGATGATATGTGAACAATCAAAACGGTTACTTTGGTCGAAATATCTTAACCTACCGTTTTGCACTCATCAGGTTATTTGCAAACACCACCAATTTTAAACATTTTATTTGCAAAAAAATAGGTTTTAAACTTACAAACCATCATAGAGATTTGGAGTAAACATATTATGGTACGAACAATATTATGAAAACGCCTTAAAATTATTTATAAAATGCATTAAACACGTCGTATAAATGAATACTAATATAAACTTTAATTTTTTATATATTTTTATATGAAGCGGTAACTTGGTGATGGTTACATTATAATTTAGAAATAAAACAATAACTTCGTTTACATTACTTTTATTTGTAATCCCAACCGGGTTTCACCACACCGTAGCTTCGTCAGGCAAAAGTATATGACAAATAAAAGTAATGTTAACAAAATTATTGTTATGTTTTTAAGTTATAATATTGATTTATTTATTTAATCTCATTAAAGGCTTTAACGTGAATATTTCTTAATAATATAAAAAGAAACAAATTTATTTACACTTTTATCCAGAGTTAAAAAGTTTTAAATAACCTATCCCTACTCGATGAAAAATCCGTATTAATGCATGCTTATTCTGTAACATTGATGTACCAAATATGTTGTTGATACATCGAAGTATTTGTTCCCAGATGTTGAATTCGTCACATATGAGTATAATATTGCGACGCTGAAGTTGAATTAGGACATTAAAATTGTAGGTACCGTCTATATACATATTATTATTTTAATGTGTGAGTATTATTTGATTTTTAACTAATTTTATTTATGCTGTATTATAACAATGTTTTTTGTGTTTTTCTTCGCATTGCATTACTTCATTTGTTGTTTGATTTTATCGATGTCTATTTGCTTTCTCTGTACTTTGTTTTTCCTTTTTTTCACTATTCTTGTGATTATATTCAGATTGCACCCTTATAATTTGTTACTAATAGATTTATCTATGATTTTTAAATAATATTTTATGAAAATGGTCTTATTGAGCGTTAATAAATAAATAATACAACATTTTTTAAATTAATGAAAGGATATGGGAAAGAAAATACGTACTTTCTTTTTAAAAATGGAGAACAAATTAAATTTAATAATGTTGTTATTGACAGCTTTTTCACCGCTCAAAGCTATTTTCAAACTTTGGTTAGGCCACATTGAGATGACTTACTTATATAGTTTTATTTACCAGTACTCAAATGTTATATTTATGTGTTTGAAATGACTTATTAATATTAATACTTGTGATGATTAAAATTCCTTATTCTTGCTTTCAGTTAAATTCTATTTTCCACGCTTTTAATGATGGCAGGTTTTTCTTAATTGTTCTATAATAGCATGAATGCAAGTCAACAAGCTTTCAGTCAATAAATTTCGATGTGCAGTAATATCTAAATTGTTAAGGAATTATATTGTTATATAATAGAGGAAAAAAAAGCACCAATATTTTATTATTTAAATTCTAGAACTTATCTCATTTTTTTTCCATTTTCTTTCAGTTTTTCTGGGTGACGAATACATTACCTGACACTATCTGATATTACGGGTGAAGCGTGTAGATGCTATGGAATAAAAAATATGGTAGATCCATGATGAGCTAGAACTACTTATAATGAATAAATTCTAACACTGTTAATTAAACAACAAATTGCCGAGCAATTTCGGTTAGCTGCCGTTGTAACATGTGACGAAATGTACTTCTCTCATCGGTCTATTTGGAGTAAACGCGAATGGTTAATGACAAGTTTTTATCTCGTACATAAAAATATGATTTGATGCCCTGTTATTGGTTTTATCACAATAAAGAATATTGAATTCCTAGTTTGCTAAGTATATCATGATTAATATTTTCTAACTAGGCAAGTCAGAAAAATAAATTATCGTACCTGCATTCCTGAATCGCCATGCACGTTTATCCAAAAAGCTTACTTCTATAAGATTGCTAAATACGTAACTCATTACGAAAACACTTTCCAGGAAAACATATTTATGAATAATGAACACCATTAAGATAAGGTTTTATTGCTGCCAACATTATTCTAACTAATGCGAGTGCAGATAAAAAATAGAACGATGACGCAAACCGGTTCCTTGACAGGATTTTCCTGGAAATAATACATTTTTCGACTTTTTTATGAAATTACGTTTTAATCTGACAATGGATTAACTACATATTTATAAATTTGATGTTATCTTTTAAGACCGATTGAATTTACGTATTTTTTTATTTGTATCAATTCTCAGGCCATCGGGGCAATGACTAGGCGCAATTTTTACGTCCGGTGGCTATAAAAATGATGTCTTAAATTTTCTTGGAAAAAATGGACAAGCATTTAAAATTTCCTACCGAGTATAAAATTCGTGATACATTGGTGCTTAATGTAGAGTGTATAATGTAGACGTGCGAGTTAAAAAGTCAATAAAATTAAAAAAGGATGCGACCATTGCTTTTTTTTATTTTCTGTTTAATATTTCTTTTGAGATTTGTTAATATTATTTTTGATGATAAAAAAAAATATTACGTTATCGTCGAGCTCGTTTTCGAATAGATGTATCAGGATACAAAACACCCCCTTTTCCCACTCTTTTTGGATTTCCATAAGAAAATTGGGAAAAAACTGGAAAAAGCCTGATGTCTAAAGCTTCTGGACGAACAATACAAATTGTGTCACACAAAATACCTTCGGAATTTTTGATAGCATTCGATTTGTTCAAAACTGTATGACAAACGTGATTATAAGAGGTCGCCCAAGTTGCAGTATACGTAGAATATACGCTCATTAGGACACTTTTCATTTTAATTTACATGGAATCGTTATGATACAGCTTTGGAAAGTAAGTTGAGTTCCACAAGGAGTATCCCAGAGTTGAGCAAAAGAGACACTGGCCCGATACCAATCCTAATATCTATGATGGCCGTCAGCGAGAAAGTCATCCAGACTCGATGAAAGGAACAACGAGATCATGAAGATTACAGTCAATTTTATTTATTGTGTTTAAGTTTAATTTGTAGAACTCCGTTTTTGTTGATAGTTTTTAAAATTTAATAATAAATACTATTATTATTCATTTAAAAAAAGGTTCATTTTCAAAAAAAAATTCAGAGAGGTGACTATTATTACGCGTGACAGCTGTTTCTCCTTATTGATTTCGGAGGGCGAAACAGCTGTCACTCGTAATAATGATTACCTAGCAGAACTTTTTTATAAATAAATGGTTTTTATATTGAATAATAGTAGTAATTTTTACATTTTAAAACATTAAATAAAAATACTACTTTCGATACTGGGGTTTTAGTTATTGTCACATTCGAGGTATTGGGCATAACCATTGCACCTTTGACGACCACCGCATTACTTTGTTAAGTTAGTTATCTACAAAATTACAAAATGTTTTCATTATTTTTTCTCGGTTATACTCACATATGCCATCGTTTATTCATCTACTACCACTCAAATTATCATCAACTCCTCATAGGAAATTTTAGATATAGCATCAAAGGCTTACAAATACATGTCCACCCTTCCCCATCTATCAAATATTGAGGATTAGCTGCTCTGGAAAAACAATATAATCTTAATTTGTAGCATTAGAAAGTCATTTACCGAAACAGTTCGATGGAACGACTCTAAATCCGAAGATCACAGGACCTAGGATAACACGTTGGTGACCGCAGCTTACTAGCACTAAGCGCCACTCCTGAGTGAGCGCTGGGCCCGAGTTCACTCAGGAGCCCACGCTCAATTATTAAACTTTTTTTTTATCCCATTTTATTTTTTATTTAATTTGTTTCGTTTGATTTTCCCGTATGTCTATGTACGAGTATAACTACTGAACCAACCTTCCGACATCCTGAAAGTTAAAAAAAATTATTAATGTTATTAAGTGGAACGGCAGCGCGGCCTGTTTCATCCAAAACTTAATTTTAGATTTGAGGCCAAAATACTCACCTAAACCGAATGATCTTTTGTATTTTTCATAAGGTATAGCAAATGTGTAGTAGAGATTAGAAGAATTTTCAAATTTTTTTATGTGAACTTACAAAATAAAACAACTTAAGCAATTATTTGAAGGCTAGTGACGATTAAAAAAAAATTACCCCGCTTACTAGAAAAATATGATGAAATATACAATAAAAAATTAAAAAGTGTTAAAATAAGCATTATAATAGATTCAGATAAATTCAGATATATATTATAGATAAATTTAAATTTAAAACTACCCATTTACGTTGGAACACAAATTTGTCACACATAATTGAAAAAATCCACCCAAAAAAATAGTTTTTTTTTATTATTTTATATAATCATATTTACAGAGCAAATTTGACAATTTAAAAAAAATTACCATAAACTCCCAAATAAGTTTCCTCTAAAATCGTAATAAATGTGTTTCTTTAATGGCCTCCATTTCATAGTTTAAAACAAAAATATATGAAATACTTCTAATCCGTACTAGATATTTACTATACTTCTAATTAAAATAAATATTATTCAGCTTTAGTGGGTATCAAAAATAAGTTTTGTATGAAGCCGTTCCTCTTAATAAAGTTTTGTGAATTACGATTCTTCTATGCGTTATTTTATTTATGCCTTTAAATAACCACGCTGATTTTTCGTGGAGTTGTTTGTACTGTATTTTAGGATAACCTTCCCCTTTAAGCCATGAATCTTTCATGTTTAATCGGTAGAGACATTTGGCCACCATCGCATCGCGGTAAAACAATGAATTGTTGTCTCCCCCTCTTTTCTCCCCCCCCCCTCTTCTCCACAAGATCCCCAGTCCAACCAACCCTCATCAAACAGAACACAAAAATATATTAGAGAGATTGAAAAAACCGTGAAGGAAATCTAATTTTCAATAAAGCAGCTTTTTCTTTGCACGCTCAAAATACCCTAATAGGTCCAATGTTACCATTACGGTTATTTATGCTCAAGGATTACCTACCTTCTCATAATTGGTCCAGGGAAAAAGTTAATAAGTTTTTTTTCCAGAATGGAAGGTTGCCTATTGGTCTCGACTGCAATTATTCAGCCCGCTTTTTGCAACCGAATAATGCTGAATTGCTTCCAACAATTTAAAGCAAATTTATGAAAGCTTTTGTTAAACGAGCTTTTATAATAATCTCATCTGACATTTGCCAATTTAAAAATACAGATTAGCCTTCTTTCTAGAAATAGAAAAGCATTGCATTTAAAAAAGTGAATTTCTTATGCAAAAGTAATCTCCTTTCTGAGAAAATTGGATTCTTCTTTCAGTACAATACTTCATTAAATAATTATTTTTTGTGCCCACACAAATTGTTATGTTCGATTAAAACAATATTAAAAATACATACCTAATACAAACTTCCTTGACGTATCTTGCTGATTTGCTTTCTCATATTTATCTCCTGCAATATAAAACAGTACATCATCTGCATTTTGTAAGTTTTTTTTTATGTTGTTTTCATGTAGTTTTTATTTCTACTTCAGTTTTGTATATATTTTTTATATCACTTTTGTAATGTAAATATCTCTTGTCCCAAAATGAGTTATATAACTCATGGGATTACTATTTGGAAAGACATAATTTTTCTTTTATATGTACATAATTTTTTTATGTTTTAATTTCCAACGATCTCTGACGAATGTTGATTTTGGTCATGAACCGTGCTTTTATTTCGCAAATAAATTGTTTAATTAAAAATCCGTTTTCTGTGATTACATTTTATCAAATAAGCCATAAAACATTTCCGCTCGAGTCTGTCCCATAATTCGATTTACTTTGCTTGTTATCTTTTGTGTTCAAACAAACGATATATTTTCTTCGGATAGCAGCTGTTGTGTACCACATAATTCAATCGCAGCGTTGGTAATAATTAATGTTTAGCAAAATCACAGCGTGTTTTTCTTGTTTGAGTACATTATATATACATTTATTTAATTAACATTAAACGTACACAAACCCAAAAAAATGTATATTTGAAAAGGTTCTCGTTTTTAAGAAGAGTAGTATACAATTATATCATTAACACTATTATTTTACATTGTCCCAAAATAGCTACCACATGTAAATACGCATGAAAATCATTTGAAAGTTACAAACATTCCAACTAATAATTTATGTATTACATCATATTATGTAACCAGCTCGAGAGTTTGACTTATTTTAAATTCACTTTCACATGTTTGGTTATAAATATGTAATTTTAACAAGAATCAAACGGTTTAAAACGTATGTCATAAAATAAACGTTTCGGGGATTTATACTGATGAAGCTACTGAAGCAATGTTGATTTAATTAAATAAATTTTATTATTCAACCTCCTAAACATAGATAGTAGAAACACTGAGACTAGCTTTAATACTGTAAAAATTATTCTGTATTTGAATAATGATGATCTTTAATATGTAGCACAAAATTGGTTTGTGCGACAGAGCAAAAACTCTAGAATTGAACGTTTAAGCATAAAAATCGCACGATTTTTTCAGCCTCTATCTTCAGAGTTTTCATCAGATTACAATATAATTTCCACCCAGAGCTGCGGAACTTTGAAGTATGCATTGTTTCAATTCAATATTTTGGATTTTCATCAGATTGCATTAACATTTCCACCCAGAAGTGCGGAGCTTCTAAGTATGCATTTTTCAGACTCAATCTTCTGGGTTTTCATCAGATTACAATATCAATTCCACCCAGAGCTACGGAGCTTTGGAGTGTATATTTTTCAGACTCAATCTTTTGGATTTTCATCAGATTCCAATATGATTTCCACCAGAGGTACTGAGCTTTGGAGTATATATTTTTCAGACTCAATCTTTTGGATTTTCATCAGATTCCAATATGATTTCCACCAGAGCTACTAAGCTTTAGAGTATATATTTTTCAGACTCAATCTTTTGGATTTTCATCAGATTCCAATATGATTTCCACCAGAGCTACTAAGCTTTAGAGTATATATTTTTCAGACTCAATCCTTTGGATT
This sequence comes from Halesus radiatus, assembly GCA_022606495.2. Classification (NCBI taxonomy): domain Eukaryota; kingdom Metazoa; phylum Arthropoda; class Insecta; order Trichoptera; family Limnephilidae; genus Halesus; species Halesus radiatus. The sequence goes on from JAHDVE020005666.1 coordinate 280,365, forward strand.
TTCATCAGATTCCAATGAAGTTTGATTTTTTCAGCCTCAATCTTCGGGATTTTCATCAGATTACAATATAATTTCCACCCAGAGCTACAGAGCTTTGAAGTATGCATTTCTCTATAAAAGTGTAAAAAAATACGCCATAATATATGTGTTTGTTCCATAATCAATTTGGTAGAGAGGTGTTCAAATCTATTCAGATGTTTTTTTTGTTCATTTGATAACAGTGTAATATGAAGGTGTCAGGTTGTTTGAAAGAGAGTCTACGAAAACAGTGTCCAATATAGTTTGTGAATTATAAATACTTGAAGCAATTCGATAAGTTTATATATTTGGAAAGAATGTTTACGAGAGATGGAAAAACTGATAGGGATATTGAAAGAAGGGTAAATGCAGGAAACTCCATTAACGAGGGAATGAACGCGGTTGGCTCCAAAAAAAATTACCCAAAAAAGCGAAACTATCACTTCACAACGGAGTGCTGATATAGCAACCCTGGTGTATGGCAGTAAGGCATGGAACTGGCAGAGGAAAAATGAAAGTATACTGAATGCTGTTGAAATGAGATCTCTGAGGCGAATGTGTTTAAAATGATCGTGTAAAAAATGTCGAATTTTACAAAGAATGCAAGGCTGATGTAAGCGTAACGAGTAATATTAAGAAAGAGACGCTTAGATGGTTTGAGCACGTAGAGCAAATGAATGAAGAAAGAAATATAAGGAAAATATATTACACGAATATAAATGGAAGAAAAAGCCGGGAAAGCTCGAAAAAGACATGGCACGATCAAATGAATCAAATACTTCATATCAGCAGATATATGAGGCGATGTATGAATATGAATGAAGCAAGAAGTGTACATCAAGACCAAGTTGTTTAGCGGTCCGTTCTCTTTGCCTACCCCTACGGAAAATGGCATAATGGTTAGCAATATGAAATAAAAAGATACTAATATTACATAAACGATCATGGTCGAATTCGGGTAGTATAACTAAGTACAATTCACTGTTATAGCATTCATTCTTGCTCTCGGTTAAATAAAGTGAGTCAAGATCTAATATCTATACCTCCGGGCGGTCTAACATTACAGAATTTGCTCCATAAATAATCTACGGAATTATCATTTGAATTTTGGTTTGAGGTGTACGTAGATACTGGCTGGAAAAACATTCGCTTGCTGTTCGTAATTCAGATACGGTTGGGAGAAAATGGTCGCTTTCCATTCGGCAATTATGTAGATAGAGCACAAAGGTCAGAATCGAATCTTTAAGTGGCCAAAACACGATTTCTAGAAGAGTCAAATCCGATTAAAAGTCATTATAGATTGATAGTAGGATTGTCAAAATTCGCTATCAATGAAAATTTAAAAAAATTACATAACCTTACTAGAAATGGCAGCAGTGCAAACACGCCTCTTGATCTTTTTCAACCATCGCTTCCCTATGAAGTAATCTCTTTTCTATAAAACGTAGGAAAGAAAAAATAACCCATAAACATAATTTTGCTTTTGTTAGTACTTCAAAGTAATATTTTGCCATAAAACCATTGTATTTATATCATTACAAAAATAAATAAAAATTCTCTTAAATTTTTGGAAAAACTTATTGGGGCATATAAACCTCATTGTCATATATTTTTTTAATAATTTAAGATAATATCAACAACTCTCAAAATAAAACATGAAACTAGAAAGTCACAGAAAAGGAGAACGATAACGGCAGCAACTGGGACTCGAACCCAGGACCTCATGGTTTATCAGGATCCTTGCGAGACACTATCTAAATAATAAAAATGAATAAAATAAATGTTTTTTCCGGTATGTGGGTAGGTTAGTGCAATCCCACACATTCCATAAAAAATACACATGTGATAGTAATAAAAAATATACAAAATATATACAAAAGTTTTAAAAAAATAATAATAATAACATAGTTTGTAGATGATACATCACACATAAAACAAAAATTTGAAAAATAAATAAATAAAAAATAAAGACATCAAAATAAAGCCTTTAAGGTGCTGCGGCATTTAAATTGTGAGGGGCCAATATCTTTCTCCAGCATGCATCGATGCTGGAGGCTGGACTGAGGCGGACCTCCGTGATGAGGATATTCCTTGAGTTGTTTATTCTTTCCCTCATTCCAGCCACCCTGGATCTTATAAGGGCTAAAGAATTCAAATATTTTTGAATAAATTCTCTTTTTAGTATTTATTAAGATTTTATTAGTCATGATAAAAGGGTAACAGCCAAAAATACGTGAGAATTAATTGAAGATGATATTAACAATTCTTATAAATCGAAGTATGATGCCGATGGAAATGACGGGACGGATTGGGGTAGCTGTATCTCAGTGGATTAGAGCGCAAGGTCCCGGATAGGCCTTGAGTTCCTGGGTTTGAGTCCCAGTTGCTGCGTTATCTTTTGTTTTGTCTGTCTTTTCGGTTTCATGTTTCATTTTGAGAGATGTTAATATTAAATTATGAATAAAAAAAAAAATGTGTTTTGTCTTATTTCACAAAAAGTCGGCAGAATCGCAGCTGCAAATATAAATGTACATTCAATTGTTACGGATACTTTTATCCCTAATGATTTTCAAATAAATGAAGAAGTTCGCTTCGTTTGTAACATATGATTCTAAGAAATATTGACAATAAAATCTTTTATTTCGCTTGGAAACATGACCTTTATCCAGATCCGTTGTGCTAGATTATTTTCAGTACATGTGTACGTGATTGAATGCCAACCATTTTTAATACTCTAAAATAACATTATTATGATAGCATCGCCATTTTTCAACAAACTCATATTTTTGACCAGCTAAAGTTACGAATGAACATTTGTGTAGGTTATTGTGAAAAAGCGTTCGCTATCTGGTGGGTGTTTAACTTGTATCAGAGACGAAGCCTTCGAATTATACTCGTCTTTAATTTAATGCCTCCTCGCTCGCATTGTTAGAAAGTAATGAGCCCAATTTACATAGATGGCCACACCGCAGCGGGGCAATGTATGAGCGGCACGTTTCTAGGTAAAGTTTCCAGTATAAATTATGTGGGAATTCCGATGGTGTTTTAGTAGGTCGCCCTGTGTTGTCGGCCCTCACTTGGGATGGCGCCGTAGATTAAGAGCTATTTCACTAATTAATACTTGCTAATTTGTTACTTGAGATTCGTATTAATGCAACATATTACGTACAAGATAATGAATATGAAATGGATTTGATGTGGTACGTCGCGCATATACGAGAGTTAAGCCATTTTTGTTGGCACCAGGTTCAATTTAACTCTTCCCACTTATGGAAATATAATACAGTTGTCTTCAAACATTTTTTTATTTATATTTCTTGACGGTGTTGATATGTTTTGTCAGTTCGTATGAACATTTGGTACACTTATTTATTAATGTTGTTATTACATTTTTATAGAATTAATTTACACTTGGTTTTGTGCCATTTTTTTGTTTTGGTTTGTAGATAGTGATTTTCCCAAATTACGCATTAATATAGGACTCAAACGAACCTCTAAGCACAACAATAATCTCTCTTTCGTTCCCGAGTTTGCCCGTTTTTTTTGTTACACGTCATATTGACTGCACGGAAAGTAAATATAAGAAGGCTATACTATCATATATTTTCAATCAATATTAATATAACTTACGTTTACTATATGTTTTATATGTACGTATATCTTTTGCTTTTATATCTTTCATGAACTTTTATTATTAACATACTCTCTGATATTATTGTACGACCAAATGACACATTTAATAGTTACCTTTTAAAATTATTTGTGGTATATCCTTATGCTTTTAATTAACTGTGACATGTAATTATTGTTTATGGTATATTTATACCGTTGATATTAAATAAACATCGTATTGTTCAAAACAACGCTTGTTACAATGCTATATGAACTTGACCGTAAGACAATATGTTCCCGTAACGTGGGTCGATTCCCAGAAATTTCAAAATTGATCATTTTAGATCTTATATGACAACTTGTATGTATTTTTTCGTGCAATAATGAAGAACGTAGCGCGAGATGTACTCGATATTTTATTCTGAAAATTGGATCGTTTTCCAAGAAATTCACAGAAACTCTTGGTTCGCGAGTTTTATGTAAGATTTTTTTATTAATTGATAAACTAAAGTTTTTAAGATAAGATTTTTTGTGCATAGCGCAAAGGGTAACAATTATTTTTATAAACAATAATTATTAGCCTGAAACACTCATCCAAAATGAAAAAACCTTCCGAGCAAAGATAAATGTCCCGGCAGGACTCGAACCCACACCCTTCTTTTTTTCATTTTATTTTTCAGTATCACCTTGATACAATCGGAAGATAGTGCTACTTCCTTTTAAATTTTATAACAGATATCTTCTGCATTTTATCATCAATACACATCTATCTGTATCTAATCATTCATGCACAATCATGTCGTTTATCCCCAATAGCAAAGGGCTTTCGACCTTTCATATACAAATAGACAAAATGTTTGTTTTACCTTACCTAAAACCAATGTTTGAGTATCATTATTTTGCATTCGTGAAATTCGAATACTTTTTCCTCTCCAAAAATATCATAATATTCGTATCTCTATGAATACAAAACAAAATGTAAAACAGGTTTGCATTTTAAACTTTTACATTTTGAGGCCTTGTGAATAACAAAACTTTATCATTTGTTTATTTTAGACAATGTTCGGTTTTAATAGTAATGTCATTATTTGATCATTAGTAATTTTAAAATTTAAATGTCATTTTTTGATAACTCATTTTTAGTTCAATTCAGAATGTGATTGTTCCTTTATATTAGAAATTACTCAATGTGAACGAAAACAAATCATAGACAATCATATCAAAAATTCAGTGTGCCTTTCTATGTTTTTCAAATCTCAAAGTTCTAAATCACATCAACCAGCCTTATATATTCTCATTCTATCAACAAAGTCTCAGTAAACAACAGCCTTTCAATAACGTAATGTAGAGATAATAAATCTTTTGCAAAAATATAATATTAGTATTAAACTATGCCGTTTTTAATCTAACAATCAACAATAACCCATCCGCGTCAAGAACTTCTCGACCCACTTCAATCCACCCAAAGTCCAAGCCTTACAAACTTGGGCTGATCGAGGAATACTGGCGCTCACATATAAGGATTGTCTCTCTTACTTCTCGAATGTTTTATATGTACCAGTCCGAAAATTTTCATATGAAGTAAAACCGGCCTGGCCGAAAACAATAAATAAAACAACGTTCCTAATCATTATTTTACAGAGGAATTCCATCACGAAATTAAAACGTACCAATCTGAAGATGCCCATAACAGGGTCTGAAGATACCCATAACCGGTCCTATCTGAAATCGTAAAGTAAAATAACGTTTTTTCATCATATATCATTTCATTGAAATTCCACCACAACTTAAAAGTTCTAAAAAGACGTATCATAATTATATCAATATATTTATATTTAAATCTTGCAAATCGTCAGTTAAATATATACAGAAAGGACGCCTAAACCTATATTTTGCTGAATTTCAGTAAGCGACGAGCTAAGTCCACTTTATTAGCAAAGTTTCGCCATCCAGTATCCTTTTGACTTGTGTACCTTCGTGTTAAATCCTAGACATTTACAAATTACGTACAAAATTAACCAGTACAATGGAACGTGCCGTTTTCCATGGAGTTCCCCAGTTTGCGAAGGCCCTGGCTGTGTTTATACGTCGGCAATAAAAACGTCAATTAAACCAGAGCAATGAATGGGAACGATGATTTACCGCCTTTCGCTTTGGAAATTTACCCGATTACAACGAATGGTAATTTTTATTTGCGCGAATCAGTGGAATTGCTAGGATCGCTACAAATATTAATAATTGCTGTTGGTTCACCATTGTTTAAAATGTTGGACGGTTGGCTATCGTAATTTATTAATTAATTTTATGGCGATGGAAATATTTTTAACTTTTGTTTTATTATTCGATGCAATTTTCATAACGGTAATTTAATAACACTGTAATGTAAGGACTCATAGGAATAACTAGAAGAAAAAAATATTTTCAGTAGGCTAAAAACAAAATACCTATCATTATCAAGATAATACAATAAGTCTTGACAAAGGTACAAACTTACTGTAATATTTAACATCCGTAAACTGTCCTTAATTTTTTAAACCAATGTGCTGTGCTATTAAAATATTTATAAAATATTTTCGATGCTATATCATATAATATGATAACCGTTACCTTTTCTTCTACGAATACTTGTTTCACTACTTTATTGTTTACATCTAAGTACGCTTTTTTAAAAACCTTTTTTTTTTTAAATGTCCTTTGGTTTTGTTGTACTTTTTTATTGTATTGTATGCTTTTCTACAAAATTTTGTATGCACATATTATTACTGGATATACTTGTCTTTTATGTGTTGTTGTGTTCTTTCTGCTTCAGTTTTGTATCTTTTTTGTACCAATTGTGAAATGTAAAATTTTCTCTTGTTCCAAAATGGGTTTTATAACTCACGGGATTACTATGTAGTAAGTACATAAAATAACTTTAAAAATATGTACATTAATTTAATTTAAAAAAAAAACATTAAAGGGAGACCAAAAGTATTCGAAGTTTTTAAAATACTTTACATTATTATATACTCGTATGATATAAGATAAAAGGTTTTCAGTGACATTGAAAACAAAAAATATCATTTAAAATAAATAATCTCTCTACCGACCCCTCGGTGACACAACGTGTTGGTTTTTATGTTCAACCCTCCCCTACTATTAAACGACGAATTCCTCTGTCGACCGAAGTTGAAGGAAAGAATTAACTTCACTAACAAGTCCGCGGAATTGCTATCGGTGGAGAAGGTCTTAGAAGCGGAGTTTGATCAGTGGAGAGTAGTGAGAGAAGAAAGAAGTAGCGAGGGCGGATCAGGGACTTGATACTAGTTGGAACGCCGTGCTATGTATGGCACTCGAGGGATGCTGCAGGGATGAGATGAGATGAGAACAGTTGCTCTCAATTCTTATCAAATATATTTTCTTATTTCTGATAACTTTTATCAACTCTTTCCTGTAATAGAATAAAGAGTTTGCTTTTTTGTTTTCTCACTTGGAGTATGCGCTTCATCGAAACATTTATTTATTTTTACCTGTGTTATTTGCTATAATAACGTAAAATAATATATATATATATACATATTAATTATCAGTATTCTAATCCTTGTAGTTCTAAAGTTTTTTCTAACATTTACTCCAAATATCTGAAATTTTTTTTAACACTCCCGGGTTACGAATAACCTCACAATTTTTTTTAAAATCTTCTACTACCATCATAGTAAGCTGGAGATATTGCTTGTGTTGTGATAGAAGACTAAGCCAGCCGAGGGCTTGAACTCACGATGCCGGGGTAAGACCCAGACGCGATTCCAACTCACCCACTGACTGGTCAAATAGAGAAGTATTATAGTTCCTCCAAATTCGTACGTAATTATTATAAGTGAAGTTAATATGGAAAAATTGTATCTAAGTAGGTAACTTAAATACCTATTTAACGTTTTATTTTTCTTGAAAGAAAGATAAATGTTCTCGCGTTACAAATACCCTGACAATGTTTTAAAATCTCCTACTACCATCACCCTTGAAAATTTTGCTAAGGACTTAGCCAGCCGAGGAATTGAACTCACGACGCCTGAGTGGGACTCGGACGTAATGCTAACTCAGCCACCAACTGATAAAATTTATTTCAATCTCTTTCAACCGAAATCAATACTAATCTACCAAATCAAAGTTAAATAATTAGATATTAAGGAGACTGCAGATTTTTAAAATTGCTTCTCAAATAAGAAAATCGAAGAAAAAATCTAAAGAAAGTAATTGAAAATCGTTACGAGGGGCAGGTATCGAAACAGTTTTCCCCTTACAACCTTATATAATTTCCAAACAGTATGTCATTCAGAAGCCAATTAAAAGCTCGCAAAACTTTAATATTTCCGGAATTATTGCAGTTGTTTGCCTTTATTCTTCTTTTACATGGAATGTTTTTTGCCTTTCCAACGGAGGAAAAGTTTCCAACTCGTAAAAACTGACATTGGGTCCGTGCAGATGGAAGTTCGACTGATCTGGAATAAAAACGAATGCCAAGACGGGGAAGAAACAAATCTAACAAAATATTAAATAACATAAGGGAAAAGACAAACGAAAAAATAATTGAACGATTTTTCGGGGGATTTTTCATTGCCTCTCCCGAAACAACAACTCCAAAACATTTTTTTTTTAAATCGGGAACAATATAATAATTACTTATAATAGAATTGTGTTCAGAAGCGATCTTCTCAGATAAATTTACTACTATTTTAACTAACCATCACGCCGTTTCCCCGCAGGGGTAGGCAGAGAGGACGGACCGCCAAACACCTCGATCTTGGCATACACTTCTTGCTTCATTCACATTCATACATCGTCTTTTTCTATTATTCCAACTTTTGACATGGCCAGACTCAAGTATTTGATTCAATTGATCGTGCCATGTCTTCCTCTACTACTACTATTTTAAATGTGTTAATCTTGTAAAGTACCCAATATACGTCGATGTGGGTATATATATAAGATGTATTATTATATAATATAATATAACGTTAATATATACGGGTACGTGATTGATTATGGAAGAAAAAAAAATCTCATAGCAGTAGGACAAAAATACATCAAAAACCATATTCAATTTGTAATCAATACCTATATGACAATGATCAATGTAATCATTAAATATGTATCGAGGTATCTGTTTGACAGTGCTTTCAGAAATTAAGTTTCAATAAGTTTGTTGACGTCGTGTTTTTTTCAGAGAAGTTTTAATGTGTTTATAATAATACATATCTTTAAAATGCAAATCTTTCACCAGTTGCGTGGACCTACCAAACATATGTGGTTTATTTTCAAATAATATTCCCCATACTGCAATGAATTTCGGATCACGTTTTAAAGGGGGTGCATCATATCTCCACGTAGCATAAGGGATGCTGAAATTCAACCACCCGCATACTTTGTTGACGTTTTGCATATTTTAAAATAATACACTTTTATTAAAAATTTCTAGGTAGCTTCGTTTGCTACCCTTGTGGATAAATATTATTGGTATTAACATCTAGCTAAGACATTGTTATTTTTTTTTTACACTCAAATGTATATAATTTTCAAAGTTACTATGCCATTAAAGAGAACTAAAAATTGAGTTTGGCGTAGTATAAACATGTTAACAACAATAATAATAGTTAAACATAATAATAGTTAAACATAATAATAGTTAAACATAATAATAGTTAAACATAATAATGGTTAAACATAATAATGGTTATACTTAACAATAGTTAAACATAATAATAGTTAAACATAATAATAGTTAAACATAATAATAGTTAAACATAATAATAGTTATACTTAACAATAGTTAATCATAATAATAGTTAAACATAATAATAGTTATACTTAACAATAGTTAAGCATAATAATAGTTTAACATAATAATAATTAAACATAATAATAGTTAAACATAATAATAGTTAAACATAACAATAGTTAAACATCATAATAGTTATACTTAACAATAGTTAAACATAATAATAGTTATACTTAACAATAGTTAAGCATAATAATAGTTAAACATAATAATAGTTAAACATAATAATAGTTAAACATAATAATAGTTAAACATAATAATAGTTATACTTAACAATAGTTAAACATAATAATAGTTAAACATAATAATAGTTAAACATAATAATAGTTATACTTAACAATAGTTAATCATAATAATAGTTATACTTAACAATAGTTAATCATAATAATAGTTAAACATAATAATAGTTAAACATAATAATAGTTAATCATAATAATAGTTAAACATAACAATAGTTAAACATCATAATAGTTATACTTAACAATAGTTAAACATAATAATAGTATGTATTGTTGTATGGTGTGGGCAATGGGCATGGCACAACCATCGAAATGTGCTTACTATATGACAGGTGTTTTAAGAATGTCAACAAATGTTCTTAAAATTACTAGGAACATGTTGAAATTCTTCAGAGAATGAAAAAATGACATTACCTATGACGGAAACTACTTTTATATGATTTTTTTTTAACAAGATGTAATGAACAATTATATTAATTAGTCGGCCTCATTTGTAGAACTATCATATCGTACGTAATGTCATTGGAGAATTCCAGTCTGAGTAATATGAATATTAATTATTTATGGATATTATTTCATTAGAAAACTAATGAATCCATTTATTTTTATTGGACGTTCTCTGCTGCTGAAAATCCATCCCACTCCTCCTCTGGCGCCTTCAAACTTCCTTATCCAGTGCTTTGGCATGCCTAATAATCACAATACCCACATATAAAAATGGCATAAACTGAAATATGTTCTCAATGGAAAGAGCCACAGACACATACATGTATGATTTTAATATTTTGGCGTAAGGTATAAATATATTAAAAAAATTAATAATTTTTTTTTTCATAATTCTCCTCACTAGGAGATCCCGTGTTAAGGTGAACTAGGTTTTGGTTAAGGAGGTTTCAGTGATTTCTATATTTCAACTTAAAGGTTTGGGTAGAGTATTTTCAGTAACTTCTATGACATTGTTTTAAGAATACTAGGCAGTTCTTCTATTAATTTCTTAAGTCAAGTTTTACTGAACTTAATGCAATTATTACATATTTAACTTTATGTGTAATTGAACCCTGAACCGCCAGGATAAAGTCAAAGCTCTCTGGTGGAAATCAGATTATTAGATCGTGAACAAATGAGCAATACCAGCTTAAATATTTGTTCATGTGATTCAAAAAGCTAAATGAAACTTTACAATGTGGGTATGTAAGATTGCTCAGATATTTCTCATATTTGTGAGTTGTTGATTTTTTCATATGAAATCACTCATATCCAAAAAAATATATAATAAAAAATAAGTACTGGAATGGCATCGGATAATAATGTTGATTAAAAATTACCAACTCCAAAAACCTTGCGTACACAAGACACGGGGGTGAGGAACATTTCCTAAAAAATACTAGAATAATTCTCATTTGTTGCTGAGAGCTACATCAAGCGGAAAAATTGTGGGCAAACTGTAAACACGTGAGGAAGTTTTTTTATTTTATTTTGAAAATAGTGATTTTTTACCAGAGTTTCACTTGGGTGGTATTGTTTACACACCGACGAGCTAAGTCCTACACACACACGTTTAGACGATTTTCACATTACGCAAACATTGAATAAATAAAATGGTCAACTACGAATACTGTTTCAATCTTTTCTAATTGAAATTTGTAGTACCGCCTATCTAAATATTTACTCAAAATCCAGATACTGGAAATAAGTTTCGAATAACACTGGGCAAATAAAGTAAGCAGGTCCCTTAATTAAACCGATCACCCTTTTGATTCGTCACGGGGTAATCCTTTCATCCAGCCCGAAATGTGTTTTGTTTTTGCATTTTGATCACGGCCAGGGACGTAGCCCCGGCGCGTTCCCATCACGTCTGGCGGGGAATTCCGGGGCCCCGGAGGGCTCCGCCCCTGGACCACCCCGAACGGCACTAAAATATGATACGTGACTGCCCCAATCCTCGGCATTATGAATTTAATGAAATATCTCTCGGCCAGGGGTGTAATATTGTTGGGATTAAACGGCCCCCAGGACTCCTACGCACTGTGAATATTTTCATAAGCAAACGTCATCCCTGTGCGAAACGAAGTATTGCTCTAGACTTTAAACTTTGGGAAAGATATTATCTTGTTTTCTCCTTTTTCTAATTTTGATTATTTGAAGCCTTTAACGGCGGAAAATAATCTACTTATTTACAGATCTTCAAACCTATCTGTACAGTCGAGGGCGTCGCTATTGTGGAAACCAAAATTAGTGTCCGGTTAAGATAACAGTTCGACAGTTCCTCCTTTGGTCGTCTGCACATGTCAGTTTTTTTTTAATGTGAATACCGCACAAGAATCCCAACGTTCCGTGACGGTGAAACTATGGCATCCCCAGTTGGGGTATTTTGTGAGCCTGCCGACGGGGAAGAGTAATATTGGGAAGTACCTGGCTATTCAGATCTGACAACTTAGCACAGCTAAGGCCATCTCTAGTAACGTTGCGGTAACTGCAGGATTCTACATGTGTACAGATCGACAAAGTGATCTATGCAAATAACCAAAAAAGAGACTATCGAATGAACGAGGCAGTCCAAAACGCAACTAATGAACATAAAAGTGTGTCGATCTGTACCGTAGTTATTTTCAGAGGTTTGATTTTTGAATAATATTGAAAAAAAAAATTCTCACTTTCGTTTCTTCAAAAAGAACATTTTTTTGTCATGTTGCATGTTTTTTGAATAGGCTAGCGGGTATATAACCTTGAAATATGGTGGAAAATCTTTTAATCGTTAAAAGCCATAATTTTTTGTTTTTCAAAATATCCCTTTTCTGGTACCCAATTGAAAATATTGATCAAAAACACAAATATATTGAATTACCGAATGAACCAATCACTTTGTAGCTTGACATTACGCTTGTCTGAAAAAAGTTCTTTATTTGAAACCATCTTTGATAGATGTATATATAGAAAAGATATTGAAATTGAAAAGTATATTGAAGACATAAGAGAAAAAAATTACTATTCTTTCTGCATTGCCGATGTAATAATAACTGTCCTGCATTTACACTCTAACTTTAAATTTATTTATTTTATTTTTTCTTATTTTAAATAATACAAAAGTATAATAGTTTAATTTTTGTGATGTAACGCGACTATATGAAGTACTTCTTTTACTCATTACCTTCTTTATGTAATTTTGTCACCTCTTTTAACCCCTTTCAATTATTGTTTGTATATTCTAAAATTACTATTTTAATATATTACGTTTTAAATATTTTAATTTAACAATTCCCAATATGTCATAACATCACTAACTAACTAACTAACTAACTAACCATCACGCCGTTTCCCCGCAGGGGTAGGCAGAGAGGACGGACCGCCAAACAACTCGATCTTGGCATACACTTCTTGATTCATTCATTCATACAACGCCTCCGACTTCTGACATGGCCCGACTCGAGTATTTGATTCACTTGATCGTGCCATGTCTTCCTCGGGCGTCCCCGGCTTTTTCTTCCATTCACATTCGCGTCATATATTCTCCTTACACTTTCTTCTTCATTCATTCGCTCTACATGCCCAAACCATCTAAGCGTCCCTTTCTTAATCTTGCTCACTACGCTTACATCAGCCTTGCATTCTTTACGAATCTCAACATTTTTCACTCGATCATACATGGTTTTACCACACATTCGTCTCAGAGATCTCATTTCTACAGCATTCAGTCTACTTTCATCCTTCCTCTGCCAGTTCCATGCCCCACTGCCATACATCAAGGTTGGTATCAGCACTCCATTGTGGACTGCTAGCTTCGCTCCCTTGGACAACTTTTTGTTTGCGCCAACCGCGTTCTGTCCTCCGTTAATGGAGTTTCCTGCATTCACCCTTCTTTCAATATCCCTATCAGTCTTTCCATCTCTCGTAAACATACTTCCCAAATACACAAACTCGTCTACCTGCTCCAAGTATTCATCATTCACAACTATATTGCACACTGTGTTCGTACTCTCTCTCTTTCAAACACCATGACTTTAGACTTACTTACATTCATCATTAGCTCATTCTTCATACATACTTCGTTCATCCTAGATACGAGGGACTGTAGATCTTCTATACTATTAGCACTCAGCACCGCATCATCAGCATACAACAGGCAACAAACTTGCAGACTACTCATTTTTGCGCCCAAGCCCACATCTTTCAATTCTTGCATACAATTATCCATGTATAGATTGAATAACCACGGTGACATTACGCAGCCTTGCTTAACACCTTTTGTGATGTCAAACCACCCCGTTAAATCACCGTTTGCCCTAACACATCCAACGCTTCCCTCGTACAGAGATGCGATTGCCTGTATAAGATTTGTATTCACTCCATACTTGGACAACACCTTCCATAACTTTTTTCTGTCAACTCGGTCGTATGCTTTTTGTAGATCTACAAAAGCACAGAAAAGTTTCTGGTTTCACACTTGAATTTTTTTATTGTAGATCCAGTCACCTACCTCAGAACAGGTTTCACCTAGTAATGTAAACCATACAATAATATAATTATGTAACATATACTTACTTATATTTAAGCATGCCGTATTGTTTGAAAACTGTATAACGTTCTTTCAATAAACGTCGATTTATCGACCCTGAAAATAAAACTGAAAATATTTACCACAGTGGCGGGCATTCCATAAAAGCTATGCCTACCCAAAAAATAAACCGTTAAAGAATACAAAAGATTTTTTGATAAAAATGTATTTTTCACATATTTGTGAATTCTACATCAATAACGTATTGATTCTATATGACAAATTTACACTTTTTATTATGATAATAAATTGGCCATTTTCAAATGTTCAATCCACAATTTAAGGGTGAACTAGAGAAACAAAACACAGCCTGCTTTTGGTAATATGTCAATGCACGCCGCTGAACAACCAGTTCCGGTTAATCTTAACCTTCCTCGGGAACGTAATCGTGTAAACGTAATTAAAATACAGAGATGTATTGATTTGAATTAAGGGTTGTAGATTATAATACGTTTGTATAAAAATATTTTGTTTAACGCATTGACCTTTAATACGGTCAGCTTACGTTTATGATTTAAAAAAATAAATAAAAAAATAAAAATCGGATGATTTTTATAGCGCCGTTTTTGTGAAAAATCACCTCAAGGGCGCTGTACAAATCTTACTTCCTATTCTTACATTATTCCTATATTACATCTATTACTTTTTTTTTTTTTGACAGGCTATCATTACACATTATTTATAGACCATTTAAAGAGATGCAGTTAAATTATCAAAAGTAAATACGGCTTGGCTAAGTTTTCATACATGTTAAATTGAGAGAAAAAAAATGCTAACTGTATTTATTCCTTACGATATATTGCAAAACGCTAATAAAAATGATAGGAGTCATGTGAAGTTGGGCGGCGGTGAGGACGGGGGTCGGGGGAACTGATCCATATCCATATCCACTCTTCTTTGTCTTTGTTGGTGACGCCTCTGGGCGGCCTGACGGGACTGCCCGTACGCCAGGTAACGCTTGTCGGCCGGCTTCAGGATCTGGAAAGAGCACACCAGCGTGTCGTCCATTTCTCGCCCCAGCCGGTGGTGTCCTTTTCGGGGTCGGACCACATCAGGTCGCAGAGCAGACTGGTCGGGCACGTCCGTGGGCCGCATGATGCACCGGATCTGCTCTGTAGACTGGAGGTCAGAACTCAGGTCGCCGTGACAGCAGAAGATCTTCTCGTCAAATGTCTTTTTCCTATTGCGCCTTTCTCGGCAGCCACGAAATCTAATTTTACGGGTTGCGGTTGTGGTACAACGTTCAAGGTTATACAACGATATCTTTTTGCAGCTATTAAATGGTTCAAAATAACACATTCACTATTAAGTTTGCGTCGTGCAGCCCGGTCGATGATATTGGTAACGATATTGTTTACAATCACCATAGTTCAAAGAATAACATTGTAAATCAACCATTCACATTGGACACTTCCCTAGGCTTTTAACAGGCAAAGGTCTTTAAACAAGCACATGTGGCGAGCGCCTTCGACCGATGACCGATGCTTTTGGGTTAATTTAGAACAAAGTGACAGATTTGAACTTAAAATGTTTGGATTTTTATTTGATTTTTTATTATAAACTTGATTTAAGCCCGAAACGGCCACACTAAAATGTCACCACTCAAAAATTCACAATGTGTAGTCTACTATTGCAAGAAAAAACTACGAATAATTTTTCGGTAAATTCTATACGGTTAGTTGGGAAAATGTATAATGGTTCTCGTAATGCCATTGGTTTTATAGTGAAAAAAGTTCTTGGACTGTAAGCTTTTAAATTCTGTGATATGAAATACGTACTGGAGTTTTAGGTAAATCGTTCGAAAACGCCTTCACTGGTTTTTAAACAGAATCTATGATTTTTGTCCTGGAAATCTTGGACATTTTCCTAACTAAGACTATAGAATTAACAGATTGATCATTTGTAGTATTACTTGCGTTTTTAAACTACAGTGTGATGTTTAAGTCTATTTTTTAATGCTGAACCTTAATATTAAGGTAATTTTTGTAGTGTGCAGATAACTTTAAACATTTACAGAATGTACCGAACAGTGGTTTTGTCATAACCAATCAACAAAAATTACACCGCAAAACCTCAGCTTTACAAAATACTACTGATTCTGAACTTTACAATCGAAAATAGAAAATACGTCCTACTGAAATCTGTCGATCGGCGAGTTAAATTTCGTCGTGAAATTTTAACATTTTTCTTGCCTGGAATTGGAAAATCATCCCAACTGTTCTCAGTTCGCAAAGTAATTTCAATCGTGAAGGGGGGAGCTTTTGAAATGTTTAATATTTGATACTGTAAAAAAGTAAAAGTAAGTTTTTTCCGTAGTATTTATGTTTCAATTGTTCAATAAGATAAAAATGCATCGAACCAAGTTTTAAGTCAGTAGTAATAACTAGTTATTATTTACCTTCTTATTTAACTAATCAGGGATTTTTATCTCCGGTCGAAAGAAAGTTAATTATTTAAGGGGTTCAGTGATAAAATCAAAAATATCGGAAGGAATTTAAACCCATTTAAGTGCTAATAACTCGAAATGGAAGGTTATGCATTTGCTTCCCGTTGAACAATAGCATCCAGAAACAACAAAAAGCTATTTTTGTCGGTCGTGCATTGCTCAAAAGCTGTTAAAATAGCGGAACCGCATTAAAACTGCGCCGAACCTTTTGGTAAACAACGAATAAATTGAATGCCTAGGACGGCGTGCGGGGCCAGTAATAACTTTTTTTTTATTATAAAATATTATTTTCAAACAATGGGAATTTATCGCCGCTAAGCTACTGCAAGTAGCTTGCCAGCAGGAGTCTAGTTCAACAATATTATACATTACAACAATAAATAAAAGCCATCATACAAAGAGTAGAGGAATTTTTTTTTATATGAATACCGCACAAGAGTCCCAACTGCTCCCAACCGTCTGGAGCCAGTGAGATTATTGCATTCCCAATTGGGGAATGTTCTGAGGCAGAAGGTATTGGGGAGGGGAAGGAGAAGGGGAATATGAAGGTAGGGAAATAGGGAAATACCTGGCTATTCAGATCTGGTCACCAAACACGGCTAAAAGCCATTTCAAGCAACGTTTCAATTCTGAATGGTGGTCTTTCACCAGGGCGATACTGAGAGTATCTTCCACTCTGGAACGTCCGCAAATACACTATTATTTTAAATGAATTAATTGTGAAACAACACGAATTAATTAAATAAAATTTGAACCCGCGACCTTCGGATTCTTAGTCGAGAGCCTTACCCCTCGACCATGGAGGCCGTCTAATAATATAACAATCTAGGTGCACGCATGTTGTGATCAATCACAATTTGAATTTTTTTTTATTTTTATATAAGGTAACATTAAATCAGTTTTGTTGTAGTGATTCCATAATAGCGATTAATTGATATTATAAAAATATCAATATATCAGCAAGTATCACACAAGTTGAGAAATACAAAAACAGTAGTACAGTTTTACTGCAGTGAGAATAGTCTCTTACTATCATAGTACCACTTAAATAATTTTAAAAATGTCCGCAAATATCAAGGGATATAAAATGAAGGAGAGTTCGAAGGCAGTTTTAAGACGGCCTTGAACGCCGAAACAGCGGTCACAACATTAAAAACTACAAATACTTGCAGAACTTAATAATAACATTATTAAATTTGATTTATATTATGTTTTTTAAATTTAATGGAGTTCTACGAATTAAACACAAAAACAATTAATTAAGGAGAGCATCCTATTTGTTTAAAATAAAACATAAGAAAGAGCGACATAGCAATAATTCTAATTGTAATTTCGATTAGTTTTTGGAATTGCTTTGTTGTATTTTCGTAGAATATTATTTGAATGACTAATTACAGCATTGTGACGATAAATGAAATCAAATATTTATGATGGCAAGTTGTAAAAAATCGTACATCCTTTATGCGTCAACATGCGTCAGAAAATGGTTATATCTTATGGCTTTATGAGTTCATTGAAATCTTATTATTTTACTTGCATTATTCATTAGTGTTAGTACACAGTTTTTTTTATCACCTCTTCAAAAGTATTTGAAAAAATGTTTTTTACGTGATACTGTACTCACTATTACGGATTTATGTCAAATGGGCTTTTTTTAAATAATCTTAAGTACAGTTGAAAGGGTGTTATCTAGTTATTTAAGGTATTTTAATATTGTACACATAATCTAAATTTATTATTAAAATACGATCACAGAAGATTTAACAGCGAAAGTCTCTGAAAAAAAAATTATGCCCTTTTATAATCTAAACAAATGCATGTTTTTTTTTTGTAACATTGGTGAAACTTCTGGAAATTTTAATACTATGGTTAAGGATCACCTGAGGTGTTTGAGTAATAATACATTTAAATTTTGGAAACAAATTATAAATGTGACATAAATATAAAGGTGTAAAATTCTTACGTACGATAATACAACTGGTTTAAAATTAAATAAATACGAAATTTTCAAATAAGGAACACCAGTGAAAAATATAGTTGCTTTAAAAACATGTATTCATATAGATCAGCAAATGCCGATTCTGAATACAAACTTATGGTTTCTGAAAAGGTACAAAATTTTATTATTTTTGTTTAGTTATAGTTTACTATGAGTGGAAGATAAAATTATGAAAGGTAAAGCTCATCCTTTTTTTATATGAATACCGCACAAGAGTCCCAACTGCTCCCAACCGTCTGGAGCCAGTGAGACTATGGCATCCCCAATTGGGAATGTTGTGAGGCTGAAGGTATTGGGGAGGGAAGGGGAAGAGGAAGGTGGGGAAATACCTGGCTATTCACATCTGGTCACCAAACACGGTTAAAAGCCATTTCAAGCAACTTTTCAATTCCGAATGGTGGTCTTTCACCGGGGCGATACTGAGAGTATCTTCCACTCTGGAACGTGCGCAAATATAGTAAATATTATTTTTAAATTAATTAATTGTGAAACAACATAATTTAATTAAATTAAATTTACGCACGCCGGGATTTGAACCAGCGAACTTCGGATTCGTATTCGCGAGCCTTACCCCTCGACCACGGAGACCGTCAGTTTTGACATTAGACATTCTAACCTCAAAATTGATGAAAACCGACCGGCCATAGATTTGGAGCGTTTTGGCGGGCTTTGAGAAATTGAAACTTTGAAAATTATTTTATCTATGAAAACTAACATTAGAAAAAAAAACGATATGTACAGGTATTTAGGTTTGAAAAGTCAAAAACTATTGATAAAAAAAATTTGGACTGGAGTTTCTTATTAGTAGAACCATTGAATTAAATATTATCACTTATTGTCAAATATTTTTCAAAAATAGCCATGTCTTAAATTTATGTTCACTTTCATACATATATAAAGAGTAATAATTTTCGTATGGATTCTTTGGTTATTACATGATTTTGTTAAAATTTCTGTTTTCTAGTGTAAATATAATAACTAGTGTTTTATAATAAATTTGTTTATTTTTAATAATTATTTTACAATATATCTCAATTACTTACCTTATCTCATCACTTATTTTAAATTTTTGTCATGTTGATATTTATTTATTAAATAGTGGTTTGTACAAACTATCAATTATTTAAAAGCACGTTTGCTTACTTAATGTGAATACATTCGTTATTTATAGTCACTTTTCTCATTTAGAACATACTTGTATATTTGCAACTGGAGACTATTAGCCACGAACCGTCTCTGTATTTGGGAAATAATTCTTTGGGGGAGCCGCCCACCGCTAGTTCATTCCGCTGAATATTCAATAATGTTTTTTTTGCTTTTTACCTCCCAAGGCAATATCGACTTGCTGGAAGCTTCAGTCTAACTGAATCTATTAGAAAGCAATCCAAATCCCGCAAAATACCCCACGAGTAGACAAAAAGATTCTACAAAAACGCCGGCTAAAGCTAAATAATGTATGTATTTTGTTTGCGAACTTTCAAAGCTTCTCAGTAGAAAAATAATCCGGAATTTTTTTGTGATTGTCTTATCGAAACCTTTACATATTTTAAACTCGTGTATAAATTATTTGTTACCAGCTGAAATCTCACCTAATGTAATCCGAAGGTTTTTCTTCAAGGAACACAAAATTTTTGAACACGTGCATTTTATTAGCGGATTTTAATCTCTATGTATAATCAAATAAAGAGTGTAGTGTTAAATTAATGTTTTTATATGATTTAAAAAAATCTAAATGGTATTCGGTAAATTTACCGCGGCAGATAAACAGCAGGGAAAGTTCACCGCCTGAAATTCACGACGGGAAGTTCATCTTGGAACATTCACCGCGCGGAAAGTTCACCGCACATAATAGATAAAATATAATGTCTCAATGTTGCTAAGGACTGTTTGTATTGGGGTAATGAGTATAATGAGTAAAATTAATAACTGTTATTTTTTTTTAATTTATTAATAAGTAATTTATGTTATCTCAAAAAAAATTATTTGGTACAAATAATAACCAAGTATTAAAATGAACTAGTATTGCATAAAACATTGTTGATTTTTTTTTAAATTTTATTGTATGCATGCAAGCAATGTTGGTAATATAAATTAATATGTTGCTATGTATGAACATATACGCTATATTTTTTAAGTAAACCATAGACGAATGCGTAAAAATTATCTAAAAACTTAAATGTCTTAATGCAGGTTCGCCTAGTGAGGTGGGTTATGCGCAACTATGAATTTATTATATTTAGGCTATTTCTTTATAAGTGTTCTTGTATAAACATTTAATAAATATTAGTTATAACACCTATTATGCAAAAAATTGTACTCAATATAATGAGCATAATTACTCTTGTACAAGCAGTCCTTAGCACAATTCAGATATTTTATTTCATATATTATTACTTTCCTCGTTGTGAATTTATGGGCGGTGAACTTTCCTCCTTGAGAATCTTCTGCGGTGAGTTGTGGGTGGTAAAACTTCCTGGAATCATTCATAATAGATCTCCAAATACACATTGAATCAAGACCCCTATGTCGTGAAGGAAATATCCAAACAGTATAAAATATGAGTTTATAATGAAAGGATACGGAATATTTTTGAGAGCAAGACCCTTCTAAGAATCTTTGAAGTCATACTAGAAATGATGTGTGGCAAATAAGGAATACCGATTTCGAGAATCTGCAATAAAATGGTTAAATATTATTCTTTTAAAAAAAAAAAAAAAAGAAAGACAAATATTCCCTGGTTACGAATAACCTGACAATATTTGAAAATCTCCTACTACCATCACAGAAAGCGGAAGATATTGCTAGTGTCGTAACTGGAGCCAGCCGAGGAATTGAACTCACGACGCCTGGGTGAGACCCAAACGCGATGCCAACTCAGCCACTGACCGGTCAAATAAAAAAGGCAACTTCTCTGCGCAGGGCGTGGCAAGAATATCAGAATGCAAAAATAGTGTGGGGAAGCCAACGCCGTATTTATGGGCACAAAAAACTGGCAAAGAGCGCAAATGATACAGAATATCGGCATAGAGGCATAGAGGTGTGACCTAGGCTCTTTAAGCTTTCATGATGATGGCTCTGAAATGGTTTTGTTGTTATTTATATTAAAACTATTTCTATTGTTTCTAACTTTGCAAAACTAATAATGTTTTTTTTACGTAACAAAGCACCAAATTATAAATCACGTTTTATTTCACACGAGTCGTGTTTTACAAAATGGTTTTATTTCAAGCGTTGAAAGTTTTCTAGTTGAATTAATCACCTCAGATTGGTGCATGAGGTAGTCTGGAGGTTTCAAATGCCCCGTTTATTTGCTAACTTAGGGATCTCCGAGCACTAAGCAGTATTGTTTAGCAGAAACTCCCCCCAGGGCATTATAGACAGAAGCATCTGTAATAATGTCATTTGATTTGTGTTTATGCTCTGTAAATATTCTATCTAAATCAAAAGCTTCAGTAATGTTTCCAAAATAGACATCATTTTTGTGCCAACCGCTGGTAGTGCATCTTTTCATAAAGTCGCATCCCACTTCAATGTGTCACACATAAAGGAACCACAGCATTTCTTGCTAAAAAAGGGAAAAATATTTACAGTAACGTTCTTCGTTATCTCAAGTGACCTGCCAGGTAAATATGGTCCATATCATTTATTAAATGACCTGTTACACAAAATTAATAACATGTATATGTTTATGCAGCATCCACTTTCAGGCGGTCAATTTCATTGTATATGTTTATAGTTTTTAACAAACAGATTCTTCTATTGGAAGAATTATATACAATCTGATGTTTGTAATCTTTAATATAAAACTACGTAACAAAGTTTAATTAATAAATATATAAAATAAAAAATAAATTAAATGTTGTTGTTACAGATCGATGAACTTCAATTGTATGCAATTTGTTACTAAGTTGTAACAATAGATTGATGAAGTGATAAGATAGAACGTTTTGAAAAATACATAGCACCATATTTGTACTACACCACTGTGGTGATTTTTTCACAAAATGACGCCATCAAATCATCAAAATATTATTTTTTATTATTTATTCTTGGACTCTAATTAAAACTACCAGCTCTATACCGTTCTGTAATAGGCTAAACACTCCACTGCACTTTTTTTTAATCTCATATACGTCAACGCATTACGAACACACAGGCAAATAGTTGTAAAATTATTTTTTACCTGTATTTTCTTTATTGCCTTGTCATAAACATTGCAAAAACTGTTAAAAAGAACGAATTCATTTTTTGTTTTAATGGCAAGTTATGTTTATTTTTCTTGGATTAACAATCGAGATTTTTTGCATTTCGTTCCAGACTGGATGAGTATCATTACAGTCTGTGTATCTGGTAATTGACCACCACACATAATCGACGTAGCCTAAAATGGATAAAGCTATGTTTGGTAACAGATCTAATAACCAGATACCTCTAAAGCCTTTTCACTTTCCATTTCTCTCCAGAGGTGGTTTTCTGCATGTGCATTTGTGCAGTGAACCCTTAAAAAAATTAAATAATTGATAAACATTGACCCATGATTACTCCCGCATTTTAAACAGCGCGCTATTCAATTTCCGTACTAAAAATCCACCAGTCTGTATTAAAACTGCCGAGAACGAATCCGAAATGAATCCCATACATACGTTATCAATTCAGCACCTATGAAACTTTCTGTTCTAAGAAATAGTTTATACAAAACTCATACCGTTGCGCTTCAACGGCAAACCACGCGAAAGTTAATTCAAACCTTAAGGAATTTGTTAGTTGCGGGTGCGCAACGACTATGGGATGAATTAACGCAAATTTGTACGGAATGGTATTTTGCATCAATAGATTTTTCTGTGATTATCGTGTTTTGAGGTTGTTATAAAATAAGTTAATTACTGAAGATGTTTCCTTTTTACATCAACGTTCAGTTTGGGTGGTGTGCCGTATTTTTTTTATCCTACGTTATTATTTTAATTAGCCACAGACTCTTTAATGAATCTCCTAATCGTATCGTGTTTCTAGGTGTTCTCTGGTGCGGGGTTATGATGAAATTCGAGATATGACATATGAAACATTCCTCGAACCGCCATTGTTCCTGTCCCATCCTTATATCGCCTCTCTAAAATTCCTCAAATAATTGCATCGTTTAACATAAAAACACTTATTTTTTCATTGCTTAAATTATTATTTTTTTTATATCAGTAATGTCGTGTCATGACATCAAATTTCTAAAGATCAGTTAATAATTATCATAATATAATTTACATCACGTACCTATATCAAGCGGAAAATCTCATAGGGATGACCGCACATGCGTGAAGCGGGTACTTGTACCTGAGCAGTGGTGTACACAGATGTGTCAAAAATCTCATTGATCCGTGATTTGGGATATTCCTCGGAGATTAGAGGTCTGACTGGGTCCGTCTTCACAGCCGATTAGTCGTAAGACCCTCACGGTACCCACTGAAGCTTGGACCTTTGCTGCCTTAGCCCATGAATGAAGCCTTTATTTTCATATATTTTTGTAGCTGAATTGTAAAAATCTTTAAAAAATTTCACTCAAATTCTACTTACAGTCTAGATCTGTTTCCTTCTTTTTAAACTTTTTTTTATTATAGCGCGATTTGCGAATTCCTATATGATTTACTCGCTGCAGTGAAATAGTTGCAGCTTCATTGTTATTATTTTTTGTGGTCCCTATTCTATGGGAGGCTGGCCTAATCATTAGGGCAATATTCACCCTGCGGACTGAACCTGTGGAACTCAAGTACTTACCCCGGCCTTCTC
Organism: Halesus radiatus; assembly: GCA_022606495.2. Taxonomy (NCBI): domain Eukaryota; kingdom Metazoa; phylum Arthropoda; class Insecta; order Trichoptera; family Limnephilidae; genus Halesus; species Halesus radiatus. The sequence goes on from JAHDVE020005666.1 coordinate 304,821, forward strand.
TCTCATATTCGGTACCATCTCTATGGCTTAGAGTTACCTAGCTTCTCGATAATACCGGAGTTTTTAGTTGACAGACGGAGGAGTGTTCTCTGAACGGACAGCAACGTGTTCAATGGCGGCCATTGGAATTCAGATAATGGCCTTACGAATTAGTATGTAGATTTTCCCGGTTTACCCGACTTTTTGAGTTTCATTTCATTACTGCTTTTATTGTAACATAGCGCCCTATTTATGATCTTTATTGTGAGAATTTATTAATAGTTGCAGAGTTTCAATTACCCTCCATTCATGTTCCAGCAGCGAAATCTGAATGATAAAGTAACTACATATTAGAAAATTCATCTTAGAGATTTCCTCACACCCTTAGTAATTTAGAAACATTAGTTACAAATTTAAATAAACCATTCCACTAATTGGCAAATATAAAATTTTAAATAAACTTTTATACTTTACATAATTATTTTTATTTGTAACATTAAGATAATAAAGAAGTTTTTGAAAATTGACAGGTTAGATATTCAGCCAACGCTCAGAGTAAAATGGATTTCAAAATAAAATGTGTTGTTAGGTTTGTGTGAAATAATTTTAAATCTTAAAAACTTTTTTCATTTGTTTTTTCCACGATATGATACTTTACCCAGAGTATCCAACATCCTTACCTGGACCAACCCTTTCAATGCTGGGCACACCCTGTGACGTCCGAATCGCTTGCCCAGTGCCCGTCCGATGCCCGGCTGGCCAAATGTCCACTGTCCACTGTTCTTAATATATCACACCCGTGTCCTTGCCGCTCCACCTCTCAGAATATTCTCCCCGGGACGATCTTCAACCCTTTATCAGAAAGGCAAAAATATGCAAATATATTATACACCTTTGAAATTACAAGAACTACTGATATAGAAAGCCCGACTTGCTAGTAAGAAATCTAACCCATTGATGAACCTAAAAATTATATTAACATAGATATAAATATTGATAAGATTGACTCAAGATACAAAAGCATTATTCATACAGACTATAAAAATACAGAAGGAAACTTCAAACGTTCCATTCTTATAAAACAGTATTTATATTTTTATGTACACTCCTACGGATGACACGGGGGTATTTTTTCCATTAAAATACAATATTACGCCATCGCTTTTTCCGCACATTAAAACATCTATAATATCACCGTTGAATGGTTAAAATCAAAAACTTTTCTTAAATAAACTGTACCATATTCATGTTTATTATAAAGTAAGAAAGGTTGTTTATTTTTTTGTGATGCTGTTTGTTACTTACTCGTACACTTCTGTGGAGTTAAAAGGTATGTAGCTACCTACCGGAAAATTCAGCACACGTATGAATCTAATATTGCTGTAAAATGCGCCTTTATTACCATATGCAATCGCAATTACTATTCAGGAAACTAGCAAACGTTTTACGTTTTCGTTTCACCAGTCTTCTAAATCCGCATCAATGGAAAATCATGGATAAGCCATACGGGCGTAGTGATCTCCCAACCATAAAGCGCCCAATCAATGTGTTTCTGTTTTGATTTGATTGGAAGCCGGTGGATTTGATCATACACATGGAAACATTATTTAATGGACACTGTTTTATAATATTGATTGTGTTCAAATTTAATTTGTAGAACTCCATTTTACATTAAAGTTTTTAAAATTCTATTAAATAAAACATAGGTTTTGTTATAAATCACGAATTTATTGTATTTTTAAACCAACCGCTTTGGCTAAGATCTAGCTTCGTCCGGCAAATATAATAACTTAGGAATAATACAAGAAAAGGGGAATAATAATTTTTAATTTTTATCTCCCTCTAATATTTTATAATTTTTTTTCTCACTTTTTGTAATATGTATTTCTCACTCCATTGTTTTTCATACCTATATATATATAAACGATAACTGCATTATTCTTTATTTCTTATATTTGTCCAGTTGAAGCTTAATCTAAGTGAAACCGGTTTTTTATTTTTTTTATGTGAATACCACACAAGAGTCCCAACTGCTCCCAATCGTCTGGAGCCAGTGAGACTATGGCATTCCCAATTGGGGAATGTTGTGAGGCTGAAAGTATTGGGGAGGAAAGGAGAAGGGGGAAAGGATGATGGGGAAAAGGGAAAATAAAGCAGGGGAAGGTAAAACAATTGTCACACGTAAAAATAATTAACGATCGGAACGTTAACGAAAAAAAGTGGGATACCATAGTCCCACTGGTTCCGGGCACAAGCGTTGGTTAGTTGCTTTATATTGTACGGTGTTCATTTTTAAATCGGCATATGCCTTCTTTCCTTCCTTGCAGAGCGGAATTATTGCGAGCTTAAAACATGGAAAATATACCTACCCATAACCCTAACTCGGTCTCCGGTGTAATTTGTGAGTAAATTTGTTACCTATTCAGTTTCGTTTGCATGGCGACGAAATGGCAACACCCACACGAGTGAGATTCTTCAATTATTTAGCTACAGCGACACACACACGACGATTTGCGGATTAAAATCAGCATCTTCTTTTGATAAAGTAAATAGGCTTTTTTGTCGTTAATCACAAAGCCAATAAGTGGTGATAATCCACTGAAAGCGCCACGAGCGAATATAGAACAACGCTGCCAGTCGCAAAGTGGATTAACATCGTATTAACGTGTGTAAAATTTGCCATTTTCCATCGATTTATTTGAAAATCTCTTCATAAACCATCCAGATTAAGTAAATTTGTAGACATCGAATCTTACATTAAATAAATCTTCTTGAATAAGAGGTTTAACGTACATTTCGAGAAAAACTTGTGTACATGGGCATTGAATTATGTTGACAGATAATACATAAAAAGCTAACATTTCATATAAGAATTTTCGTTAACTGACTATTTCCTCATTCGTTACTAGTTTTATTCTTGATATTTCCATGTTCACAAAGCAAAAGTCAATTACTCTTTAAGACGTAAGTTCGATTCACATATATCAGCACCGCGCAGTACAGACACGTAAAGTGGCAGGCACGGCAAAATGAGTTGCTTATATTATCTATGAACATATTCACGCACGGTGTAATGTGAATACTCCCTTCTATACTGTACGTGTCTCCACCGTACGGTGCCGGTAGATGTGAATAGACGTTTAAGCAGTACGGAGAAACCTGCCAACAGAGGCGACTAAACTGCTAGTCAATTCGTACGATGTGTCACGTGTAGATTACTGCAACGGAATATATGCAGTCTCCCCAAATACCAAATTAACAAAATTCAATCCGTTTTTAACGCTGCGGCAAGACTTATCACCTTATATCTAAATATTCCCGCATTTCAGAGCATCTCAAAAATCTCCACTGGTTCAAATGTCCTGAAGAATTCAGTTCAAGCTCTGCTGGATAGTATTTAAGTCACTTAACTGAATGACTTCGGCTTACTTATCGGAGTTGTGTATTTCTGAAAATACCAATTCATGGCATTCCACCATTAGGTCAGCAGCGTCATCAGCTATCGGGAGGTTGAAGGAATCAAAACGCACACCTAAGTTCGGTGAGAGGTGACTTTCCGAGTATCAGAACCAAAAGCGCAGAATGAACTGCCGCATGACTTAAGAATGATCAAAGACTCGATAGAATTCAGAACAAAACTTAAAACTCATCTTTTCAGACAATCATATGAATAAATGAAAAAATCCACACGTAAATTGCTTAGCTGGGCTAGCCAATTAGTGCTTACCTAAAGTCACTAGTAGAATAAGTAAAAAAAATCACGCACCGATCCGCAAATGCGTCTACAGCCCGCAACACTGTAAATAACAAAATGAGTAAAAAAAATGTAAATATCTATTGAAAACTTTTTAAGGTCATTTTATAAATATTCCCCAGTCCTAAAATATTAATATTTCAAATTAATACCAACTATTCTCGTGCCACCAATCCTATAATAAATGTAACATCAATAGAAAAGGAGGATAAACTAGCAACTGTAGAAATCATATCGTCTCTAAGCTTAAATTTTCTAAAAAAACTGTGTTAATTTGTAACGACCTGCCAGGTAAGTATGTATTTACCTATCAGTTTGTAGATAATTAGATAGAAAGTAGGAAGTAACATTTGTACAACACCCTTGATGTGATTTTTCATATAAACGACGCTATACAAATCATCCAATTATTATTAGTAAGATGGCTTCCGTTTTATATTATAAAATTGAAACTCTATTTTACCTTATTTTTCGTGTCTAACATTTCTTCTAACAAGCGCTCAGCCTTCAATTTTAATCATCATTGGCGTTGCACCTTTTCTTCAGAAGTCCACAAGTCAAATATTCATCAGGAGACAACGAGGAGACCTAATCTTGTGTAAGTTTCTGAACAATTAGTGTGAGATTATAGATTTAAACCGCATCCTTGGACCTGGGCCATATGGACTGGAGGGGGGGAAACTGCAGGAGATTGGCAGGAGTGGAGGCGTTTCTAATAAACGATCAAACATCGCCGTTGATCAGATCCTCTAACGAATTAATGTTCTTATTTTTGTTTATACGACACTATAAAATACTGAAACATGTACAATAGGTTAGTCTCCTTTAAGTACCCTGTCCTTTATGTCTTGTTCATATTATATCCTTTAAATTATTAATGAAGGTTTCAATAAAGTTTCGAAGTTATGAAATGCGGCTTTTTTCCTTTTCCTTGCCTTTCAAATTCTGGTAGGTTACTATTTGGATAACCTTATGTTTGGCGCCCTTCGCGATATGACAATTTTTTTTTCTTATGTTCATATTCAAATGTGTTACAACGTTAATATTTTTGATTTATTTTAATTGACAAGTATTACATATTATTTTTAAATAGTTTTAATTGTTTAGTTTTGTAAAAGAATAAAATTTAAGCTCAACATCACCACATAAATTACCAAACTTTTTTGATAAAAATCGCTTCTTTTTTTCCTGAATTTTTTCCCACAGTTTTTAACATAAAATAGAAAATAATATTTATGCATGTTCTTTACATGTATGATTTTTTAAATTATAATTGTAAGAAATGGGAACCCTATAGGCCCTGTATGTGTGTAGGTAATATGAGATATTTAAGTAATATCAGTACTAGAATATTAATTATTTAAGTATTGTAACGGCATGAAAAAATATGTGCAATGGAAATTTTAGAGTTACGAGTATAGTATAAGTAAGCAACGAACTAACTAACTAACTAACCATAACGCCATTTCCCCGCAGTGGTAGGCAGAGATGACGGACCGCCAAACAATTATATCTTGGCATACACTATTGCTTCATTCACATTCATACATCGTCTCATACATTCTCTTCTGTTATTCCGACTTCTCACATGGCCCGACTCAAGTATTTGATTAACTTGTTCGTGCCATGTCTTCCTCGGACGTCCCCGGCTTCTTCTTCCATTCACATTCGCGTCATATATTCTCCTTACACCCCTTTCTTCGTTCATTCGCTCTACATGCCTGAACCATTGAAGCGTCCCTTTCTTAATCTGATTCATTACGCATACAGCAGCCTTGCATTCTTTACGAATCTCAACATTTTTCACTCGATCATACATGGTTTTAACACACATTCGTCTCAGAGATTTCATTTTTACAGCATTCAGTCTACATTCATCATTCCTCTGCCAGTTCCATGCCTCACTGCCATACACCAAGGTTGGTACCAGCACTCCATTGTGAACTGCTAATTTCGCTTCTTTAGACAACTTTCTGTTTGCGTCAACCGCGTGCAGTCCTCCGTTAATGGAATTTCCAGCATTCACACTTCTTTCATATATATAAAAGCAGACTTTTTTATTTATATATATACGATGTGTCACGTGTAGATTACTGCAACGGAATATATGCAGTCTCCCCAAATACTAAATTAACAAATTTCAATCCGTTTTTAACGCTGCGGCAAGACTTATCACCTTATATCTAAATATTCCCACATTTCAGAGCATCTCAAAAATCTCCACTGACTCAAATGACCTGAAAGAATTCAGTTCAAGCTCTGCTGGATGGTATTTAAAATAAAAGCAGACTTTTTTATTTATTCATAGCTTTCACCCATTGATGGCGATCTCGGGTATGTTTAATCAGTTAGATTTGATTAGTACAGATAGTTCTTAAAATTAATTACATTTAAACAAGACATAATATTGGGACAAATAAAATTGAAGCAAGTAAGTTGCAGCCTAACTTTATAAATTTGTGATTTTAATCCCCAATGGCTTAAATTTTATTTCCATTTTTTAAATTCATTTTGCTAATAAATTGTTTATTTGAGGGGTGTTGAGACTTAGAAAGCAGAAAATACTGGTAGGGAGTTTTTTTTGTTTAAATTTAGAAAATTTGATGTTATAGTTAAGTAAGTAGATAGAAAAAGAAAGCTTTTATGGAAGTAATGTTTAACGTCTAGTCAGATAACCATAATTTTACTTCTTTTACGTCATACTATCGTGCTTTTTGCTGTTGAAACTCTTTTTTATTATTTTATAAATACTTATCACATTACTACTCACATTCTTACAGGTTTATCTAGTATAACGATTCCCACTATGGCTACCACGAGGAGTCGTCATAATCACTCTTGTGGTAGACTCAAAAAGCAACTTGATTGTTCCACGTTTTCAATTCCTCGGTGACTGTCATTCAATATATTTCTCCAGCATGTATTATAATTTTCTAGAGAATATTCAAAATTCGCTGCATTCAACATCCGTTTTACTGTGTTTTTGTCAGAAATTCGTTCTGCGATACAATTTTCCCTCTAGCAACATTTTTCTATAATGTTTTCCTCTACTTTGCAGTATTTTCTTATCATCGCTTCTCACCCGGTCGTACATCAAATTTCCACTGCAACAAGTCTACTTAGCTACAACTTGCTAGAGGTTTCCCTCGGATTCCGAAGTTTCGCTCACAGTATATGGTCTACCTGTTATATAATATGTGAAGGTGATCTCGGGAACTAATCTACCTCAACAATCGGTGACCTTTAAACCAAATGTATAATTTCCTTGTCCCCGGGCCAGAATTTTGTGAGTTCAGAATTTAACAATTTATATTCGAAAATAGGAGTTTACCTCATAGATATTTTAAGGTAGAGTAAATATGTTTTTTATGCTTCATTTCAGGCAGGAAAATAATTTCAGTTTCGTCCTGGCGTGATACTCCTGACATACGATACAATATCAACAAACTCATTTTTCGAATATTTCGACAAACAATAAACACACTGCCAACACTCTCGATACTCGCAACTGGATCGTATAACTGGCACCAATATAATACCGCGCCCTCGACATCGTTTCTTGATACCGATGAATTATTTTGTTATCTGACTTATTTGTGACGAAATATAAATCATTTTTACTTAACTGTCATCCTTGCAAAAATTGACATGTCCCGAAACGATCAATATCAATTGTCAATGGTTCCGTCAATTTACGTCATTTATTCGATTGACAATTGCGACTTCTCATCAACGTGAGTATAGTAGTCGTCCCGCATAAAAATCTTCCTTCTCACGCGTCGTAGAAAAACGAAATAAAAACGGAGGTGACGAACGTACAATCTCTTTCTGGGACCACTCTGATGGGTATTTTGATTAACCGCATAGATAAGCGGAATGATCGTTTCACTGTGCGATTGACAATTTTTCATTCAATTGCTCTGTCTATCGAGCCCTTCAGAACTCAATTTCATGGTGGAATGAGATTTGTTTTACTTATAATTGCATTATTTGGTGATGACGGAAATAAAATTAAAAGATTATCATTGTTGTCTCATACTGTACAGTTTGTGCAGACATCAACAAAGCAACTGGGGTAAAAATACTAACGCGTCGATTGACGTTCGGTCAATTGTACTTCAATGTACATTGTCAAAAATGTAAGCACATTGCCATCTGATATTGATCGTCTCCGAGCCACTTGAGTTGACACTGTTTTCATACGTTTTTTTTTGTTATTTCAATGCCTGTCAAAAAAGAAAACAAAAAAGGGGCGTTTCCGTACACATTTGTGTGTGCATACACAATATTTTTGCCTTCCTCCACTGATGGAAAACATTCTTCTCGCTGACGAAAGGGGAAAGGGGGGAAGGGTTTGTTTCATTTTTGAATAATCGCCGCACGGTGCGAGTCTATCTATGCTTCCTGTCGGATGGTACTTCATCGTAAATCGGACGGGTTTTTAAGTGTTGTTTAATGGCGAAATTATAATACATTATTATAAGAAGTATGTTTATGTATCAATAATAGTAATAATTAATTGAACTATTATTTATCCTCGTATTGTATCTGCTCTTTCTAATAGCATTACAGCCGTCATATTAAGAACTATTAAAAGTACACATGGTGAGGTAAATATGCAAAATAGGCACATCTTTTTCTTGTTAGTTTTTATTATTATTATTAAAAAAAAAAAAAAAACTAAGTACCTGAAACCTATTTTATACATAATTGAATATATTAATTAGATTTTTAGGTTCTTAGTTTGGGATTTTTCGTAAATAAAAAAATACTAACCTAAATGCCGTACAAAAAGTTGAAACATTAATTTATTTAAAATGCGAGATTTAGCTTCTCCGGTGATTGAGATAATTGTTCCTCATTGGAATTAAACTAATAAAAAGGATTTTTCATTAATGTTGAGGGTATTAGAAAGTCGTTCTTATATGCATATTTAATCATCGTTATAAACACATTAATTGACTATGGCGTATAATAAGAATATTTACACAAAATATTTCTTATTAACTTTAAATTCATCGACATTTATATTTTTGTTTTTAATTCAAACAATAAACAAAACCATGATATTTTATTCCAACCTTTACAAATAGTAGTACATTCAAAATATTATTTTCGAACTTATCTTGTCGTCTAAGATATTTTTTTAAAGGATTATTTATATTTACAATTTTATTAATATAAGTTTTAATGGTAATAACTGTTATTATTTAATTTTGCTGTTTTCTTTATTTTATTTTTATTATTATTTATTAAAAGTATACGAGTTTACTTTCAGTGCTTCAAATACAATTTTTTTGTTTAATATCTTACAATATTTTTATTTTATTTTTTTTATTATTTTTAATTAATTACTTACCTACTTTCATCACTTATTTTTAATTTTGGTTAGTGTTTTTAATTTGTTCTATTTTCTTATTATTTGTCTATGCTTGCCATTATTTTTAGTAGATATATTATTTATCCTGATGAGGGGGGCTTTGCCTCTGAAACATTTAGATATTTACATATTAAATACTGTGGTTTTAAACAAAGTAATTGTTATTAATTTAATTAATTAATTAATTAATTAACTAATGGAGGACTGCATTAATGAATTGGCTACATTTTTCTTTCAAATCAGTATTGAGTGCAGATCCACACCTCGAGGCATTGTCTATTCAAGAGTGCCTTATATGATTGGCTCACGTGAACTCTTTCGCCTAAAAAAGTCTCCTTCACCTCTTCTACGTTCTTAAATTTTTAACGATACAAAAAAATTTTTCTCGTTCTGCTAATTTTTTAAACAATGCCATAAAATTAGACAACATAATCTTTGAAATATTTTACATCTCAAAACAAAGAAGGCTAATTTCATCTGAATAGGGTTATCCCATTCCCCGAGTCCCAGTACACCAGTCCGGCCATTTGTCTTGACCGAGTAGCGGGGGGTGGTGGGTGGAACGGAAGCCCGGGCTTAATCTAGCACTGCCCGCTGTAATTAAAAACATATCGCTATAAGTAAATATCGTACCATGGGCCTGTGTACAGTGTACAGTGTACGGTGTACACTTCCAGTTGAAAGCCTTCAGTGGCTGTGGGGGACTGCTCAGTGCTCAGTCTGTTCTGGGCTGGAGCCGGCTGTAAAAACTACATAACGCAGGGGCAGGAAATAAATTTGGAAGTATTATGGGTATTTTACTGGCTGAAGCAATGGTTTTTATGTTTACTCTATAACACTTAAACTGCATTTAACCGATTCGTTTGAAAAAATTGTCTATTACCGGCTTGAGTGAAAAAAGACCATTGAGAACTGGGATTTATTTATTGTTTCGGAGTTAATATGATCATATTTATAATAATAGCATTGGAAGTGGGTTAATTTTAATAATCCACTTTAAAATGTTCACAGGATGCATAGTTTTTGTTTATTTATCACTTGGTAGAGATGCTACGAAAATAAATATTGGAAATAGAACATAAAGCATAATACAAGGTACGGAGAAAAGAGAAGAATAACGCATGTTATAACATTTCTAATAATACCATAAGGGAGAATAAACGTAAAACATATTTAGAAAGAGAAGAAAAAAATAAAGCAAGTTACAGTATATTTAATAACACCACTATTTTCCATGATATGAAAGAATATGGCTGATTTGCTTTTTAAAATATGCGAGGCTGTTTATAAAGATGTCTGTATCGTCACATTCTATCATTGTGCAATCTGCACATTCCAGACATTAGATTAAAAAAGGCAATATTTATTTATTCTTTTTAATATTTCAAAATAAATATGGTCAACGAACCCTTGAATACATTGTACCATTTATATTTAACAAATTGCCGTACAAATTTAAAAACAATTGTCCTATGATGAAATTCTCACTGATGTTAAAGTGTTGGCTTTTGGAAAGTAACTTTTGGTAACAAATATGACGGGCTCCTTGGTTGTATAGCTCCTAGATATCTGGTGTATTTACTGTTACGGTGTTACTATTATATTTAAGTCTATCCTCATTGTAACCAACCTGTAGTGCTGTTTTACGTATATATGTATATTTAAAAAAATAAATTATTTCTTAATTTATTTAATACTTACAGATGCTTTGATATTTCTGATATTTACGTAATAGTTATCTTTTTGTAATATTAATGTTTTTATAATGTTGATATTTTTAAAAGTATTGATGTTTTTATAATATTGATATTTTTATAATATTGATACTTTTATAATATTGGTACTTTTATAATTTTTTATGATATTGACATTTTTATAATATTATTTAAATCGGTGTTATAAAATTGGACTCTAGTATCTCAATAACAAAACTGTAATGCTTTTACCATTATTTTTTCTCAACTTTTTTTTCAATAATTTTGCCCTACATTTGTATGATGATTGTAATTTATTGTTGTATTATATTATATTGTTGAAATAAACTCCTGCTGACAAGCTTCTTCCAGTGGCTTAGCGGGTATAAGTTCCCACTGTATATAATTAATTTTATACAATAAAAAAATATATATAAAAATAAAAAAAATTATTTACGCCCGTGCACTTTTAACTTTTCTTTTCAGTCCAGTACACATCTGTTATTTAGTAATGCAGAAATGTTAATATATAATTCCAATAAAAAATTTGCAAAGAAAGGAACATAAATAAAAAAAGGTATGCACATAAATAATATTAATAAATGGCGTGCAACGATTACCCATTGTTGAATCGCGGACATACACTTTTTAAAAAATCAGCAAATAGGTGAGCTACGTTTTGAGTATCAATAGCAATACTAACCTAAGTTACAATATTTATGTTATTAGATAAATAAAATATTAAAAAAACGCCTTAAATAGCGTCCTTTGGGAACTTTAATGTGAATAATACTTAAACAATGAATGGTTTCAACTTATTGTAATTTTTTTTAAGCATATTAAGTCAGCAGACGTTCTTCTTTTTCCCAAAATAAGAAAATTAAGGTAATATAACTATTTTAAGAATGTCGTTCGAAATACTCGTATATACTCGTACAACAAATTTAAGTAGGTGCAGTTTATCGTTTTTTTTTATAAATCGGTACATTTTTTAACTCAACACGTCGACTGATAGCCGAGCGTCGTATTCACTAAACTATCGATTACCTGACAAATAATTCTACGAATCGAAACGTGCTTCAAATTTACGAAAAATCCTCTTATCAGATTAAAACAAATTGTATTCGAATAAAAATTGAGTACTTTACGGTAGCAGGTATCAGCCTTAAATACTGAGAAATCTGGATGTAAAACAACCCGTGAAAACAAGAGCGCATTCATTCGCGTTTGCAAATTGGAACAGATACGATTTCAAAATCCTCGGTATTTCGGATTATACTGTGATGTGATACCCACCCAGCCCCTGCCGCTGCTTTTTCTCTAATATGCACATACCAGACCCGACGGTAGGTGGTGCATTATCATTACTCCCGGGGTGCATACAAATATTATGCACACAAGTTTATTAAGTGCGCACGATTCCACTGAAGCGAAAGCGGGCAAACCTGCAAAGGAAAGCTAAATTCAAATTCTTTGCCTCTCCGCGGCTAAATTAGTTTCTTTTGATGCAGATGATGTATGCCCAGGCCGGAAAAACTTGGAAAGAATGTTTGTGCATAGATGGTACAGCTTTCCGTATAATTTCCATAAAATGAAACATTCAACACTCCTCTCAGTTATATTAATATTTCCTGGCGGGCTTGTTTCAGTCATTGATGGGAAAATTGAAAAGGAGCAGTTTCACATAAATGGAAATAGAAAAGTAGTGCAGATCTTGTTCTTGAGAGTATAGACCAGTAGTTAGATTATGGAAAATATTTAATTACTCCTGTGTGGGGTGTTACTACAATATCTACAGGGGATAAGATGTGCACACATGCTACGTAAATATCCGATTTCATCAATACATGTATCGAAATGATTCAAAATCACTTTTGGGTTTGATTCAATTAAAATACTGAAAGTAGTACACACCTTGGCCTTTAGTTTAACCGGGAATATTTTTGGAGAGTCTTTTAAGCATAGAAAAAAATTAATTATCACACCTAAAAAAAAGTTTTAACTTGCAAAATCTCCTACTTACAAAACCTTTTTCGGATATTGTCATATTTTTCATTGTGACAAATAAATTTTCTTAGAATATGACCAAAAAACGTATTAATATTTATGCATGAGCTTTACAAAATAAAATAAAACACGCATTTTGGTGATGTTTTTTTTTCGTGAAATGAAATATGTGGCCGGTGTTGAGAGAGAATTTCAACCTTTTCACCATCTGCAAAAGGAGTACTTGATTCCCTTCGAATTTTACGAAGAGGATCCCTTTAATAATAAACTATTGCGAGTTTCATGTTTTACTGTCTTGACTTTGGTGCAAACGCTGCCAATTCTTATAAATAGTTAAGTTTATAAAAAGTAATGCTATAATATAGGGTTCTTGAACCAGTTGAGTCTTCCCTTGATAACAGCCGCCCTCAGAATGGAGGCGAAGGTGGTGATTCACCAAAATTAGTCGACGTGCAGCAATAACGCGGGAGCCCAAATAGTTTTTTCTTCGTTATTGTTGAGGGTTCATAGTTGGCTGTACGTAACTTAACAATATCTGTACCATGGCTCACAGGAACATGGAGAATCATCAATATGATAAAATATTTGCAAGGTTATTCGACATTCTTATCTATCGTCGTTATCTTGACGGTATTCTCTGAAGATAAAGGTATCTGACCTATTTCAGTACTGAAAAGTCTACGCTTTTGACCTTAATTCGGATGATTTGCAAGTCGATGATTGGACCATAAATTCATAAATGTCTGATAAAATTAATAAGAAGTACTTTTTTTTACACCATTGTTTAAAATATAAATATTAACATTTTTTTTTAAAATTTAATTTAAATCAAATTTAATAATGTTATTAATAAGTTCTGCAAGTATTTTTAGTTGTTATTGTTGTGACAGCTGTTTCGGCGTTTAAGGCCATTTTCAAACTGTTAACGTGAAGCGTGAGGTTTAAATGTTAAACTTTAAATTAACATTTAAACGTTAAATTAATTAAAAGTTAAATGTTAAATTTAAAACTTAGATGTTAAATTAACATTTAAACTTCACTCATGGGAATTTGATACCCTTGATTTTGATACCCGTGATCACATTAACAGAATTATATTTGAAAATTTTAAAATACAACAAAAGAAACATAAAAATCAAATTGATACCAATAATAAAATTACAAAAATGGCCGAGATTCCAACCGTCCAAAATATTGAATTTTATTAAATATTAATGACAAGTATAAGCAAATACTAAACATAGAAAAATAATAATATAAGAATAGACAAATTACAAACATTAAAAAAAATTAACAATAAGTTATGAAAGTGGGTAAGTAATTAAATAAAAAGGTAAAAAGAATTGGAAAAAAATATATTTAATTAAAAATTTGTATGTTAAAATTTAAAAAAGGAATTATTTTTATTAATAATAAAAATGAAATAAAAAAGAAACAGCAAGGCATAAAAAATAAAATAATAATAGTTATGATTAAAAAATATATATTAATGAAGGAAGCTTCTCTTCCGACACATCTTGATATTTATATATTAAACAGTGGTGTAAACAAAGTTTATTAATTCTATTAATAATGATGCCACAAAATAATTGTACATCTATTGAAGAAAGCATAAATGTTTTTTTTGCGTTTTGACTATTATTGTTTGCAGTTGTCCTACGAAACATTGATAAATACTCGTATAATACATTTGGAGGTTCAAAATTCTCACGATCAAAATAACAATTAAATTAACTAAAAAAAAATTAAAGAAAGACAAACAATCCCAGGTTACAAATCACTTGTCTACATTTGAAAATCTCCTACTACTATCACAGTAAGCGGAAGATGTTGCTTGTGTCGTGGTGAAGGACTCAGGAATGACGAATCCCGACGCTAAGGCGAGACCCAGACGCGATGCCAAATCAGCCACTGACTCAGATATAACGTTATAGTGAGAAATCGGATGCAATGATCTAATATCGATAGGGAGTGAAGAGATTTAAAGATAATCGATTTTGATTGGGAAATTGGTGATTTAACCTACGTGGGTACTGGAATGGTCGATTTTTATCTTTTGTATTTCTCATAATCACGAAGAAAATTGCAAGAAATTCAAATTTGTCACTTATTCGACGTGACGCCTTATTTTGTCATTTATCTTTGTGGTACAAATGTGACACGTGTTGTTTTGCATTTTTGAGAGATTTTGAATAGGTATTGGAATTAATTATTGCATTTTTTTCAGGTTCCGTTATGTTTATTGTATTCGCATGGATTGAAAACGTTGTACCTACATTGATATTTAAAAGGATTTTTTTCAAAAACAGCTCACTTCAGTTAAACACCACATAAACGTAAATCATTTTTCCATTATCAAAAAGCTTCTAAATCAGGACAAAAACTCTAAATAGCTAATTGACTTATGAAATAGTGGGTCTCAAATGAAACAAATTGAAGTTTTAGATGACTAATAAAGATCTTAACAAAGATATTCTTATTTGCGAAATCTTATTTAGAAATCTTTTTCTCTCCAAAAAATTACAAGATTTATTTTCATATAAATTCTCAACGTTTGCGTTAAGTAATCAAAAATTACAACGGACAAGAAAGATTATAATGAAATCTTTGATGAAAATGGCCGATAATGAAGTTCCGGGATGTACAAATAATTGTCTCTCAAATTTTAACATCGGGTTTTGGTTGTCTTTCAATATCAATGGTAATTACTTGTGCTTAAATAAGTACCTCCCGACTTAATAAGCTTCGTAGAATTAACTGTAAAATTAATACTTAAAACTGAGTGATATTTCGTAGGTTGTCTAAATAAATTTATTTATCGTTATTCTTTTAACAGTTTCATAGTTTCGAAAATATGTTTTCATAGAGATTTCTTTTATATTTCTTTATTGTTATTACAGAGATTAATAACCTAATTAAAATTTTACCGAGTATTCATTTTGTCCACACGTAAGTACTATGATGCTTACCTAATTTAACAGTCAGCATCCAAAAATATACCCGTTGCTAACTGATAAAATGCTACAAAAGATTAATCTGTAAATTCTGTACGTTAATTAGGAAAATGAACTAAATATAATAGTAGTAATAGTAGAGAGAAAATAATTCTTAAAGTCTGATATTCTAAATATATGTGAAATACGTAGGTACTGGAATTTTTAGTAAAACGTTGAAAATCGCTTTCACTGGTTTTCAAACTATTTTCAGACATTTTGTTACGTATTTCATAGAATTTTAAAATTACGGTTTGAGGATTTTCGTCTTTTAAAACCTTATAATTTTTTCTAATTATCTGTATAGAATTTTCAGGTAAATCATTTGTAGTATTGCTTGAGTTAGCAACCTGCAAAGGTATGTTTAGGGACATTTTTTAGTGCTGGCCCTTAAGATATATTTTGAATGGAAAAAATAATAATGGCAGAGCGAAAAGACCTTTCGTTGCTCAAATAAAAGGTGGTAGTTTAAAAACTTGACAATGATTAAATGACGTCATAAATATAATTGCATTTATAAAATCGTTCATCCCGGTGAATAGTCACCATTCGGAATCTAAGGTTTGTTGGAAATAATATCAATGTAAATGGCTTTAGATGCGTTTATTGCCTATACCTCATTGGCCAGATAGAGAAAACGTACGTGTATGAGATCCTCACATATATAGTACTCCATATTTTCCTAGCTCGATAAATATACCTACTAACTAACAAAATTTATTTTCGGGTGCCAAATTCGAGAAATGAAATTATAAACTCTCACACACTTACTTACACATGGGTAAAGATATAATAGTATTAGTGAGGATCGTATAATCGGGCGTTCACTCTACTTCCCATCAAAAATATTCACTTTTCTCATTTTTCTATTCAACTCCATTTTTTCTTTAGAACCCACGTAGCGGGGCTTATAAAATATTTTAAATTAAAGTTAAAGTTAAGGTTCTTTAATTATGTTTTCTTTTGTTACTGTTGTAACTCCCCGCGTAATATTAAAACTGTCAACCTTTTTCGTACTTAGACACGAGTAATTTCTAGAACTTACCTTGCCAAAATATCAAGACCTCATTTTCCCTGAAAATGGGATAAGTTTAGCAGACGAATAGCCCGTTTGATTCCTCTCGCGTGTAATAAGGAGGCGTTTGCGTGTAATACGGGATGGGAGATCTGCCTGAATTCTCCATAACATCTAGCCATTTTCAAAGCATATTTTGAAAATGGCGTAATTACCATCAATTCCAATTAACGTACTGTAATATTTTATACCCTGGAGAATTCCATAGTTGTGTGGACTTAACAAGGCGAAATGGCTTACGTCATATTATATTCTAGAGTGCCGTACCATGTTCGGGAAATTTACGCTTTTTTAACTCAAACGCTCTGCCATTTCGTTTCGATCCTTGGTAATTGAAAATTATTTGACCGTCTGTTATCCGAGTTATATTTTGTTTCGTGCCGTGGCTTCACTTTACTGGCTGACGTTCCTAAACACGCGACGCATTGAAATGCACGAAACAAGGGATGAAGAGTCACGGCATAACATCCCAAATTACCAAAGCCTGCGCGAGGATATTAAAAAATAAAAATGACATTAAAAAACCGTTTTCATTGCGAAATTTGATATTATTTCTATATGAATACCAACCAAGAATATCCCGCTCAGAGCTAGTGTAACTATAGCACCTCCAGCACAATTGAGTAATGATGTTACTTTCTGTGAAGTTGAATAAAACCAATGAAGTTGTTAAAGATTGTGAAGTGTTTGTATATTCAAATCTAGATGCAAAATACACCTAAAACCATTAAAAGCAACCCACGTTTCGTAACGGAGTTTTTTTTTACATTAACCACAGGGGGCTCTGAGGAAAATAATTCCCCTCAGGGCCTTTTTTTATATGAATACCGCACAAGAGTCCCAAACTGCTCCCAACCGTCTGGAGCCAGTGAGACTATGGCATTCCGGATTGGGGAATGTTGTGAGGCTGAAGGTATTGGGGAGGGGAAGGAGAAGGGGGAGAGCAAGGTGGGGAAAAAGAAAAGGGAAATACCTGGCTATTCAGATCTGGCCACCAAACACGGCTAAAAACCATTTCAAGCAACGTTTTAATACTGAATGGTGGTCTTTCACCAGGGCGACACTGAGAGTATCTTCCACTCTGTAATATGCGCAAATACACTATATATTATTTTTAAATGAATTAATTGTGAAACAACACAAATTAATTAAATAAAAATTACTTGCGCACGCCGGGATTTGAACCCGCAACCTTCGGATTCGTAGTCAAGAGCCTTGCTCCTCGACCATGGAGGCCTACGTCATCTTTGAGGATACTGTGTAGGGGATCGTTTTGAGGAGAGGAAGGACTGAACATGGGTCTAGAAGCAACTCATATTGTAGGAGGGAAGAATCATAGAAATGATTCGTTCTTAAATGACAAATGTTAACCGTGCACAAATGTGGGGAGTGCGTTCGGCGTTTTTCCCGATTATGCGACACACCGGTACCGAAGGGTTCAGTGACGCTAGTTCCTCAGAGGATCTTTCATTAAAATATCGGTAGAACAAAGACAGCATTCCCACCTGACGCTCTAAAGATTGCAATTCATTTCATAAAATGAAGGAATCTATTCAACGTTTCTGCACAGATTCCAGGATTTTTTCCAGGTATTTTGGGGCTCCAGACTATAGGTGGCTACCAAATTCAACAGTGGGACCCACTTCTTCTAAGTTTTTTTTTTTTCCGAAAAAAAATCTTGTTTGTAAAAATAATACCGTTTTTGATAAAAGGATTTTCTCTTTACAAAAAGTTGGAATTTGTTAAAACTTATGCTTGTTAGAAAACATTCGGTCTGTGAAGTCAAAAAAATTGAAATATGGTCACTGCACGCCACTTTTAGCCACATCTTCACTCAGCGGTGCATATTGCAAGTACTTACTAAATTATAATTTCTTCAAGAGATTGGAATTCTCATTATTAATAAATCGATACAAAAATTTACTTTGAAGTCACCACTTTATTAATATACACAGATATCTATATGTTTCGATAGCGGTGCTTTCTCATCGGGAATATATAGAATACTAAAAATAATAATGTCAAGTATTCACAAATGATAAAAATAGAACATTAAATGTTAGAATAGACAAATTATAAACATAAACAAAAATTGATTAAAATCGGTAAGTAATTAATCAAAAATGTTAGTAAAAAACTATTTTAAAACATTGAAAAAAAAAAATTATATCATAAATTTAAAAAAAAAGGAATTATTTTTATTGCTAATATTAATATGAAAATAAATTCAAGGGATAGCTAAGTTTTTTTTTAATATTTGACTATTTATTTAATTTAATTTACTATTCATTATTTTTTATTTGTCTATTCTTACATTATTGTGTTCTACTTTTATCATTTGTCTATACTTGACAATATTATTTTTATTATTCTATATATTCCTAATTAAGAGAGAATCACTTTCTAAACATGTATATATCTGTGTATATTAATAAAGTGTCGAACACAACGTCAATTTTTTTTAATTCATTTACTAACTAAATTGATGTTTACATTATAAGAACACCGTGTAAAATGTGGGTTTAGACGAGGTACCCCGGTGGGGGTACATTTTTTATTTTATTTCCTTCTTTATAATCTGTAAACTAAAGAAAAAATACGCTGTGTCGGATGATGAACGATTAAACACAAATATTAAAATTAAATAATAGATTAATATTAGAAAAAACCATTTAAAAAACATTCAATTTATTTTTTATAACTTATTGAAGTTTGTAAACCTCATTGTAATATTTAATCATTGAAGAAGATAATATTAACACATTCCAAATGAACCACGAAACCGAAAAAACAACAGAAATTAAAAAGATTTCAGTCGCATCTGGGACTCGAACCCAGGACCTCTACCCATCCGGGGTAACCGCTTATTCAACTTAGCTAATGAGACCAGTTCAATTTACGCCATTTACACCGATATCATACTTCATATTAAAGATTTGTTAATATTATCATCCATTTTTATAAATCCCATAAAATAAGTCAATAGATGTCTCATATAAATAAAAATCGGGTAGGTATATCCGAGACTCTATCCAGATTAGAAGTCTGGAAATAAATATTCAATTTATTTTTTACAACTTATTGAAGTTTGTAAACCTCATTGTAATATTTTAATCATTGAAGAAGATAATATTAACAAAGAATGAAGGCATCCTTGTACCAAAATACAATAATAAATACGGACGGCGTACGCTGAAGTATAACGTGTCTAACATATTCAACATGTTACCAAGCAATATTAATTATGTGAATATTGTATCTATGTTTTTTATGTGAATTGGCAAAAAGGGTACAAGCTGAAAGAATGGCTCCTAAGTAGAAATACCTTATATTAGACACTAACTAACCATCACGCCATTTCTCCCCAGGGGTGGGCAAAGAGGGCGGCCCGCCGAACAACTCGATCTTGGCATACACTTCTTGCTTCATTCGCATTAATACATCGTCTCATACATTATTCTCTATTATTCTGTCTTCTGAGATGGCCCGACTTAAGTATTTGATTCACTTGATCGTGACATGTCTTCCTCGGGCGTCCCGACTTCTTTTTCGGTTACATTCGCGTCATATATTCTCCTTACACTCCTTTCTTCGTTCATTCGCTCCAAATGCCCAAACCATCGAAGCGTTCCTTTCTTAATCTTGCTTATTACGATTACATCAGCATTTGCGAATCTCAATATTTAGTTTTATTCGCCTCAGAGATCTCATTTCTAGAGCATTCATTCTACTTCCATCCTTCCTCTACCAATTCCATACCTCACTGCTTTACATCAGGATTGGTATCAGCACTCCATTCTGGACTGATAGCTTCGCTTCTTTAAATAAATAGTGTAGTATGGATAGTATAATAATATAGATGTGTCAATAATAATATGTATATTTATAATTGATGTAATAATTTCTAATCGTTATTTTTATAATGAAGATCCTTTTGAAAAACCACGTAATTGTAGTTTAACCCTATAATATCTGTGAAGAACAATAAAAAATACCTGCGAATTAAATTATAAAATTATACATTGAGGTATATATGTTTATATTCTTCAAAAATCAGGACAGCCTTTATAAATTTAAAAAAAAAATAAAAAAAAACACTGGATACGTGACATAGGGAGATCTGAAATAGAAAATATATTAACACCAAATATAGACTAACACCGAAACTATTCAACTGCACTTAATTTTTTTTTTTCACTAAGCATATCAATTTAATACAATGTTTTGTAAATGAAATCCTCAGCACGGGAAATCCCAGTGAGGGTATCATTTTTTTTGTTATTTTGTTAGAAAAAAGAAGATTTTAAAACATTATTATTATTATTATTATTATTATTAATAAATTACTCCAATAAAAAATAAGTCATCTTTTTTTGTTTGCTTGCATTAAGCAATTTACTGAAATTTCATAACTGTGCTATAATGTGTCATTCCAGGCGCACGGAGCTCGATGCTTAAAGCACAAAGGTGGAGGCAAGTTGCTAACAAACTAACTCCTAACTGGGAAAGTGCAAAATAACGAGATACAACTTATCGACAGGTGAAACTTTCCATGTCAAACTGTTCGCTCTATCGGAGATTTAAAATTTTAACTTGGCGCTGCTGCTTACGTGACAAGATTTTTGCAGGCCGTCGCAATGTTACAAATATATATATTTTTTAAATAATAGCCGATGTGTAAGCCTTGGTTGGGATTTTTTTTTTTAATAAAGTTATAAAGTTACGAATTCTTCCTTGTCGTTTGGGTGCCATAATTTATTTGACAGCGAAAGTAATGTCTTGTAACGACTATTACTATCTGTATATAAAGAAACAAAGAAACATTCATTTGAGAAATTTATTTTATTCCTTTTTTTTTAATATATATAAATAATAAAGTTCTTAAGTAATAGTAAGTAGTTCTTAAGTTCTTATGTAATCTGTGGCTAACAAGAGTGGTATATCAGTGGGCTAACCTCAATACAGCATTGCTGGTTCAATGTTTTTCATACTAATTTTAAAACGTTATAGCAACAGTTTTACTTATTGGATTTCATTCAAACTATTCTCTAAACCTTCCCGGCACTAATAAGAACAATCTTTGCTATTTTCAGCGAAACCGGTCGAGTAATTTTCAAGAAAATCGAGGACAGACAGAAAGATTTTATATATATTTAACATTCGTCCTCATAAACCTGTTGTCTATAAAACATATTTTAGATTTGTACATTTTTTTAATATTGTTTGCCTTGATGATGACACGGATAGTTTTGACACTAGTAGGGGTACATATAAATAATGATATACGAGAATTCTTCCATCAAATAAAAATCTTACACAAAGTGATTGAGTTTTCAATAAAATATTAATGTTTCTTTAATGTTTAATTTTTAATATTTTTTTTATGATAACTATTGTGGAATATTATTTTTAAGTGCCCACATCTATGTACATCGATTTATTTACATGGACATGCCAACCTGTTTCGACACAATCGTGCCTTCATGAAACGTTGGGGTCGAAAACTAAATCCCTTTTTCTCATGCGCTATGGGACCGTTTGTTTTACAATTTTGGGGTTGCACTTATTTGATGATCTTAACCTGATTTCATCAAAGTTGTCGAAATTGTCATTTGTGAATAAAATAACCAAATTCATGGACTAAATGTTAGTGTTGGGTTAGGAACTTAACGCCGTTATCTCGGTCAATATGGGATCAATCAACCTTCAAATTGGGATTAATGTTTATTTTCACATTAATTATTTTTGTTTTTAATTCCATTTATTTTTTTATTTTTTTTTAATTAAGTTTACTTTCATGGACTTTACATGATTTCATCAAAAAATCATTGAAAAGTAACCATTGTGAAAAGAATAAATCATTGCATGGACTAAATGCAAGCTTTGGGGTCGGAACTCAAAAGCCGTTCTCACAAGCCGATTGACCTGACATTTTGGATGTGTTAATTTTTATAGTATTTACACGATTTTAAGGTGTTAAGCAAGGCTGCGTAATGTCACCGTGGTTATTCAATCTATACATGGATAATTGTATGCAAGAATTGAAAGAGGTGGGCTTGGCCGCAAAAATGAGTAATCTGAAAGTATGTTGCCTGTTGTATGCGGATGATGCGGTGCTGATTGCTTACAGTATGGAAGATTTACAGTCCCTTGTATCTAGGATGAATGAAGTATGCATGAAGAACGAGCTATGGTGTTTGAAAGAGAGAGTGCGAAAACAGTGTGCAGTATAGTTGTGAATGACGAATACTTGGAGCAGGTCGATGAGTTTGTATATTTGGGAAGTATGTTTACGAGAGATGGAAAGACTGATAGGGATATTGAAAGAAGGGTGAATGCAGGAAACTCCATTAACGTAGGACTGAACGCGGTTGGCGATAACAAAAAGTTGTCCAAAGAAGCGAATCTAGCAGTCCACAATGGAGTGCTGATACCAACCCTGATGAATGGCAGTGAGGCATGGAATTGGCAGAAGAAGGATGAAAGTAAACTGAATATTTTATTTTTCAATTATTTTAACATTTTTAATTAATTGCTTACACTTTCATCAATTATTTTTAACTTTTGTTTGTGTTATTAATTTGTTCGATATTCTAATTATTTGTCTATAATAATACTTGTCATTATTTTTAGTAGGTATATTTTTTATCCTGACGAGGGAAGCTTTGCTTCTGGAACTAGCTATTCACATATTAAATGCAGTGGTTTTAAACAAAGTAATTCTTATTAATTGATAAACTAAAGTTCTTAAAAACTAAAGACAAGATTTTTGTGCATAGCGCAAAGGATAACAATTATTTTTATGAACAATAATTATTAGCCTTAATAATTATTTACAGGTGAAAATATAATAAAAACAGTAATTATTGAATGAAACATTAGTATATATTGATTAACTTGGCGGGTTTGCGATAAGCCGACGTAGCTCAACGGTAGAGCATCTGACCGGACATCAGAAGGGTGCAGGTTCGAGTCCTGTCGGCGACATTTATCTTGCTCGGAAAGGTTTTTTTCAATTTGGATGAGTGTTTCAGGCTAATAATTATTGTTTATAAAAATAAAGTAATTCTCATTCATTTAATTAAAATGTTCTCCAAGTTATCGGTGATACACTATTTTTATCGACAAATAGATAGATAGGTACACATTGATGTCTTGTGATTGCTAATCAATTATTAGATCTTGAAAAGCACAATGATTTGAATTCTGTGCGTGATTTGGTTATTTATATTCATGATTACAGTACAATATTATATTATTATCTACTAATGATTAACGTAGATGAAAAAGTTACTATCGTCACCATCATCACCCCAAGCCTCGAGTTCTGACTGCCTCCATGAAACACTTTCACTCCTACTCCTGCTGGATCCAGTTTCATATTTCCTGGGGTACGGAGTTCGCTGTCACACCGGTTAGCCACCTATGTATAGAGACTGAGACCGCACTATCTGAATTCATACTGCTGTTCATTCCCCCAGCGGTTTCGGCCAAGATCGTGCCCATTATACTACGATAAGTTTTTTTTTATGTGAATACAAGCGAATTTGAAGCGTATTTACGATGAACATCAAGTTCATTTCTGTATACTAAAATAAATATTATTTTAAGATGTTATATTTTTAATGTGATACCGCACAAGGGTCCCAACTGCTCCCAAACGTCTGGAGCCAGTGAGACTATGGCATCCCCAGTTGGGGTGTGTTGTGAATCTGAAGATATTGAGGAGGGAAAGGAGATAGGGATGAGAAAGGTGGGGAAGTACCTGGCTATTCAAATCTGGTCACCAAACACAGCTAAAGCAATTTGAAGTAACGTTTCGATTCTGAATGGTGGTCTTTAACGAGCGCGATAACGTGCCGCAAATGAACTACGTATTATTTTAAATGAATAAATTGTGAAATAACACAATTTAATCAGATAAAATTTACATGTGAACGCCGGGATTTGAACCCGCGATCTCCTGATTCGTAGCCAAGAATCGTAACCATTCAACCATGTAGACACGGTGCAGTAGATACATTTAACTACTTGCAAATCATTCTGAAATTATTTTATATCGCTTTGACAAATGATTGCTTTGTTTCGTTCGTTTTGCAACACACTTATAATATTGTCTTTCAAACATGACAGAACAAAGCCATGATACTTTAAAGAAATACGTTTTTGAATCTGTCGGTGTGTATTATGTTATTTTCTGAGGGAAACCGGGATAAACCTACCAAAATCGAGTGCTTATCAGAATAATATTTTGTATAATAAGGGTATTATTACCCATGTACATACGATTAATATTATGATATAAATGAACTAGATATTGTAATATTTTATCAGATTTTTCATGCAAGTAAATAAAGATATAATGAGTTCTCAGAATTTGCAAACCACCTCTTAGAAACAGACCACACATTCAATAAAAATACAAGCACTAGTTTACTGCACAAAAATGGAATAGGCATTCGACTAGATAACTTAGAAGCGTTAGAAATGCCCTAAAAAATAATAAAAGCCGAAAACACAAATAGTAGACTCATTAATAGTACACACCCTTCCCGGTCAGGTACCTGCTGATCTCCTACCCTTGGCCAGTTACTCGCCTGTTTTTATCAATCTATAAAACATGTGTATCTTAGTTCATAGTTTAGTTGTATACTGCCCTGAAGAAGCTATGGTAGTAGCGAAACCCGGTCGGCTAAAGTATAAATAAAAGTGATGTTAACAAAGTTTTTATTTTATTTTGTAAAGGATATTTTCAGCAAAATATCACGACAGTTAAAACCTGTACCTAGTGAGGCAGCGTGGAAAATTGCGAGGATGTTCTTACAATCTTCCTCCAGTAAACTATTTTTTAAATGTCGTAAAGAGAACTAGGCAGAAAATTGTTTTTAGTCGTAGTTTCGACATTCCCAATCTAAGTAAAGGGTGTCGAATCTGCAAAATTTCGTTTTTTGTTTTATTGCCATTTATTTCATAAACTAACTAACTAACTAACCATCACGCCGTTTCCGCAGAGGTAGGCAGAGAGGACGGACCGCCAAACAACTCGATCTTGGCATACACTTCTTGCTTCATTCACATTGATACATCGTCTCATACATTCTCTTCTATTATTCCGACTTCTGATATGGCCCGACTCAAGCATTTGATTCACTTGATCGTGCCATGTCTTCCTCGGACGTCCCCGGCTTCTTCTTCCATTCACATTCGCGTCATACATACTTACTTACTCATTACGCTTACATCAACCTTGCATTCTTTACGAATTTCAATATTTTTCGCACGATCATACATGGTTTTACCACACATTCGTCTCAGAGATCTCATTTCTAAGGCATTCAGTTTACTTTCATCCTTCTTTTGCCAATTCCATGCCTCACTGCCATACATCAGGGTTGGTATCAGCACTCCATTGTGGACTGCTAGCTTCGCTTCTTTGGACAACGTTTTGTTAGCGCCAACCGCGTTCAGTCCTCCGTTAACGGAGTTTCATGCATTCACCCTTCTTTCAATATCCCTATCAGTCTTTCCATCTCTCCTAAACATACTTTCCAAATATACAAACTCATCGACCTACTCCAAGTATTCGTCATTCACAACTATATTGCGCACTGTTTTCGCACTCTCTCTTTCAAACACCATGACTTTAGACTTACTTACATTCATCATTAGCTCGTTCTTCATGCATACTTCATTCATTCTAGATACAAGGGACTGTAAATCTTCCATACAGTTAGCAATCAGCACCGCATCATCCGCATACAACAGGCAACATACTTTCAGATTACTCATTTTCACGCCCAAGCCCACCTCTTTCAATTCTTGCTTATAATTATCCATGTATAGATTGAATAACCACGGTGATATTACGCAGCCTTGCTTAACACCTTTTGTGATGCCAAACCACTCCGTAAAATCACCGTTTACCCTAACGCATGCAACGCTTTCCTCGTACAGAGACGCGATTGCCTGTATGAGATTCGTATTCACTCCATACTTGGACAATACCTTCCACAATTTTTTCCTGTCAACTCGGTCGTACGCTTTTTGTAGATCTACAAAGGCACAGAAGAGTTTCTGGTTTTTTGCCAGAAACTTCTCTGTTAGCATACGCAACGAGAAAATCTGATCCATACACCCCCTTCCGCTCATAAATGCACCTTGCACATCCCATATTTTATCTTTTGTTTTTGTTTGTACCCGTTCAATCAATATCCTACCATACAGCTTTCCAACTGAACTTAGCAGGCTAATAGCCCTGTGATTTCCACATTCCATACGTGACCATTTACCTTTGTATAGAGGCATGATCACAGCCCTCCTCCAATCTAATGGCGTGTAACCCGTATATTTTATTATAGAAAAATAACAGTACATTGGTTACAGTGAGAAATAATTAACACAAACTATAATTACATAGTGGGTACCTATGATATGACATCGGTAGTGTATAAGTGTGTGTGTATTTATGAATGTGTTTGTAGGTGTGAGAAGTGGTGATATACATATTATAGAGGTGACTCCATATGTATGCGAATTGGGCACTATTATTGAATAGTTTATGACAATAAAACTTTTTTAGACATCTGAAAATATGCACTATAATTATATGATATATATTTCAGATGATGCCAAAAAAAGGATGAGTATTCCTCTAAATCAGAGGTTCCCAAACTTTTTTGTGTCGTAGACCCCTTGCCATGTTTTTCTTTTTTCGGTAGACCCCCTACTTACCTGATATTGATTTTTCATAAATTTGTAACTGTAGTGAAGTTTAGTGTTAAAAACTTAAAGTTAAAACAAATGTTAAGTTTTATATATTTATTAATTGAATTTAAATTAAAACTACTCAAAATAAAATTTTGTATCTGTTATGTAAAATAAACGTAACATAAAATAAACTAGGCAATAAGTAAATGTTTTTAGTGGGAAGGATGAACCTGGTGCTTTAATAATAAATTATCAACATTTGGCGTCAATTTTGTCAGGTTTATTCTTAAATCTCCTCGGCCAATGATGTCCAGTCTGTTTTTTTTTCGTTAGGAGATTGGTAACAGCGCTGAACCCCCTTTCCACTAGGTATGACGATGGAAATGAAATTAAAAATTTCCTCGCTATATTCCATAATACAGGATAAGTAACGGGTATTTTTTTTTCAGCCAGAAGTGATGATATCCGTGCTTAAACTGAACCTTAAGTTCTTAGTTTGTACTTATTTCAGTCAGTTCCTCTTGTATTGTGACATTCGTTTCTTCTATGTCACCATATGGGTTAATTATCCACGGTGGTATTACCATAGTCAAAACATCCTCAAACCTAGTTTCAAAATCTGAATAGAGGGCATTTAAATGTTAAACGCCAGAAGTCGGAACAACAGAAGAGAATGTATGAGGCGTTGTATGAATTTGAATGTAGCAAGAAGTGTATGCCAAGATCGAGGTCCGTCCTCTCTGCCTACCCCTGCGGGGAAACGGCGTGATGGTTAGTTAGTTAGTTAGTTAGTTAGTTAAATGTTGAACGTAGGTTGAAACGTCGTCTTCCTGGCAGTTTGTCTGTGAAAAATTGGGGAACTGGGAAAATTCGCCCGTCCAATATTTTGCTTCATTAGTTTACCTCTGATAAGATGGACTTTGTTTTAATCAAATTAAGACTGTCGCCTTGTAACTGCAAATTAACCATATTACATTTTGTAAACAAATCTGTTAAATAGGCGATGTCTGTTTTCCACTTCATTAAATAGTCTTTTAAAGTTTTGTCTTTAGCATCCAGAAATTCTAAAATAGTCTCAAAAAGTGCAAAACATCTT
Source organism: Halesus radiatus (assembly GCA_022606495.2). Classification (NCBI taxonomy): domain Eukaryota; kingdom Metazoa; phylum Arthropoda; class Insecta; order Trichoptera; family Limnephilidae; genus Halesus; species Halesus radiatus. Next base: position 333,506 of record JAHDVE020005666.1, read on the forward strand.
GTCAAACATAAGCCTTTTGACAGCCAGCGTACTTCAGTGTGAAGGAGTAATTGATGAAAGTGTTCGTCATTTTCTTCACACAACTGCGCAAATAACCGCGTATTCAACGCGTTGCTTCGGATTCGGTTTACTGCATCAATGACTAATTGAAGAGATTCATGAAATCTAACGCTCAAATTTTTAGCAATTAAATGTTGTCGATGGATGACGCAATGTATTGCCAACACCCCTGGCACATTTTGTTTTAAATAGCTTATAAATTCACGATAACGTCCAACCATGGCAGGTGCTCCATCTGTAGCTATTGATATTATATTTGATGAAGGGATTGCTTTTTCAATGAAGTAATCCTTCAAAACATGAAATATTGATTCACCTTTAGTGTCGGTTGTCAAAGTTCTTGCGAAGAATAGTTCTTCGTAGATTTCTTGATTCATAATAAAACAAACATATACCAATAATAATGATTCATTACCAGGTAAAGTTGACTCGTCCAGTTGTATAGAGAAATGGGTCGTTTGCAAATAATTACACAAGAAGCTTTCAATATCAGAACTCATTTCATCAATGCGTCTTTCAAGAGTATTGTTGCTTAAGGGAATTCTTTTAATGATATCAGATGCAGGTTTGTGTAAAACAGTTAAAACGGCTGGCAAAATTAACTTCTCTCCGATAGTGTGCGGTTTTCCGGATTTTGCTATAAGTAGTGAGATATTGTAAGACGCCCGCAAACCATCGTTTCTTTGTGACGTCGAAGCAAACATTCTGTCCAGCGTGGGTCTCTTCTGAAGTTTATCTTTGAGTGTTTGAAAGTATTTCAAATCTTTATCTGTTTTATCAGGGTGACATCTTCTCAGATGATCCTGTAGCTTGGATGGTTTCATAGCGTCATTGCCCAAAACTTTGTTGCATAAATGGCACATAGGCAATTGTTTGTCCGACAATGATGGAATGAAGCCAAGCTTCAAATAATCAAAACTGTACTGTCTACATTTCTTTTTAGATTCGGACATGGCATCAATCATCTGTGGGCAAAATTAATCTATTTAAATAAGACACAAAGTCCAGCAGCTGTATATTAAAAAATCAGTCAAATTTAAATTGTATGGTCTTAGATTTAATGGCAGGCATAGGCGTACAGCCATTATAAATGAACATGAGAAGGGGAATGTTATGAACATTACCTAAGGTTTTGGTATGATGGGACTTTAAGGAAATTTGAAAGTAAAATGACAAAAAATGTTAAAATAAAATATTATACAACAAATAATAATAACAAATTGTCATGCGATTTATCTCTACGTACATTCGACTATCATGTGTAAAAATTGACTGGTTCCACTTTAGCAATAATAATTTTTTTTTAATTTTAATATAGAGAAGTATGTACAGTGCAATATCCATAATCCGAACTTCCGTAATCCGAACATTCCAGTAATCCAAACTGGCCCACAGTGTAACGATCAATGGACAAAAGTACAATTTTTTTATAAGTTATTTGGTAAGATATATGTATTTATAAAAGAATAATAAATGCCTAGCATAGCCGTAAATAGGTAAATATTGACACACATACATATTTATTTATGTGACCGGCCAAAATATGTAGTTTAATTCCAAAATTTTTTTTTCTAATGTGTTTCCCATATGTTAACATTTAAATTATATAAAAAAAAAAACAAAAAAAAACAAACAAACAAATGAGAGTGTGTATTGGAAATTCTTCAAAAAACACGCAGCTGTACAGGTTGTGGCTTTGTTATTTTCTTAATTTATGTTTCAGTGGTAACATATTGTATGTTTATAATTAAATACATAAGTAATATGTACGTACAGTTGTCTTTTTTTAGATTTTTCCGAAAACATTCCATAATCCGAACTTTTCGGTAATCCGAACATCGAACATTACGGAGATTGCACTGTAATTATAATACAGATTGCTAAAACTTTGAAAAATAAACGATTGAGGAGTACTCGTGTAATTTTACATGATTTGAATATTAAACTACAAATAACTGAAGTCATGATTGGCGTAATTTATCTATCTTTGCTAAGAACGAGTACAAAACTAAAATTTAATAAAAATAATGTACTTACTTTTCTCCCGTTACCAGTAAACTACAAGTTTATATATTTTTAAATATTTTTTTAACACTTTCCTTTTCAAGATTCAGGAAACGAATAAACGTATTTGTCTCACATTCGTATTTATAGAGTGACGAATTGAACAAGTCAGTGCAAGTTCGCGAAACTCTGAAACAAAAATTGACAAGATTTTTACTGCGCGTATGCTTGTAACAAGAAAAGTTAAAAATGTTTTGCTATCACAAAGCGAATGCCTACATCCTACAACTTAGACAATTTTGTAAACATATATAATAATTTTTTTACTTCATAGGTACTTTTATAAATAATGTACATGTCTTTATATTATAAGATAGTATAATGTAAGTAAATAGGTACTATCAGTGTATGTTGAGATCCACTATCGTGGACCCCCATTTTCATTTCATGGACCCCCAATTTTTTTTTTTCGCTGACGTAGACCCCTTGCAAGTTGTCATAGACCCCTGGGAGTCGATATAGACCACTTTGGGAATCACTGCTCTAAATTCTCCTTTTTTAATGAAAATGATGGAAACTGGACGATGCATCCGGAGTAGAAGATCGAATCTAACTTTGTTTTCACTCTCTTGTAAACCTCGCAAAATTCAGATTCGACACCTTACATTGGGATCATCGGTTTTATTTTAGACGTTTGGACGAAAACATATTTTTTTTCGTAAATTTGGGTTTTGACAGGGGCGCCAAAAATTTTACACGCCATCGTTTGGCTCAGGGCCGGTCCTCTCCAAAACCTATCCGTTTTACATACTTATTTTTAAAAGCTTCCTAAAGTAGGTAAATAATCTTCCTTTCATGAGGCATTCCATGCAGAAATAATGGTCTAGTTACATTAATTGATAATATTGTGAATGGCTTGTTATTGGCAGCTATTCAAACCATTTATACACTGTCCGCCAAATAAGTGCAGTTCCAAATATTATTCAAATGATCTTCATTTTCTTCTATCAGCAAGATACTCCTCTCCAAAGATCTTTCTCGTGAAAAAGTCAGTATTCTTTCTTAATTCTTGGTTACAGCCCAGCATTCTTCCAGAATCGTATCTCGACTAGCCTGGCGAGTGATGGGTAGAATTTGGATTCGACTCTTCTTGGAAACAATCTCAATTTGAAAAATAACTTTTCCAGTCATATCTCTTTTCAAGTATCCACTGACTAGAGGGCAATTTTTCAAATAATATCTCTGAACGGCGATAAGTGGTTCGACAGTCAAGAATGATAAACTTTATGTTGTACACTTGAAAATTATGTAGGCACGCACTCAAAAATAACCCTAAACATCAGTTCGTAGTTTGCTAACTCAAGTGATACAACAATGATGTAAATTTGTAAATAATTAAATTCTACATTAGTAGTCAGGAAAATGTATGAGGTTTTAAAAAAAAAAACGAAAATCCTCAAACTGTATCTATTTAATTTCTATGAAATACATACCAAATATGTCTTAAAATAGATGCAGTTTGAAAACCAGTGAAGGCAATAAACCTTTTAATGTTTTACCTAAAATTCAATTACGTGTTTCATACATTTCCTAACTACCTGTATAGAATTGCGAAATAAATCGTTCTTAGTATTTCTTGTTTTAGTAGGCTGCAGAGTATTAGAGGCTTATAGGCTGCAGACTGACCGAATTAGAATGGGGGGGGAGTAAATAAAATCATATAAATAAGTCGTCACAACGTGGATTAGCCGGAGTTTGAAAATGGCCTAGAACGCCGAAACAGCTGTCACAATAATAAAAAAACTATTAATGCTTGCAGAACTTAATAATAACATTATTAAATTTGATTCACATTATTTTTTTTTTTTTTATTGCAGTGTTTTTTTGTGCTGACTGTTGAGTGTCTATAATGTGAAACATCGGAAACATTGCGCGTTTTATTGGCTCCGGGAAAAACTCATCATTAAAATCATGAATTTAAATTGTACGTAATAATTATTATCTGGCCTCTGCTCGTTAACTTTATTATCGATTTTCCACAATGTCAATCACGCTGTAAATCTGTAAATGAATAAAGATTGTGAGACAATTAAAATGGATTTAACGTTTTTTGTTGCAAAATTATCACTCTGTTTTTTGCGCTGTTGATTGATAAGTTCGATGAAACCTATAAAATGTTTTGACAGATCTCGGAAGGGACATAGATATACAGGTGAATTATAACAAACTAGGTAACATAAGAAAAATAAAAATACATGTATAAATACAATTACGAACACTTGCTCACAATTCAAAACGAAACCTGCGCGAATCCTGGTTCTACTGGCGATGCAATGGGAATTAATGCAAAATCATGTGTTTTGGTTTGAAAATTAGATGGCCTAGAAATATCATAGATGGTTAAATTAAATACTACAGGCATAACACACCTTAGCATTTCGTTTAACAAGGGGAATTAATGCAAAATCATGTGTTTTGGTTTGAAAATTAGATGGCCTAGAAATATCATAGATGGTTAAATTAAATACTACAGGCATAACACACCTTAGCATTTCGTTTAACAGGTAATCTTTTCGGTAACTCTTTTCATAAGCTTAGAAAATAAAAAGTATCAAACCTAAAAACAATGTGCAAAATCTCCTATTTACGAAATCTTTTCCGATATTGTTGTATTGTTTATTGTGACAAATAAAGCTTTTTAGAAAATTTTAATCATTATGCCAGAGCTTTACAAAACAAAATAAAACACGCATTTTGGTGATGTTTTTTTTGCGTAAATCGAAACATGCGGCAGGTGTTAAGCGAGAATTTCAACCTTTTCGCCAACTGCATAAGGAGTGCGTGATTTCGTTCGAATTTTAGGAAGTGGATCGCCTTAAGATTTGTATATTCTGATCTAGGTATAGTTTTTCTTTCTTTTATTTCTCGGGCATTAACTATGTAACAATTTCTAGACATTTTGTTTGAAAAGTTTCATTCACCATGTACTTTTGTTACTTGAATTTTTTATTTACCTAGCGGTTTAAGAGCGCTAGTGAATGACTCGTGAGATGTGTCGAAACTGGTAGCGAAATAATAAACTGAAGTTACAAAAGTACATAGTTACTGAAACTTTTCAAACAAAAAACACTTTTTTCTCTCTTTTAAAACGCTGTTATGTATTTCAATTGTATCTGCATGTTTCAAGCCTGTACATTTGTTTTTCAGTTGTTTATATTTAAAAAAAATTATCTTTCAAAACTTTGGTTTCTGTAGTAATTGATAACCTTGAAAACAAGGGGAAGAGGGACGTCGGGGAGTTATTATTTATTTATTCAAAATAATGATAGTATTATTACGCAATACGATAAACATAATATTTTTAAATAGAAAAATATTTATTAAATATTTTAAAAATTTACATAGACTTAGCATTTTTCAAAATCTAATCAGAAATATTACTTTTTTTTTACCGTCCCATTGTATGTTTTACAAAATATTTAAAATACGAATATGATTTTTAAAGTGGAGAAAAGTATGTTTAATCATTTATCGGTGCGTTTTTGTAAATAAACGTAACCAAAGATTTGTAATCCATATTACAAAAAAAAAACAGTTTTTTAAAACATACATTTCATATATGTTTCTATTTAAAAATATTATGTTTATCGTATTGCGTAATAATACTATCATTATTTTGAATTAATAAATAATAACTCTCCCAGTTAAATTTTGGAGCAATAATCAACAGTCCCACAACGGAGTTGAATTGATAACCAATGGGAGTGCAACATCGTTGTATGTCTAATTTGCAATAAAAAAATATTTTAAAAATAACATTTAATAAAATACTTACGCTAAGGGTAGGCGAAATAATACACTTTTAACCAAAGGCATAAAATCCGAAATGCTTTCAAAATATTAACAATTTAACTTAAAAAATTCTGTACACGAAGTATTTTCAATGCTAGATTAAAAAGAAACCTTTTAATGGGTAATCTTTTGGCAGCTGAAAATATCAATCATCCATACCATCGCCTAAGTTTAATTATGTATTCCTACTCTTTCTGTATTGTTTTTTATGAATTACGAAAAAACTGATAGGGATATTGAAAGAAAGGTGAATGCAGGAAACTCCATTAACGGAGGACTGAACGCGGTTGGCGCTAACAAAAAGTTGTCCAAAGAAGCGAGGCGAATGTGTGGTAAAACCATGTTTGATCCTGTGAAAGATGCTGAGAGTCGTAAATAATGCAAGGCTGGTATAAGGCGTAATGAGTAAGATTAAGAAAAGGACGCTTAGATGGTTTGAGCATGTTAAACAAATTAATGAAGAAAGGAGTGTAAGTAGAATATATGACGCGAATGTGAATGGAAGAAGAATCCGGGGACGCCCGAGGAAGACATGGCACGATCAAATTAATCAAATACTTGAGTCGGTCCATGTCAGAAGTCGGAATAACAAAAGAGAATGAATGACACGATGAATGTGAATGAAGCAAGTCCTCTTTGCTTACCCCTGCGTAGGTTTGGGTTACGGGTAGTAACCTTGCTCTCCCTCATTACAGACAACTCAAAAGCTTTTTCTGAACACTTTCTAACATGCGAAAGTACTTCACCTAGTACACCTGCTTTTTTATAAAACAAAGATACAACTTCCATTTTGCTGTCGTCTGCGAAAAATAAATGCAAAATTGTCACGTTATTTTTACAGCATGTTATCAAGTGTGTGGATGTAAAAATACCATCCCGACTCTTGAACAACGTAGTTAAGATAATGGTACTTGTCTAGCGATCCCTTGATACAAGAATGAAGCATCATTCCATTACTACACTGTACCAGTGTGGCGTGACTTACATCGCTGCGCACAGTTCACTTTCCTTTCTCCGTATTAAAGAAGAAATAATCCGCACCCCTCGCTGAATAATGCAATATGTATAATAAAATAGTTGAGTGGTCACCCAAGTCCATCAGGCTTTATTCCAAAGTAACCCCCTTTGTTCTGCAGGGGTTGGAGGGTAATGGAACCAGCAGCCAACCCTGGCCGCTGTTACTAGTTCTCCCTCCACCCTTGTGGCTTCTGGATAATAATATGAATAATCCACCATGATACAGGAATGCGTTCCAAAATGTTCAGATATTCAAAACTTTTAAATTATTCCATTTTTCATATATAATCTATCATCACCCTTTCTATTTTCAACAATATCTATGCTACAAACAATTTGGCAATTTATTATTAAAAATTTAATATGGCGCATGGGGGAAAACGTTACGCGGTGAAAATCACTACGTTGACTAACTACTACACTTGATTTACCTAAACTTTAATAAAAACTAGATGCGCTAATTTCACGACTCCAGAGCTCACGGCTCGTGCGTTTTTGTATAATTAGTGGCAAATGTAGATCGTCGAAGAATGTTCACTTCATCAGTTTCCCTATGGCACACCTGTGCTGAACCAAATGACTCCCGATGCTGTCGACTGGCTGAATAACCTCAGCATTCCACTATGACCTCCACCATACGAAAAAGATAAGAAGTGGCAAATGCACTAGCTATTTTCCTCTATGTATGTAAATACTGAATATAGATTTTTTTATTTAATTTATTGTTTATTTAAATAAAATAAAAACATAGTATATAAGTGCATAACATGTAATATATAAGTGTACACACAAAGAAAAAAAAACAGCAACAAGTTTTAAAATTGCAGATAGCATAAAAGAAATTAAAATAATAATATAATCTACATAATATGCAAGTGGACAATATTTATTATTGTATAAGTGCGTGGAACAGTGAAAAAAAAAGCGATGAACCTTTTATATTGCAAATAACATACCTATTACATAATACATGCATAACATGGTGCATGATACAGAGAAAGAAAAAAGAGATAGAAGTTTTGAATTGTAGATAAATTAAAGGATTATTTATATATATATATATATATATATATACAATGCAATCGGTACTATTTCTATGTTATATCAACCTTTGATAAAATACGATTTATAATGAACTGTGATATTGCATCGAATTTTTTTACATCGGATAGGTATCCATGTATCAGTAGATTCGGTTATATTAATAATAATAGTAATAGGAGTTTTGTGCATATTTTTATATGAATACCGCACAAGAGTCCCAACTGTTCCCAACGGTCTGAATCCAGTGAGACAATGGCATCCTTGTTCTGAGGCTGAAGTTAGAGGGGAGGGGAAGGAGAAAGGGAAGAGGAAGTTGAAGAAATATCTGGCTATTCAGATCTGGTAACCAAACACGGCTAAAGCCATTTTAAGCAACGTTTCAATTATTAATAGTGGTATTTCATCAGGGCGATACTGAAAGTATCTTCCACTCTGTATCGTGCACTTACTTTATATTGTTTTTAATGAATTAATTGTGAAACAACCCAAATTAATTAAATAAAATTAGCTTGCGCACGCCGAGATTTGAACCCGCGACCTTCGGATTCGTAGTCGAGAGTCTTACCCCTCGACCACGAAGGCCGTCTAGCGCCGTTTATGAGAAAAATCACATCAGGGGTGCTGTAGGTACCTTCTTAATAATACCTCAAAAGTTAAGCTAAAATGGAAAAACTTATATTAATATGGCTATTGAATAATTGAATATAAATATAACATCAAAGGGATGAATGCCACTTTTCACCCTTCAAAAAAGCGATCGTATTTCATAATCTATTGTAGCGGTATGAAAAAAAATTGTAAGAAAATCTCAAAAATTGAGAACTCGAAATGCAGCTACCGTAATCATATCTTCCATGAGATAGTACGATAATAAAATGAAGAGGGATTTTCTCGGGGGGCAGGATGATAATATCTCAGCAGGATCTGTTGGGGGACTCGCGTCGTCTAGGAACGTAAAACTTGATAAACCCCATGCAACCACCATACTTAACCGACAAAGAAAATGGAGAGCTTAGTATCTTTATTCATGGCGGGAAAAAAAGTACCGGCCCTGCGCCAAATGGCGCCTCGAGCACGTTGGATTTGGCGCCATTTGAAATTCGTTTGTTATAATAATACCAATTCGCTTTTTTCAATTTGTAAATATTTTTCTTATTTGAATATCACACAATATCCATGTCTAAAGACAGTGGGACTATATTACCCGTCCCTGTTAGGGAAGGTGAGTCGATTTTTTAATTTTCTTTTTTCTCAATTCCTTCAAACCTTCAAACTTAAATACACTTTTTTTATGTTCATTTTCATACTTACATTAATTCTCAAAGTGTGAATTGTTTAAACGTCTCCAAAACGGGCAGAATCCAGGCGGAGGTGCGCGCGACGTCATCCGTACCGAATGATACCCGTCAGAAGGACAATTTGTATGAAGATTTTTTTTCTTCAATTAGGTATTCCAGTACATATTTTTTGTTAATGTTAAGCCTGTAACTTAATAAACGTTTTTTTTTATAACATCCTTTTCAAGCTTAAATTGATGTTTAACCTTTGATTTTTTTTATCTACCGCCAAAAGCCAAGGAGCCATAGTATGTTTTTAGGTTGAAGGGAGTCGGGACTGCGGAGGGAAAGGAGTCAGGGAAGAGGAAGGTTGGGAAGTGCCTGGAACTTCAGATCTAATTACTAAACACGACTTAACGTTTCGATTCTGAATCATGACGGTCTCCATGGTCGAGGGGTGAGGCTCTCGACTACGAATCCGAAGGTCGCGGGTTCAAATCCCGGCGTGCGCAAGTAATTTTTATTTAATTAATTTGTATTGTTTCACAATTAATTCATTTAAAAATAACATATGGTATATTTGTGCACGTTCCAGAGTGGAAGATACTTTCAGTATCGCCCTGGTGAAAGATCACCATTCAGAACTGAAATGTTGCTTGAAATAGCTTTTTGCCGTGTTTGGTGACCAGATCTGAATAGAAAGGTATTAACCCTTTTCCCCACCTTCCTCTCCCCCTTCTCCTTCCCCTCCCCAATACCTTCAGCCTCACAACATTCCCCAATTGGGAATGCCATAGTCTCACTGGCTCCAGACGGTTGGGAGCAGTTTGGGACTCTTGTGCGGTATTCATATAAAAAATAAAATAAAAAATCATGGTCTTTTATCAGAGCAATACTAAGAGTACTGTAACTTTGATAAGTCTTACGTGGACTAAGACAGCAAATACCGGAGAAATATAATAATACGCGCAGCTCCTGACATTTACCATACGAGTACATTGAGATGGCAAAATGATACACCAGCGCCCCCTAACGGGGCGAGTTAGCGAAATTGTATTTATTATTCATTTTGTTTAACAAATTTATAGAAATCCAAAATTCAATCAATATTAGGTGACCTACGTATGATTTTACTCCTTTTTTGTTGATGTATACATTTTTTAAAGGCTCTTAGGATTGTACATTTACAAAGCTGCGCGTGTAATCAAATATCATAGACCTCAAAATACTGGCAACATGCTATACTATCGCCTCTAGCAGCCCGGGCTATAGCGCTTCCAGACTGTATTGCTATTGTAATAAATATTTTATTTTATTTGTAAACAGTGCGCGAGCAACTAATGACGGTCAGTGACTAAGTTGGCATCGCATTTGAGATCAATTTCTCGGCGGGCTAAGTCCTCCATCACGACACAAGCAACATCTTCCGCTTAGTGTGATTTGATGGCAGTAGGAAATTTTCAAAATTTGTCAGGTTATTTGTAACTCGAGAATATTTGTCTTTCTTTAAAAAATAAACAATAGATAAGCATGTGAAAATATAAAATATGGTGTAAGTATAAAAACGGGTTTAGTGAATTCTTTGCTAGATCTTTTGTATCTGGCGGGAGGATGTTGTGGAGTTTTGTTGCAAAATATATGTAGCTTCTTTTAAGTACTTTTATAAAACGGAATGTTTTTAATGTCATTTTAATTTGATTTAGTGTCCTGAATACGTGGTCTAATGGGGGGTTCAGTGTTTTTGAATAATTTTATCAGTAAATTTTTGAGATATACATACTCTGTAGCACATTTGGTAGGTCATAACTTTTTGAATATGTCTATCGAAGGCGTTATTATGTACTACCCTTTAGTCAATGATGCGAGTAAAAAAATCTGTAGTACCTACCTACGGTTAGTGTACATCAATTAAAAATAGTGTAGAATTTCTAAATTTTATATTTGGCGCAGGGCTTGTGAATTGGCACTACGGCAGGCGAGTACTACATGCGAACTTGACAAATACGGCGCCGTATTTGTATATATATAAACTGGGCCTGCCATATATTATTGATCTTTAATAAATGCCTAATTAAATTAATTACTTTTTTTTATTAATATTAAATTAATTGGTGAAATTTTTTTTTTTTTTTGTTTTTGTTTTAATAATTACCCTACTTTTATGATATAGCTTGAAACACCTACCTTTGGAGGAACTAAATAACTGTTTTTTGAAATCTGCATTTTTTTGTATTCGCTAAATTATTAGTGGCGCCACCGACAGTGAAGTTACGTGTATCAATATGTAATACTTTTCAACCTCTATCGGAGAAGCTGTGAACTACATTTACACAATATGGTTTTACGTTATCCTAATGTTATTTTATTAAGAATTTTTTTAACGTCAATAGATGGCAGTACTATACTCATGTAATAAAATAGTCAATAGATGGCAGTACTATACCCTGATACGAAAATATCATATTTTATTATTATAACCACATTTAAAATATGCACGTGTATAACGTAAACATTAGCCTTCAACATGCAGAAATAGGTTTTCAGCTTTTGGTTTTATTGTTGATTTTAGCTTTTAAATAAATTAATTCCTTACTATCAGTTACAAAATGGTCACAGGACAGCTTTTTTTAACAACCGTCAAATAAATTTCTACAAATTAAAAAAACAAAAAAAAAACAAAAACAAAACATTAATAATTCATGAGTAGGTACTTTCACAAAAACTCTTTGAAACCAAAAACTCTTTCTTGTACTCTATGGTATTTTATACCAATCAAAACGAGACTGCTATATAATGATTGGTCAACTAAACAAAGATGGCGTAAATTTGATCACTCGCCGACTCTCCTCGCGGTTCTCAGTTCTCAGTATTCTCACGTTCTCAGTTCAGTAATGGTTCAGTAGTTCAGTTTTCAGTCAGCAGTTGTCAGTTGTCAGTTTTCAATCGTGTTGTCATTGTTATCAAATCGAGTTCTAATTCAATTCAATTTCAATACATTATAACGTTCGTAGAACGGTAATTTTGTGTTACACTGTCTTATTTTTATTATATTGTTTTGAACAGTATCCAATTATTTAGAAGAACATAGTTTAAATAATTTAAAAAAAAAACATTATTTCTCTCTGGTTAATTTTCTATTTTCCGAAGTTGTCAAACCAAAGGAAAAAGGCGCGAGGTCGAATGAAGTATTACTTGACCAAAAAATCGGTTTTCTTGACTTGAAGTATTGAAAGAAGCTTTTAATTTGTTCAATTTGACATTTCATATTATTGATAAAATATGGCTGACTTCGATTTCTCCAAGCTGGTGGATTTTCTAGAGCTAGTTGGAAGTTTGAAGGTATGCTTCATCGAAAACCTGACTGGGGTAACGTTATTATGTTCATTATATTTGTTTAATGCTGTTTATTCTTTCAGCATGTCAAGAGGACCGGGTGGGTTATCAGAGACATTCCGGATTGTGAATCAATCGCTGGACACATGTACAGAATGGGAATGATGACCTTCTTACTGAATGGATCACAAGAACTGGACAGACTGAAGTGCTTAGAAATTGGTGAGTCTATCTAAATTTTCTGCTCCTGGAGTTATGCATTTATTAGTTTGATCTTTTTGACAACCCCCGACGAGCATTGGTTATCCACGTGATTTCGGGTTGGTAATTGCAGGAATCAATTCTTAACATGAAATGCACAAATGACATAGTTAATGTGTGGAAATTTCCACTATCCTTCAGTTTCATTGTTGCGCCATATGCTACAGATTACTAAAAATCATTGCAACTAATATTACAGAAAATGGTTTCTTTTTGGCATTCAAAGACAGTTACTTTTATTACATGTCAAAAATTGCGTAGCAATTTTGCAAAATTTATCTAAAATTTTATGCTAAAAGCGGCCTTTTCAAAATTAGGTCACTTAACGGGTTTTTACTGCAACAACGATTTAATATCAGAAGTTGAATTATTCTTAGCTTGTGAAATAGAAGTGTTACGATAAAAACACAAAAATATTTCATTAATATAAATTGCTTCACAATATGAGTCATCTTTTATTTTAAGTTTATTCATTAATTAGTGTCAGTAATTTCCTTTCAGGTGAAAAAATAATTGTAACGTTTGGATGTATCGTTCAAGTATTATAAACTGATTGAATGATTTGTTGAGTCATGCAAGTATTATAAAATGATTGCACTCATTTTATTATAATTCCTAGATTTTTAATTCCAATATAACTATTATTGATTTGTGCATAAATGTTAATTCCTCCAACCACTTCCTTATGAAACATAAGTCAAGATATTAATAGTTTTTGTGTTTAATTCATATAACTCCATTTATTTATTTTTGTTCTTAAATTAATGTAAATCAAATTCAATAATGTTATCATTAAGTTCTGCAAGAATTTTTAGTTTTTATTATTATGACAGCTGTTTCGGCGTTCAAAGCCATTTTCAAACTGCGGTTAAGCCGCATTGTGATGACTTATTTATATGATTTTATTTACTCCCACCCAATTCTAATTTGGACGGGTTTTTAAAAATACCGATTTATTACACACAAACCACAACAAAAAATATACGATAATAATATTTATTGAAATAAAACAATGACTTTGTACAAGTCCACGAAATATATTATAATTTTTATGATCGACGAGCTTCCGGGCTAAGCGAAACCGATGATCATAAAAATTAAATTGGCTCCGTGGTCTTATACAAAGTTATTGATTTATTTAATTAAATATGTCAAACCACAAAGAGATTTCTTTCTAAGAAAATATAATAATATTTTCAATGTTAAAATATTTCTATTAGAAATATTTTCTGTAAACCACTATTTTTAATATTGTATACTGTGTTAACCTGATGAGGGAAGCTTTGCTTCCGAAATGCTTAAATATTTATGTAATAAAAATAGTGGTGTACACAAAATATTTCTAATTAATTTTATTAATAATGACACCACAAAATAATTTTACATTTATTGAAGAAACTGTTAAAATATTATTATTAGAGGAAAAGTTTACATAGCAAAGTGAAAATATTTATATTAACATACAGATAAATAAATAAGTTAAAGGACTTATTTATACATTTTTCGAATCTCATTACGATGCTTGTAATACACATTAGTAGGATATGTAATATAAAATGTTTTAGGAAATATTAAATATTTGGAATAACTTATTAAACTTTATAAACCTTATTATAGCATTTAATCATTGAAGAAGATAATACTTACAGATATCAAATGAAACAGTAAAAGGTATCAGTCGCATCTGGGAATCGAACTCAGGACCTCTGTCTTACCGGAACAACGCTCTAACCACTGAGTTAATGAGACCTATTTTTTACATTATTTATATTGGACATCTATTTACTTTTCTGCACGTCTAGAAAGAATATTTAATTTATTATAAAAAACTAATTACGCTCTCTCGGAAATAGTTTTATAAAGCGAAATAACAACGTTTGTTTAGTAAGAACATAAAGTTAAAAAAACAAATTAGATAAGATTCGATAAAAAAAAAATCAATAAAAAAAGCATAAATATTTATTATTTCCGAACTTATGTTGAAGCTGTGTATTGAGACTATCGTAAGACAACGACACGTGCACACTGCTGGACGATGCACATGTAGCAGACTACTTGCTGATTTTTTGTCCAGACTTAACTTGTCTGATTTTGCCGTCAATTTGAAGGAAAGGAATACAAAAAATGGCCTTGTCTTAAGGTACGGATGGTCGAGCCTTTCAACGTGGTTCTTTCGAGTTAAGCAACTTATGTTTTCTGCAGTAAGATAAAGAATTCCGACACCTCTGTTTTTAGATCGTCCAAATTAATCCGCTAGAAAGAGATAAGGCTTCACATATGTCATCTTACGCAAGTATGGTAGACTGTCCCAGATTAGTAATAAAATTTTACGTCTTATGTTACATCTCTCTTTCTCACTGGTGACTTAAAAGAGATATTATGTTGAATGTAGATTAACGAAATTGTAATCATTTAATGTATTGTTTTCTCTATCGATCCCGAAGAAATTCTAAATTTGCTGTCGCACCTGACATCAAAATGTGGTGATGTTTATAAAAATAATTTTTATTATTTTATACGGAATCGCCACAATTTAAAAAAAAATAATAATTTATGAATACAAAAATATGTATTTTAGGATTACCTAAAATATTAGATTATTTAAGGAGAAATGGAAGATTAAACGAATCGTTACATCACGGTTACGGGAGGGTTATTGTTGTTGGTTTTTTAAAAATAATTGTGTCTGGTAATTTTATCTCTTTAAAAATTTTATTTAGATGCTTTGTATGTTTTTTTTTTTTAATAATTTTTCTACACTATCCTATATAATATATTTATTTTTACCTGTCTCCGAACAGATATCGTCTAGTGAGACGGGTAAAATACATATATCTGTACACCTATATGCCAATAAATTCCCGGGTTGCCGGCAATGAAATGAAAATAAAATGAATAAATGACATTCAGCAGTACAATCACCTTAAAATATCGGTTTCTTTTGTTCCTTCTCCGCCATGGAAGAGTATCTGTCTAAAATTCTGTAGCCACATATTGTGTTGCCACTTTTCAAATACTGTATATCAATTGACCATAATATAGGTACACTGCTATTATATAAGTTAAGTTAAAAATCGTACAAGGAAGTTTCAGCTTCAAAATCCTTGAATTTACTTATCATTATGTCAACTTTCTCAACATCTTGTTGTATACTGATTTTCTAATAATATAAACATTGAAAATGCCAAATGAGAATCAAACAGAGTAAGACACTCAATGTTTGAGTAAATAATGGGATTTCTTATACTTATTTAACTTCTACTGCTCCGAGATTGTCCGTCGGACATGCAAAATTTGTATCCGTCGAACGCCGGCGTATCCGATTGGCAATGTCAATGTTCTTTTCATATATATGTAGAATATAAGTAGCTATTCCAGGGAAACTACTTAACATAGATATACACATTTTTTATTAATATATAAACACATTATCCGGTAAGATGGTATAATTTACTAAAACGTCATTTTGCGAAAAACATGTAAGTTATTACGAAAATAGAATCATTCGGTGCATGGCGGGCACGCTACAGAAATATTAGTCTGCGGGAGCTCGGCGTTCCAAAGGTTAAAGTAGACCGTAATGTTTTTTTCCATGTATCGCATTGCTGGACATAATTCTTAATATCAAAACCTAGTTTATCAATACTCCGTTACTGTGCAAGTTATTCTAATTATTATTATTATTATTGCAAACTAGTTGAGCATGTAAATTTCATTTTTAGGCTATATCTGAAACAATGTATGTAGGTAGGCACATATTTGAAAAGTTAACGTAAGTATGTCACTAGGTTACCAACTGAGATAGTTACATATATTATGTACTTACCTATTAATAATTATTACCATTTTTTTTTATCCCAATTCTTCGGTACGCCATTCTCAGTAATATTTATGTTTAATGCATCTTGATAATCACAATTAATCATTCAGATATTTGCACGTTTATTCTGAACATCATTTTTATTATTAGTTTGCAAATAAAATTTTATTTTATTTATTTTTAATTATTAATTATTTTTATTGAGATTTAAGAACCTCATCGTAATATTTAATCATTGAAGAAAATAATATTAACTTAACCTAAATGAAAGATGAAACCGGACAAAAGGACAGAAACTATTCAATATTTATTTATTTATTCAATTCAGAAAAATGTTTTACAGTAAAAACACTTTGACTGTCCAACTGGGAAGTTCCCGTTTTAGGACAGTCAAATTGATAAGCTTTGTTCATAGTACATAATATATGAGTTTTTTTTTTACAAAGTACAATAGAAAAAAGTATTGATATATTACGTAACTGTAAATTTTATTAAAATATGAAGTTAAAGGGTAATGATTATTGCTATTTATCCCTTCACTTCCATTTCTTCAGTTCGGAAATACCTAATCTTTCTAATTTTACCAAGGAGATTATATATTATCTATAACCTATTCCCGGAATGAAAGGCCACTAAAAATCTTTTGATTGAGATTCTTGCAATTGATTTTCTTCTTTTTTTTTCCAGCTATGGTGCATGACCTTGCAGAGTGTATTGTTGGGGATTTAACTCCTCACTGTGGCGTGGCACCTGATGAAAAGCACCGCCGGGAAGATGAAGCCATGAAGGACATTGCGCAGCTAACCGGCCCCTCCGGAAATCTGCTCTACGAACTGTACAAGGTAATTTCGAAATCCATTGAATGAATTTGTTATATATACGTTTATAACTGAAAATGACTCATTATGACCGTAATATTTATTGAACTGATTAACCCAGCTGTTAATACAGCCTAGCAAGAAATATTTGTAGTACCTGAATAGAACATATACAAATACTATATTTCGCACGGAACACTGATACACATACGACACTTTAATCTGTCAGCAGAAGTTCTCTGTCGGAGAATATAGGTCAATAAAGGCCGAATAACTTTTACAGAAAGAATGCTTTATTAAAGTAACTCTCTATTTATATGGCTTTTCTCTATGAAACAATCGACGTATGTTTAAAGTGATTGACGTCTTTGAGATTAATAGAAACACGTCAGTTAGGACGTTTTTGATGTTTTAGTTGACGTCATTGTTTTATGTCCCAGAAATAGTGACATCAACAGCTGCCATTTACGTTTTTAAATGTGTCATCTGAATCGCAGAGGTACATAACCTTGATGTGGTGATGCACTTTTTACATGTGATGACGTAGAAGCATCTGTGCCATTTCCTAAATACGAATTATGATTTGGACGTCCGATATAGTACCCTTGATATGATATTTTCCCAAAACAGTGCTATACAAATTAACCAATTACATATTATCATCGTTATTACAAGTATGCAACAGGAAGTGGTAAATATTACATACCTAAACAATGTACCATAATCAATGCTTACCAATGGAAATCAGAGTTTGCCAGTCTTGTAGTACGCATACTACTTTATACTAATATGTACTCCTTTTCTAGCAAATTTTATCATTGAAGTAGAGATAAAACTATTGGAAGCCTTCCTTGTCATCTGCAATACACTTCAGCAGCTCTATTGGCGTTTTAGTCCAATTGAAATTTTGCCTGTATCTATTACATACATACATATTTATTAATACAGGTTAAACAATGTGAACCTGAATTGATACCTTTTTTTTCCATGTGATATTTATATATTTTAAGTAACCAGCGTAACTGGCATCCCCATATGGAGAATGTTGTGAGGCGCAGGAGATCCATATTTTATGGATGTTTATTACATTCTGGAATATAATTGTTCAGTGTCATAGTAAGATCATTTCATTTTGATTATTAGCATTTTTCGTGTTTTAATGTTATTCTTTGTTTAACCATTTTTTAGTTCAATTTAGCATGTGATTGCACTTTTATGTTAGAATTTACTCTGTCTGAATGCAACCAAATAATATTATTATCTCAAATAAGCCTTTAAAGTTTCAAACTTATAAATAACATCGCTTGTCTTAATTTTTACTGTAATGATTCAAGCCACGCTGGAACATTTATATTGGTCAACAGATATATACTTAATGTTAACATCGATAGTTTTTTAATCTAGTTCAAATAACAATCACCCATCTTCTTCATGATCTTCTAGATATATTTCAATCCATCCCAAGTCCAAGATTTACAACGTTGTCAAGGACTTCCTCGGTGCAGACAATAATAGTCAATTCAAAACATATTTTGTACACTGGTATACTCTTAGCATAAAACCGTTAACATTCCTACCGTGAATACAATTAATTTTATTGATAATCTTTTCAGGAATATGAAAGCCAGTCCAGCCCGGAGGCGAAATTTGTCAAGGAATTGGACCGATTTGACATGGTGCTGCAGGCGTTCGAGTATGAGAAGCGAGAGAAGGCCCCCCATTCTCTGGAGGAGTTTTTTGTAGCCACGCAGGGGAAGTTTAGCCACCCGCTGGTCACAGGACTCCTTGGAGAGCTGACCAAGAGGAGGACTGCTTTTGAAACCAAAGACGCGGGAGACAGTTCTGCGGAAACCAATATACCTTCTTAGGCACATTAAAAATTAGAATAATGCCATGAACAATGATTTTATCGAAGTGTTCAATGGAAAAACTAATAGAAAATTCATTTTAATTTGCAATAGTACAAAAATATGGGAATTTTTCGAAAATAATATTGGTAATTCTTAAATTGAAATATGATATCGATAAAAATGACAGGTCATTAGCTCTGTGGTTATATTGTTGTCCCGGTAAGACAGAGATCCTGGGTTCCATTCTCAGAAGCGACCGACACATTTTTATTTTCTGTGTCTTTTTCTGTTTAATATTTCATTTGAGATTTGTTAATATCTTCAATGATCAAATTATAGAAAATACATATTTTTTATTTATCAGTGGTGTGTAGTGACTTCCCAGAAATAAAGTTTCACATTGGTATTTTTCATATCGAAATTTATCATTATCAATGTTTTTGTATTTCAAAATTAATGAGGATTTTTTTCTTTTTTTTTAACCATGTATAACTTTTATCTGGAAAATGTCAGTATACTCGTATATTAGAGCAGAAGTCACTACACAATGATATTTATAATATGTTGTGGTGTTTTTCGCATAATAATTATGAAAATGTAACTGTCTTTCTTTTTTAGAAATTTTTTTTATCTGCTTAAGTTTGTTTAATATGCCAGCTGTTGTTGTAGTTCAACGAATAATAAAACCTTAAATACTAAGATTCTGCAAAGGCTGCACAAAAAACTCATACGAATGGATACGTACCTTACCTTACGAATCCTAAGGTTTAGGATATACATGTTGTATTGTCTTCCTAATGTTTTCAAATGACTCATTACACGTTACCAATATCAATTCAAAATGATTCATTGAGAAAACATCACCTCATGTACAATAATAGAGTACATGCATAAGGAAAAACTAATACTCGCTTTTATCCATTGCATCTTATAATAAATAATATTAGTGCATATTATATCCCTTACTTTAATTATTGCAAGTGTTGTTCGAGTGAATGAAATATCCTTTTTAATTTAAAGTTTTTAAAACTATAAAATAGATTAAAAAAAAAAATTGATTTGTGAACATCTTTTGAAGACACAAAGTATTATGCAAATTCCTTTTTTGCATTTGGGGTGATAATTTTAAACGTAATACTATATTTTACATCACGAAATATAGCGAGAAACCAAATATTTAGGCATACATCTACATATTTATAAATATTTCATTGACATTTAATTTTTCCTCTGTTAACACGTTCACGGACACAACTTTTATTAAACTATTTGGGGCGATAATTTTAAATGTAATACTATATTTTACATCACAAAATATAGCGAGTAACCAAATATTTAGGCATACATCTACATATTTATAAATATTTCATTTTCATTTAATTTTTCCTCTGTTAACACGTTCACGGACACAACTTTTATTTAACTATTTGGGGCGATAATTTTAAATGTAATACTATATTTTACATCACGAAATATAGCGAGTAACCAAATATTTAGGCATACATCTACATATTTATAAATATTTCATTGACATTTAATTTTTCCTCTGTTAACACGTTCACGGACACAACTTTTATTTAACCATTTGGGGCGATAATTTTAAATGTAATACTATATTTTACAATACGAAATATAGCGAGTAACCAAATATTTAGGCATACATCTACATATTTATAAATATTTCATTGACATTTAATTTTTCCTCTGTTAACACGTTCACGGACACAACTTTTATTGGTGTCGTTTTTTGAGGAGATGTGTTATGACAGAACGTACTATAATGTATATATATTTTAGTCCGGGATGCTGTAAGACACAGCTGAGTCAAGTTTTGTGTTGTAATAGTATGCAGCATGTCTATTTGCGTCACAATGCGACCACTTCTATACTCGATGGTGTTACACACAAAAGACGATAGGTGATTAAAAAAAATTTATTACTGATTTTCATTAAGCTAGTTTGAAAAATATCATAAATTACAAATTTTTGTTCCTCTTCTAATACAAAATACAGCATGTGTCGTTTCGCAAACCTGTTTGCCGCCAAGTGTTCGTCAATTTGTTATTATTGTGAAGTATATTTTTAGGTGAACATAATATGTTAGCACCTTCGAGGTTTTTTTTTTATAAAAACACCACTATGAATCATAAAAATATTATTATTATTATTTTTTCTATATGCAAATATATGACCCGCTCCAAACATAAAGGCCAATGTTGACGAAAATCGCACTTTGACTCATTTTCATGTATATGTTTTGTTTATCATCCTTTTGACATTCTTCATCAAGATTTTTGCATTTAGCCCAATGTAAATCAGATGCATCCGTTTTCCTTTTTTGCTCACCAACCTGTTAGAATAAATTTACCGACTCCAAATTAAAAGCATGTTGGGCTTTTTCTTTATGAAGTAAACATGGAACGTAAAGGTAGAGCCAACGCACGTTTATAAGATCTTTTCTGACAATATTATAACGCTCTTGTCTTAATCTATGTACGTTGTTTATCGAATTTGGCACACGAAAATAAATTTTATTATTTAGTAGATAAATTTAATGATCATGGAAAATATAAACCATTCCATACGCGGAGATCTTATAATTGTGCGTTCGCCCTAACAAATTCAATATGCCGAACCTATCAGTTCAAAGTCTTCCATGATTCTGCAGATCCGACAATTCAAAGCCAAAGGGAAACACCGTTTTGCCACTTCATCATCACATGTGTATGATTCAATCGGATGGAATATTTATTCCATGGTTGGGCCAAACTCTGTCTATACTTTGCCAAGTTCCTTGATAATTCAACACGCGTATGATCGGCTCACTTTTTATAGTTGTATAAAATCATTAAAGCACAAAAAATAAAACTAGCTTTTTTGTTTAAAAATATTTAATTAATTAAAAAACACGTAAAATTATTAATTAGATAAGGTTTTTTTCTTTTTTTTTTTTCTTTTTCGTACTTTTAATCATCTTTAAAAAGTATTCCGATTCATACGTGTGTTGATTTATCCTGTCACCAGTTACCTCATTTGCGTGAAGGCAGCTTAAGGCACTTTAATTGGATGAAATATTTATTCCAAGGTTGGGTCAAGTTCTGTCTACAATTGGCCCATTTGTGTGAAGGCAGCCTAAGGTTCGGGAGATAATTAGTTTGGCAATAATAATTGCTGGTGATATTATTTCATAACATAATGAATTATTATTATGAGTGTAGCATTGAAACATTAGAATGTGAATAGTTTCTGTAGCTGTTAGTATAACTTATTAAACAATTATTGGAAATGCCTTACTGTCGAATGTGACTTTTACAAATACTTAAGTAGACATAGGATACAGTAGTTTTTGCAGACCATTGATTGCCATACATAAATATATTTTTCATTGCCATTTTCGTATTGATCTTTGAAATTTGAAAACTCGTATATTTTCCTTGCCAATTTATACATAAAATTATTATTCAAACATTTTCTAAATAAGTACACCTTTATTGCGCTTCGTACTTACATACACATTTATCTTGTATTATTACATATACATATATGCTTAATTATTGTTGGTTCTTTTTTATTGAGCTTTGTGCTATTGATTAAAAGATCACGCACACTGTTTTCTTCTTCATTTTCCTGACTACAAACTTCCGATTGGGGTTGCAAAAACGTTTATTTTATATTTTATTTTACATATTTATAAAAATTCTATTCCTCATAATCTTTTTAACATTCACTCCCTACAGTAGCCGGTAATTTTTAATTTATCTATTATATGTGTTGTCTATTATATAATTTTTTGTATATTGCATAATGAGTAAACATTGGATTGTATGTATTATCAATGTGGCGAAATATGCGCTACCAATGCCAAAATATGCACTAACAATGCCCGAATATGCACAAACAATGCCTAAATAGAACGATAAAAGCAGGCATATATCTTTTGAAACCCATTTTTCAGGGGAATTTTTGGTTTCTTGGAGAAGGTTCGGTTCTTAAAAAAATATTCATTTTCAAAAATCTCAATCACTACTACGAATCTCTTTTTTTGATTTTCCAACAGGAACTGGTTTAAAAAATAGTCTATTTCCTCAGAATAGATATATTTTCAAGAATAAAACGGCTTATATTCAATTAATGATGAAAAAATAAACAAAAAGAAAGCATATTAATCCAATATCTAATGATGAGTTTTATAAATTACTCACTTTTTAGTCTGCTAACGCGAAAAATTCTACAAACGATTAGACTGGCAGCTTCAAATTCTACACGAAATACATAATGGAAGTTTAGGTTAATTATCCAAAAATGCCTTCACTGGTTCTCAAACTGTATCTTTTACAGTCATTTTGGTACGTATTTCATAGAATTTAAAAGATTACAGTTTAAAGATTTTTGTCCCTGGAAACCTTATACATACATTTTCAATTCACATTGTTTATCACCTTATCAAACCCACATTATAAAAAGACACCGAAATAATATTTTTTAAATATTTTGTAATCAACTGTATAATGTATATATATAAAAAAACTCTCTATATAAAATAACAACGTTCCATCTGACACGGCAATGTTATGCGATAATGAGCCTAAAAGTTACTCTCCTTAGAGCACATTATCGCAGGACGTTGCTGTGTCAGGTGGAACCTTGTTATTCCAAGTTGTCGATTTGTAGTTTTACTTGAGTTAGCAGACTTTGGAGTGATGTTTAGGACCATTTTTTTAGTGCCTTGAGCAAAAAAAAATTCTCTTCCAAAATCAACTTTTAAGTGAATATCGAATATGTAAATTAATAATATATGTACTATATTTTTAAGTAGAGTTTTCCATACAAATTTCTGCTAAAATATCACTTTTAAAACAATAATAAATTGCATTGTTGGTTTTTTCATGGATGAAATAAATAAATTGAATTCTCTGAAAATTATTTGTTTGTATATTTATCTGTGTCGTAATAATATTATTTTCAAATATAAATTAATCTTATAGAATGATACTGATGTTAACATAACAGAAAACCAAATTTCTTTTTAACATATGTACTTATTTTATTTTATGACATTAAAAATATTTTATTGGCAGATTGTTTTATTTTTGTTTGAAAAACATTAAAACTGTTTAGCAACATTGTACAAATGTACTTCATTCCGAAAGTTTTTTTGAATTTCTGGAAACCCAAAAGTATAGTATTGGTAGGTATTACGTAAATCAAGTACTCACGACATTACCTCCAGCTCTTGACATTTGATGGCAACTTGCTACACCATCTCCCTCTAGCAACCCGAGTTGTATGAATCGTTTTTTTCATACATTTTAATAGAGTTTCTGTGAAGCATATTCTTAATACTATCGAAAATTGAAAAAATAAATATGTATTTGACCCACATATATGATTTTACTCCTTTTTTGCTTGAGTATACGTATATATATATATTTTAAAAGAGACTATTTGGAATGTATTGACATTTATGGTTAAATGAAACGTGACACGCCCTCACAGATGGCGTTAATTAAAATATTTTAAAAAAACTCTTGGCACTGAATGCTTTTATATATTGAGATGAATTGTTTGTTGGGGAGTGTACATACAGAATATAAAATGGAGTAAGTTTAAAGCTCAAGTCCTTCAAGAAGCCTATAAAAATACTGTATATGTTGGTGTTACAATAGTATATTGAATTCTAAGTTTCTTGGAGGACATGAGCTTTAAATCTGCTGTAATAATTTATTCCATTTCATACTCTGTGTGTATGCCTAGCAACAAACAATTCGTTTCAAAATTTAAAGCATTACATGCTTAAAATGTGATTTTTTTCTAAAATATTTAAATTTGCGCCATCTGTGATCGTGTATTACATTTCGTTTAGCCTTAAAGCCTCGCTAGTCGCGCACTGTCCTAATAAAATAAAATATTTATTACAACAGCAATACAGTCTGGAGGCCTAAAGCCCGGGCCGCTGGAGGCGGTAGCATTTTGACAAATGTACCTGTGTAATCAAATATTATAGATGTCAAAATACTGGCAACATTTCGCTACCGCCTCTAGCAGCCCGACCAAGCTTCCAGACCGTTTTGCTGTTGTAATAAATATTTTATTTTCTTTATAAACCATTGGGTCAGTCCGCAACCAGCAGGACTTTAAATGTTAATACAGTCCTAATAGACTCTTTTAAAGATATTTATATATATACATGAGCAAAAAATGAGTAAAATCATATGTAGGTCACCTAATATTAATTTTTTCGATTTTTTAAATTTATTAATAATATATTTCACAAAAAATCTATTAACGTGTATAGAAAAACCCAATTCATACAACTCTGGCCTCTATTGTAGCGTGTTGCCATCTCGTTGTATGGTAAATGTCAATACATACTTAGAGTTGTACGTATTAGTATATTTCTATGGTATTTGCATAAATTTATGAATAACTAACCCAAACTTAGTGATACAATAATTTATTCATTTTAAAGTGTTTCGCTCTTGGATCTGGGATTTTAGAGGAAAATAGGTCTTGTTATCGAACATTCTATCCTCCGTATACGTTTCTATTACTTCTGATTTTTAGAAAAACTTTGATCTTTGTACTAGCTTCGATGAGTAAAGGTTATGACTTATGACTTTGTGATTTTGTAATTTACTTCTATTAAACGTTCACAGATGGCAATACCTTCCAACAAGTTTTTTTTTTTTTAAATAATTCGCGGCGTTGCTAATAGATGTCAGCATGTGCTCTTTATTGAGAGATTTTCGAGTTGAACGTCGATTATAATATATTCACTATTTGGGAGCTGTTCACTTGCTGGCCCATGTTCCACATCGGGACTACAACCCTCGTAAACTCATAACCTTTAGTTCTCATAATCTTACAGAGTGATAGATACTCTCAATATCGCCCTGGTGAAAGAACGCTATTCAGAATTGAAACGTTGCTTGAAATGACTTAGCACGTACTTCCCAACCTTCCTCTTTCCCATCTCCTTCCCTTCCCCACTCCCTTCAGCCTCACAACATAACCCGATTGGAGATGCCATTGTCTTATTTACGTGATGAAAAAAATCTAACTTCGGGCACCCTGACACGCCCACAGCACACTTCTGTCGGTTTATCTATTCATGGACAAAAAATAATCGGTTTTCTTAACAATACCAGGGGGTCCGCCAAACCAACCCCAGCTCTTACTATTCTCTATAGATATAAGGTAGGTGCCTACTTTACTCAAAGCCGTACTAGAGATTGCGAATACGGAGCCGTTTCGGAAAATCCGGATTTTTGGATTTCGTGAAACTCAAAATCCGGATATTCGGAAAAATCCGTTTTTTTTGACAAAGTAAAATTGTTTCACATATTTCAATTTCTAAATAATGTAATATAACTAAAAAAATCCAATTTTTTCTGATATTTTAGTACAGATTAAAATGATTCACATTGAAATTTTTCGAATGAGTCACTTACCAATCACTCTACTGGGGGTGCATTATCCACATTATTATTTTACTTTCAGACACAACAATATTTTGATATTTTAACCCTTTGACAACCGAAGTTTGTTATTTTTTTCGGTAACTGAAGATTTTTAAATGTGAATTTTTCATCATTTTTATTCATGTCGCAGTAATTTATTTTATAAAATAATTGTTTATGTGCTAGGTTTTTTCCCTTACTAGCACAAAATAACCCTTTGAGGACTAAAACGATTACGCAAAAAAAAAATTGTTCCACAAAATTTTTCAAATAGTACGTGAAAACCATGATGCGGTGGTAAACTGGTGTGCTATATAGACTTCAAGGATTACTACCCATTCCGTTACTAACTGCAGTATATTACGCCATGGTACATTCACACATTTCCTATCTCTGCTGTATCTGGGGCTTTGCCTCGAAGAAATTGATTGCTGATCTGCAGGTGGTTCAAAACCGAGCCCTCAGAAATGTTTTTGGACTTCCATGGGACACTCATGTCAGGGACATCTACTCAGTTTCCGGTATCCTTCCAATCACGATCCTTCCTAAGTATGAAATCACCAGCACCATCCTACAAATTACTCAACAATCAACTCACACTAACGTCAAGCCACTTTACAATCAAGACATCCACAACCACAATACTCGAAATAACAATAAAATCCGCATTCCTCAAACACACACTACAAAATATGGAATAAAATCTTTAAACTACATTGCCTACACACTTTATAATTCGCTTCCAGATATGTACAAAACCATCCAGAAAAATAAAAAATCCCAAAATGATGGTATAAAGGAATACTTTTTAAGGATATTTAAAAATGAAAATCAGTAAATCCATATTTGTATATTTTGTTGTTCCCTTATATGTTTTCTCTTGTGTGTTGTTCTATTTAACTTGGCCTTATAAAATCATTTCTGTCTGTATGTGAAACTTCTATTTTTGATATTTTGCTGTCAATGTAAAATTGTATGTACTATCTCCTACTTATGTATTGTAAATTCCTCCCGTCCTAAAATGAGTTTTGAAACTCATCGGGATTGCTTTAGCAAGAAATAAATATATTAAAAAAAAAAAAAAAAAAATGGACTATGATTACAAATTTATTTTTCCATATCTTAGAAATATTTACATAACATCCCATGCCTAAAATATGCTCTATATGACCGGTCAGCGGCTGAGTTGGCATCGCGTCTGGGTCCCACCCAGGCGTCGTTAGTTCAATTCCTCGGCTGGCTAAGTCCTCCATCACGACACAAGCAACATCGCCAACGGTGATGGCAGTAGAGGATTTTAAAATTTTGTCAGGTTATTCGTAACCCCGAAATGTTTGTTTTTCTTTTTAAAATAGAAAAAAAAAGTTGAAACAATAATGCGGTAGTGAAAGGGACAATCTTACTATCACAAATTTACTTATCCATCCATATCTTAGAAATGTTTACATATAGCGCACATCTTAATATGCTGGACGCGTTCATTTCGTGTGACATTGTGTTGCAAATAACATAATTTATTAAAAAGTTCAAATCCATTTAATTCGAGTTTCATTTTTTTTAATCCGGATTTTTATTGCGAAGAATCCTTTTATCCGGATAATTCGGATGGCAATCTCTATGCAGTACCCACCTTCCAGATAATCAATCAAGAAGCCTCAAACATCAAACACGCCATTATTCTGGCGGTAATGTGAAGAACGGTACTGTCGATAGCTTGTAATAAATAGTGATGTACTTTGACCTTTTATTTGTGATCGATCATGAATGAAATATCAATCAATTCTAAAATGGAGGTACATAAATCAACTGAAAATTTGATGAAATATACATTGAAAGCAGAATCTTTTCTGATAAACAGCTTCGTTGGCTGTATTTATTTCATCATTTCATTCATTTTTTGTACATAGAAGTTATGAAATTCAAACAATTTAAGGTACTCCTGGATATCATTATATCTCACCCTCAGTGACGATGAGTCAAAGCCAATAGGGAACACCATAATGTTTTAAATAGAATAATTAATAGTTCCTATAAAAACCTGACACCGTATTTTTTTTGTATTCAAATTTTATTTTTATAAATGTCACCTAAGTACGTAAGCAAACGCACCGGTTTTGCCGGGCATAACCGGCCGATTATTTCAACAAGGTTTTTTTATATCATCTTTGGGGATGCTGTGTGAAGGGTCTTTCACAGGATAGGAGGGAGTGAACTTGGGTCTTTAAGAGACCCATGTTATAGGATGGAGGAAACACAGAGGCCGGCAGATCATTCCACAGCCGAGCTGCTGAACACAAGAATGAATCGTAGAAGCGACCCGTTCTCATGTGACAAATGTCAACCGTGTGCAAATGTTGGGCGCGCGTTTGGCGTGTTTCCCGACTATTCACCGGTGCCGAAGGGATCAATGACGCTAGTTCCTCGGAGCATCTTCCATTAAAATACCGATAGAACAAGGACAGCATTGCCACCTGACGTCTGTGCCCCAAAGATTGCAACCCATTTGTTAAGATAGGCGAATCTATCAAACGGACCGCCCGTTTCTGCACAGAGTCAAGAGTTTTTTTTCAGATACTTTGGGACTCCCGACCAGAGGTGGCTGCCAAATTCTACAGTGTGGCGCACTTGCGATTTGTACAGGGTCAGCAGTTGTGTACTATTAAAGTATCTGCGGGCTCTGTACAATACGCCCAGCTTCTGAGAGGCTAACTTTACTCGGGCTTCGATGGAGACCCCATACCTGAATTGGTCACTTAAGGTTACACCAAGCATATCAATGGAGGGCTTGTTGGGAACATTGCTTCTATTAAAGGAGTCTAGATTTCATTTCGATCCCTTTTAGACGTAATCAGACATGATTGGGTCTTTGAAACATTAAATTCGGTGATGATACATGCATCGGCTCCCGGGCGGTTTCCGCAGTATTTTCTGGCTACTGTACGAATCGATTGTACGTTCGCCCCCAAATTTTATTTATAATGTACACAACATACAGGGGTTAACACAAAAAAATTACAAATAAAAAAAAAACTACCAACCCTTAACGGTATGTAAAATAGAGAAAAAAGTATTTTAGTAATAAGGAATAGAACATAGATATTCCCAAAATGGGTTAAGGCAGTAATGCTATTTTTCTGTCGATAAAATATTGAAAGGGTACGTTAAAAGCAGGTATTTTTCTATGCTGACAAAAAAAAATCTATTTTTGTCTCCAAAACGATATGTTCGTGCGAAGGGCGTTGATGACGTCACGTCGGCCAAGATAGGTAGAGTCCCGTGACAGCTGTATTAGCATCCAGTAGCGTTACCCACGTCATAATAACGTCGGAGTCAATTCAAACCGTTTAGGATTTGCAGTTGCAGATCATTTTGATAATCAATAATGTTTATAAATGAAGATATGAAAATGACACATTTTATATATTTAGTACGATAATCCAAATCAGAAAAATAAACTCCTTTTTGATGATTGTGAAAATACCCCATTTGAAAAACAACAATATTTTAATATATGTATTTTTTTATTACTGGATTGTTCTCACGTAAGTGTAAACATCTGTAAAGGCCGGTATAAATAAATCAAACAACTGTATTTCATCATTGTGCCTCAACATAATATACCTCCTGGATCCCATATTTAATTTTATTCCCCATGGCAGAAGAACTCGGTGACGCCCGAGGAAAACATGACACGACCAGGTGAATCAAATACTTGAGTCGAGTCATGTCAAGAGTCTGAATAACAGAAGAGTGGGTATGTAGGAGACTATGTATGAATGTGAATGAAGCAAGAAGTGTATAGTGTATGCTAA
Organism: Halesus radiatus; assembly: GCA_022606495.2. NCBI lineage: Eukaryota > Metazoa > Arthropoda > Insecta > Trichoptera > Limnephilidae > Halesus > Halesus radiatus. Next base: position 364,114 of record JAHDVE020005666.1, read on the forward strand.
GACAAAGTTGTTTGGCGGTCTATCCTATCTGTGTTCCCTAAGAAGAAACGGCGTAGTTAGTTAGTTTACCCCACAAATTACCCCGAGAAGTTAGAGCCGAAGTTCAAATAAAATGTAATATGAAAGTGACCACTGTATTTTTTCACTACGTAATAATGCTTTTAAATATTAATATGAGTTGTTTGATGACGGGTTTATACTGTACACAGGAAATGTGAAATGAAATAAATATTTATTGTAGGTTTAATGCTGAATTCCTTCAATAAACTTATGAAAATACTGTATTTGTCAGTGTTACAATAAAATATTGTATTTTTAGTTTCTTGGGGGAATCCAGGTACCTACAATAACATTTTTTTTCCATTTCATATTCCATGTAAACACCTGCCAACAAACAATTCATCTCAATATTTAAAAGCTCAAGCTAGATAGTGCTAAAGGTGTTTTTTTTAATATTAAAAATAATTCCATCTGTGACCGCATAGCGCTGTAATTATGTTTCGAATGCCCTTAAATGTTTTTAGCTATCCTTAGTGTCCAGATCTGAAAAACCGGGGACCCCAGAGATTTCCTTCTCTTTTCGTGCCCTCATTTCCTTCAGCCAACAATATTCCCTAAAGTATGGATATCATATTTCAACTCGGACCCAAATTTTGGGCGGTATTACATATAATTCTATTTTGACAACACAGTTTACTACAGGTGCCTACGTATCAATGTCATGTTTTAATTTTATTTTTTATGTGATTACCACACAAGAGTCCCGGCTGCTCCCAACCGCCTGAAGCCAGTGAGACTGTGGCATCTCCATTTGGGATATGTTATGAGGCTAGGAGATGGGGAAGAAGAAAGTGTGGAAGAACCTGGATATTCCGATCTGGTCACCAAACACGGCTAAAGCAATTACAAGATACTTTTCGATTCTGAATGGTGGTTTTTCACCAGGGCGATACTGACAGTATACACCACTCTGGAACGTGCCGCAAATATACTGCATATTATTTTAAACGAATAAATTATGAATTAACATAATTTAATCAAATAAAATTTACTTGCGCACTCCGGATTCATAGCCAAGGATCGTAACCACTCAACCAAGGAGACCGTCAAATTTACACATGTGATTAAAAATAAGCACTTGCCTACGGTGGCGGGCATATGACCAAAGGTAGGCGGTCGCTGTGTGTAGTTTTTCAATTCAAGTAAGAATATTTTTGTGCATTGAATATTTGAAAATGGACATTATGATTCCCATCTTCAATTGATTGCTGAAAAATTAGCGTACAACTTCCTGACCTATTTGTTCGTAATTAATGCGAATTCGCCTATTTATTTTAATTTTCCGTACTAAGTTTCCGGCAGTTTTTGATTTGTTTGAAATTATTAACCTTTATATTGAAATGTTTAAAATTGCTGTTTTATTTTATTCTGTTTACTTCCTAAATATTTGTTAATTCGTTTTAGGAATGACCTCAAATGCGCTTTACACTAACTAACCTCACCTAATATGATGAAAAAATGGATATATATTAAATGTATGCAAATTAATAGTGGGTTTAAAATATTCACGAGTAGCAGAGTCACTTACATGAACATTTTTTAAGATTATTACAAGTTAGAATGAGCTAACGATGTAAATAATCAATTGTAAAGTAGATACAAATAACAAAAGGGCAAGGTACATGGTTTCATGAGACACTCAGGACATCGACGGTCTCCATGGTTGAGTGATTACGATCCTAGGCTACGAATCCGGAAATCGCGGGTTCAAATCCCGACGTGCGCAATTAAATTTTATTTGATTAAATTGTGTTGTTTCACAATTGATTAATTTAAAATAATCTACAGTATATTTGCGGCACGTTCCAGAGTGGTAGAGGCTGTTAGTATCGCCCTGGTGAAAGACCACCATTCAGTAACGAAACGTTGCTTTTTTTATGTGAATACCCCACAAGAGTCCCAACTGCTCCCAACCGTCTGGAGCCAGTGAGACTATGGCATCCCCGATTGGGGAATGTTGTGAGGCTGATGGTAGTCGGAAGGGGAAGGAGAAGGGGGAGTGGAAGGTGGTGAAATACCTGGCTATTCAGATCTAGTCACCAAACACGCCTAAAAGCCATTTCAAGCAACGTTTCAATTCTGAATGGTGTCCTTTCACCAGGGCGATACTGAGAGTATCTTCCACACTAGAACGTGCGCAAATATGCCATATATTATTTTTTATAAATTAATTGTGAAACAACACAAACTAATTAAATAAAATTTACTTACGCACGCCGAGATTTGAACCCGCGACCTTCGGATTCGTAGTCGAGAGCCTTACCCCTCGACCATGGAGGCCGCTTGAAATGACTTTAGCCGTGTTTGGTAACCAGATCTGAATAGCCAAGTACTTTCACACCTTCCTTCTTCCCCTCCTCAATACCTTCAGCCTCACAACAACCCCCAATTGGGGATGTCATAGTCTCAATGGCTCTAGACGGTTGGCAGCAGTTGGGACTCTTGTGTGGTATCACGTAAAAAATAAATTAATAACACGAATTCACATGGGGACAAAACCGCAACAAATCTTCTTCTTCTTCTATTATACAAGGAAGAATGTCCCGGGCGGGCGGTGTGCATTTCTTTTGTACACAAATCTACAGTTTTATTTCGAGCTTGATGAAATTTTGCACATATAACCTTCTAAACAAGAGGAAAGTCACTGTCTTCGTGAGATTTCGACAAACCACCCCCCTTCCCCCTTTCCCACACCCTAAAGCAGAATTTTGCTATTTTTTGGTGAAATTTTGCACCTTTGACGTTCAAAATAAGATAAAAATTATTGGTAGAGGTAGGAGTATGGGAAACACAACCATAATCATAATCATAACCATAACCATAACCCGGGAAACGCTGGGAATTTCAGCTAGTGAGTTATATATATTTAATTGATATATTACTTTGTTTTTCAATTTAAATATCTCGAGAGGATTGTATAAATCAAATAACATTTTTTCAGAAATTTCGTATTTACATTCGTTTTCTTAATGTAGGCTCAGCTTTTCAGCCTTTATGGACTGCACGCCACTGCCTCCTACCAGTACCTACTTTTAGCTCTGATTCATAAACATTACTGGACATCGATAAAAACATATTAATTATAACAATGTTGAAGAGAATTTCATATTATTTAGTACGACACATTAAACGGGTAAGAAGAGACTTTAGAATAACCTTGAATGTTTTCGCTGCCGAAGTAAAAAATATCATATTATTCAATACACGTATTGGATAAATTGGTCCGATGCGCTCGGCGGAGAAGGTTGCTTTTATCTATGTAGTACCTACCTATCACTTACAAACAAGCCGCCTGCATTTTAATATAGATATCACATCATCCAATCCAGAGTTTCTCAGACTTATTTGGCTCGCCACCCCATATCAAAATCCTCTAGAAATCGTTTTCTTGACAATCTTCCTGTATATTCTATTATATAAATAAGAATGTCCCGGGCGGGCGGTGTGTGTTTGTTTTGTATAGGAATCTACAGTTTTATTCATCGCTTGACGAAATTTTGCACAGTTGACCTTGAAACAAGAGAAAGGTCACCCTTTATAAGATATTTCTAAAAACTACCCCTTCCCCCTTTCCCACCCCTTAAAGCAGACTTTTCGTACTTCTTGGTGAAATTTTGCACTCATGACGCTCAAAATAAGAGAAAATTACTTGGTAGGAATAGGGGTAGGGATAGGGGCAGGGTTGGGGGTAGGGGTAGGAGTAGCGGTAGGTGTAGGGGTAGGAGTAGCGGTAGGGATAGGGGGTGACAAATCACAACCTCAAAACTTTACTTCTTACCATTCTTAACCCCAGCCAATGTTGCGTACTTCAGCTAGTATATCATCTTCTTCTTCTATTATATATAAAAGAGTGTCCCGGGCAGGCGGTGAGTGTTTGTTTTGTATTCAAATCTACAATGTTATTCCTAGCAAGATAAAAAATTGCACACTTGACCTACAAAACAAGAGGAAGGTCACTGTGTAAATGATATTTCAAAAAACTTCCCCCATCTTCCTCTCCCCACCCTTAAAGCCAAATTTTGATACTTCTTGATTAAATTTTGCACACTTGGCGTTCAAAATAAGAGGAAAATTACTGGGTAGGAGTAGGGAGTGGGAGTAGGAGTAGGGATAAGGTAAGGCATTATAAAACTTTACTCCAAACTATTAATAATCCCGGGCAACGCCGGGTACTTCAGCAAGTAGTAGATAACATTAAGAATATTGGAAAAAAATCATTGTTGAATATAATCATAAACTGTAGAAATTGTATAATAGCTAAACGGTGGCATTACGTTCTCTTATTAACTAATTTATTTTTAGAATTAAGAAAAAACGTAAATCCATATGTTGTAATAATATATGCAGGGTCTGTCTCAAAAGTATCGAGAAAAAAATTCCTGACTTCGCTAGAAGGGGTAGCGGGATGCGCCGAGTTGTGGGGATGGTAGGGGGGAGTCGCAGCTACCAAATGCGCTACCAAATCAGTCCTCTCCGAGCAACGGTAGAGCTAGCACAGCGATCCTCGCAAAGTGTGTTTTGTCGTCGAGTCGGAAATCAAGATGCAACGTTTGCTGGAGCAGCGGGCAGCCATCAATTTTTTTGTACTTTTCCTTAGAAAATAAAGCACTTTGAAACATATAAATTTTCATGTGTATGATTCTTGGGACGATGTATAGTAATAATAGTAATGCTAAGTAATTGATTAATTTCTATAGCGCCGTTTTTGTGAAAAATCACCTCAAGAGTTCATAACTGAATACCTGTTATATAATCGAGTGGATAATCGTTGAAAATATGTTGACCACCAATTTTTTTCAGCTCTATCTTATTGTCCTCGCCGCTCCTTACGCTTTACAATGCCCCTACTCGCCCCCAAGGCATTACCCCTACTATATCTAAAAGGCAACAATTTTTTAAACAAAATGTAAAAAACGGAAAATGATAATAAAGTGGCCATTTTGAGAAACTACACGCAGCCTACCTTACGACCATAGGGCAATGCACGGCACTGCCCCACTCTGGATCTCTTCAGCGCCCTGTGGGGCGATATCCCACATTTGGGAAACACTGATCTAAACTCTAAACCGATCTATTTTAAAATGATTTAGTGTGTCATTGTAACATTTTCACTAACCTATCACCTTAATACTAATTATTCAAATCTTAATGACGAGTAATAAATCAACAATAACTACGGCGCCGTGATAACTCTTTTAATATTGGCATGTAAACGTGGGGACAGTATTTATTAGATATTACTTATGTATTTACAAAATCACATGCAATTTTGTTCACACTTCAATGTCAACGTCCGAATGCCAATCGGTTGAATTTTTCCATAAAAGCTACATCTATGTAGGTTCTTACTTACCAGTGGCGTATCTAGTTTAAAATCTTGCATTAATAATTAACTTTTATTTTTATTTTTATTTTTATTATATTTGACGATTACTTTCATCGACAATATCTATCTATCTATCATTAACACTGATATATAAATAATAACCGTTTGATTATTATTTTTTTTTACATTTCTCCTTCTCTGAACAGAGTTTTTATTTTATTTTATGTGAATATCGCGCAATAGTCCCAACTGCTCCCAACCGTCTGGAGCCAGTGAGATTATGGCATCCCCAATCGGGGAATGTTGTGAAGCTGATGGTAGTGGAAAAGGGAAGGAGAAGCGTAGGAGGAAGGTGGGGAAATACCTGGTTATTCAGATCTACTTACCAAACACGGCTAGAGCCATTTCAAGCAACGTTTCAATTCTGAATGGTAACTCAAAGTATCTTCCACTCTGGAACGTACATATAATGTAATATTATTTTAAATGAATTAATTGTGACACAACACAAATTAATTATATAAAATTTACTTGCGCAAACCTTCGGATTCGTAGTCGAGAGCCTTACCCCTCGACCACGGAGGCCGTCATAATACAAGATAGAAGTGTCTTTCAAGTCGTTTTGAAAGAAACTCACCGTAGCCACTGACTCAGTACCTTTTAGTTCTAACCCCGGGAGAACGGAGGAAAATGCACTATTATTACTCGCTCTGTCTCTCTTACACTGCTTGCATTGTATATGGCCATTCCATTTTATCGAAATGAAATGATGATGGATTTTTTTTAAATGGTCTCATTTTTGGTCACAAAACACGCTCACATTTCATGAGGTCTTCTTTATTTTATGAAAAATAAAACATTAAACTAACTAATCATCACGCGGTTTCCCCGCAAGGGTAGGCAGAGAGGATGGACCGCCAAACAACTCGTTCTTGGCACACACTCCTTGCTTCATTCACATTCATACATACTCTTCTGTTATTCTGACTCTTAACATTGCCTAACCAAACAATTTGGTTCACTTGATCGTGCCATGTCTTCCTCGGGCGTCTCCGGCTTATTCTATCACTCACATTCGCGTCATATATTCTCCTTACACTTCGTTCTTTGTTCTTCCGCTCTACATGCCCAAACCATCTCAGCGTCCCTTTCTTAATCTTATTTATTACGCTCACATCAGCCTTGCATTCTTTGCGAATTTCAAAAATGTTCACACTTGGTTTTACTACACATACGCCTCAGGGATCATATTTCTACAGCATCTACTTAATTAAAAATCAAACAAACTGCGAAGTAGGAACCCTTTAGTTTTACTTTCCTGGAAATCTAGAATCGGTGGATATTGCTAAAACATATTAGAAAAATTCGCCTGCGGCCATTGCGTATATTGGTATTTCTTCGCATCAACCCGTTTAATAAAAATTGACAGTGCAATCGCAAGTCCCGGAGACATTTTGAAGTTTTTATATAGTTGGTACTTTCATAACATATAATGTAGGTACTGTTTTTTAACTGAATAGTTATAATATTTGATATAAATAAAGGTTTAAAAATTTTACCTACAAATACAACCGGTTTACAATTAGACAAATTTTGAATTTTAGAAATTAGAAAAAGTTCTAATAGTCAATATAATAAATAATCAAATAATTCTTGAATTTATTTTCATATTAATTCTAATAATAAAAATATATATTTTTTTTAATTTCCAAAGTACATTTCGTGTACAATGTTTAATAATGTTTATTTATTAACATTTTTGATTAATTACGAAGGTTGTCCGTAAAATAAGTTTTCCTATTTTTTTTTTTAAACAGGGAAATAATTTTTTTTTTTTTAATTCTGGATCGTAGCTTGGTCTTCCCCTTCCACATCCCTATCCGGCAGAACTCGCTGCGACGCTCAACGTCGGTTTGGCAGCCGTAAAGAATGGAGCTCCCGATCGCATCGCCCTCGAGGTGTGAAGTACGCTCCGTGATTCATTTTTTGTGTGCCAAAGGCTATTCGGCGACGGATCAACTGACAGAAGTGTATGGAGAAACGTTCATGCGTGTTCAAATGGTGCGCAAGTGGTGCAAAGAATTTAAAAAAGGGCGCACAAACGTCCATGACGAACAGCGGTCCGGACGGTCATCGATCAGTGACGAAACGATTGCGTAAGTGGAAGCGGCAATCCTTGCGTCCTTCTTTGAATTCTTTGCACCACTTGCGCACCATTTGAACACTCATGAATGTTTCTCCATACACTTCTGTCAGTTGAGAATGAATTTCCGTCGCCGAATAGCCTTCGGCACACAAAAAACGAATCACGGAGCGTACTTCACACCTCGCGGGCGATGCGATCGGGACCTCCATTCTTTACGGCTGCCAAACCGACGTTGAGCGTCGCAGCGAGTTCTGCCGGATAGGGATGTGGAGGGGGAAGACCAAGCTACGATCCAGAATTAAAAAAAAATAATAATAATTTACCTATTTAAAAAAAAATCGGGAAATTATTTTACGGACAACCCTCGTACTTACCTACTTTAATCATTTTTTGTTTATGTTTATAATTTGTCCATTCTTACATTATTGTTTTCTATGTTTATCATTTGTCTATACTCGACATTATTATTTTTTTAGTATTCTGTATGTCCTGATGAGGAAAGCAACGCTTTCGAAAAGTGGTGATTACAAAGTAAATTTTATTCATTTATTAGATACAGTATTCTTAGTTAGGAAAGGTTTAAAATTTTCTCCTGCCCCTAAATTTTCTTGTTACGCCACTGTATATATATGGTATTTGTATGCGGAGTGGACCTATAAATTCAATCATAGAGGCATAAAAAGTGACTGTAGTCTGAACCTTACCATTATTTAATGGGTCGGTTAATCTGAGAGGGCAAAGCTCACACTAATAAACTCTGGCGCAAGTAGTGGTGGACCAAAAAAAAGTGGAGCACGCGAACGAGTAGGTAACTAATATAATTACTTACCAGAGAATCTACTGTAGTGAACTAGTACAACACGTGTATTGTGTTCGGTTCATGTTTCCTATCTTCTAAATACCTCGCTACAACAAATAATCACGTGCTATCTCGTCGGCGGGAAAAATGTGGTAGCAGTAAAGGCTCTATCCAAACAATGTAATCTTATTATTTATTCTTACAATACCTTCCTGCAGAAGTCGGGCAGCCCGCCGTGCTGTGTTTATAAACTGCAGTGCATCGGGCGGATCGCCAGTACTTTTGCGGCCGCGCGCTGGCGAGGATCGTCCGTCATTCCCATTGAACACTGAGCACTCCTGACATTTCAAGTCGACTCGACAATCTAAATTAGAAACAAACATGTTGCCATTCGAATAAACAACTAGACTTTTTTCAAACATTCAAAGTGGGAGAATTGTGCAATGCTAGATAAACGATTTGGACAAGTTTTCAAGATAACAGAATAAATATTTTTATTCGGTAAATATTCACACGTGTGGCGACGAGTTCAAAAAGTTTTTTCGACAAATTAAATCTTTGAATAGGAGATGAATCACCGGCTATGTAGTGCCCTTATTCTAGCCAGATTCAATTGAAATCAATTCTCTCCTATAACGGAACTCAATTTTGTACTTCAGATCGTGGTGGACGTGTAAAAACATTGCGCTTACTCGAAATATTATTACAGATTTGTTTATAAAGTCTCGTTTGTTTACGTTATTTTTTGTGATTTTCAATATGTGACACGTGTAAAAACTGTTCGGTAAGATAATAATCTGTTTAATATATATTTTAAAAAATAAACAATGACGAAAACACCGTTCAACATCATGCAGGAGGGGGGAGTTCCCGGCAAGGAAGAAACTTACGCTTTCATAGACGCGACGAGAGCTTTGAAACCGGTGGAAACCTCTGAAAATGTTCCGAAAGCTCTGGAAAACAACGCTTATAGGGAGAGGACAAAAAAGCTCCTGGAAAAGAGAAGAAACATCTATCCTTTATGCGGATTGCTGATGGGTTCTGTTCTTTTGGTGTGGCTTATCGGGTTGACGATGGTTAGAGAATTCCAGCTTTCTGACCTGAGGAAGAATATAGATGATCTTCGAAACGATCTTGAAGAACTGAAGCAGAATATCATAGACGACAGCCTTGTAGATGAGTTGAAAGAATTTGAAGACGAGGTAAGTCTTTAATTTAATTTTAAAAACTTTTACCGTATTTTAAAGTAGTGCATTGTGTTATTTTTGGAAATGAACGCATCGACATAATAACGACGTGCTGCATTAGGAGCACCTTCTGCCCCACCTCGCATGTATCTATTTATTTTTCGTGTCGTTTATACTTTCGTGTCAAACAAAATCCCGTCGATTTGTGGATTTCCACAGCGTATTTTTCATTCACACAATTCTATCACATCTCGTGCCAAGATTGTGTAAATAATGACTGGCAAAGAAATAATGTATTCGATTGAAGCGGAAAATCAAATTCTTGGCATATTTAATATCTTATATTTACTTCATTGACTTTGACAAACACCAGTTAGTTACTGATGCACTCGTTTATTGATAAATTATGCATTTTTGCAGGTGCAATGTGGCGTTATGCAGTTTTAATTTACTGCAAACTGCAATCCGATAACGTGTAAAAAGTACTTACTCACATTACCAATTAAATATAATGAGAATTCTTGCTCATTTATTTCGACATCAATTATATATATATTGTAATTTAATATAAATCAACTTCAATATTTTATTATTAAGTTCTGCGAGTATTTTTAGTTTTTATTATTGTGACAGCTGTTCCGACGTTCAAGGTTATTTTCAAAATTAAATGGAGTTAATAATAATAAATGGATTATTTTTATAGCGCCGTTTTCGTGAGAAAATCACCTCAAAGGCGCTTTACAACATAATTTATCTAACCTATAACTTATCACTTATACTTATATATAATAATTTACATATTAGATTAATTACTAATGGCTTACAGCTAAGATTTATAACTAGAAAATACCTAATTCAGACATATAATTAGTGACTTACATCTAAGACTTATATAGATAGCGACTTACAACTTAGGCCTGTAGTTAGTGACTTAAAACTAGTGATAGAGGCTGACAACTAACATATTTACATTTCGTACAAAATGTTACTATTTACAAAATCAGAGCATTACCTGATATTGAACAGCAGTGGGGCGAGTATGTATGTGATACATTACAGCTGCATTTGGATGCTTCTGATCAGTTTGAGGGTAATATACATACATATACGAGTATATCATATTCTACATGTTAATAAAGATGGTAATGCTAGACAGATACCTTTATAGGAATTATAGTTCTAGGAATTAAACACAAAAAATTTGTGAGTCAGTTGTAATTTTTAATTATCCTTTTTCAATAGATGTAAAATAACTTTGTAGTATCATTCTACGTTACATATTACTATATATTGATACTGAATACTCGTCAGATACTATGTATTCATTTGGAATCAATCGCATGAACATTATATCTGAGGGCGTAAAGGTTAAGTGTTCGCTTTCAACTAATAATAAAAATATAAAATTGCTGTCGAGACAGTATTATTAGTTAATTTGATGGCGCCTGTCAAGGTGTTTGAAAGAAAGGGTACGAAAACAGGGTGCAATTTAGTTGTGAATTATGAATAATTGGAGTAGGTCGATGAGTTTGTAAATTTGGGAAGTATGTTTCCAACCGATGGAAAGACTGATATTGAAAGAAGGGTGAATTTTTTAATTTTTTTTTACATCAATACCGCCCAAGAGTTCCAACTGCTCCCAACTGTCTGAAGCCAGTGATACTATGGTATTCCCAATTGGGGAATATTTGTGAGGCTAAAGGTATTTGGGAGGGGAAGGAGAAGGGGAAGAGGAAGGTCGTGAAAATACCTGGCTATTCAGATCTTGTCACCAAACACGGCTAAAAGCCATTTCAAGCGACGTTTCAATTCTGAATGGTGGTCTTTCACCAGGGCGATACTGAGAGTGTGTTCCACTCTGGAACTTGCGCAAATAAATTATATATTATTTTTAAAGTAATTAATTGTGAAACAGCACAAATTAATTAAATAAAATTTACTTGCGCACTCCGGGATTTGAACCCGCGACCTTCGGATTCGTAGTCGAGAGCCTTACCCCTCGACCATGGAGGGCGTCGCATGCATGAAACTCCATTGACAAAGGACTGAACGCGGTTAGCACTAACAAAAATAGTCTTAAGAAACGGTACTAGCAGTCCACCCCGATATACGGTAGTGAGGCATGGAACTGGCAGAGGAAGCATGAGAGTAGACTGATTGCTGTATAAATGAGATCTCTGAGGAGAATGTGTGGTAAAACCATGTATGATCGTGTAAAAAATGTTGAAATTCTCAAAGAATGGAAGGCTGATGTAAACGTAATTAAGAAAGGGACGCTTAGATTGTTTGGCCATGTAGAGCGAACGAACGAAGTAAATAGTGTAAGGAGAATATGACACAAATGTGAATGGAAGAAAAATCCTGGGACGCCGGAGGAAGACATGGTACGATCAAGTGAATAAAATACTTAGTCAGGTCACGTCAGCTTGTAAAGGTGTGTGTAAATGCAATGAACAAGATTAAAAATGAGCATTCTTAGATAATTTAGACGTGTACCTACTGCGGATAGATGGAGAAAGGAGTGTCAGGAGACTATATTATGATGCGCAAGTGAAGGTAAGAACTA